>CM017773.1:30547204-30993861 GCA_008009225.1 Acer yangbiense
AGGCTAAGAGTGCTTAGGCCTCAAGCAAATTAGAATAGGGTTGCTAATAAAGGCCCGCTGGGTAGAAGTGAGGGGTTACAGACCGGAGTGTTAGACGAGGTCTACATAGGTTGTAAACTTCATTTCAATTAGTGATTTCGAGTTCCGAGTGTGGCGCACTATACAGCCCGTGGTTTTTCCCAGTGATTGGGTTTCCACGTATACATCAAGTGTTATTTAAATTCCGCACTATATTACACTTGTATGTATTTTTGACTAGTAGGGGCATTTTCGTAAAATTGACTTGCATGCGAAAATTGGGTAATAATAGTTAAAATCTATTCACCCCCCTCTAGCTTTATATTGATAAACACGCATCGAGTATTTAATTACTTTCAAAAAGCATTTGCACTAAAAAAAAAAAAAACCAATACCACAAATTAATGCATGTGCAATGCTAAAATGGTTATTCTCTCTCAAGGCTTCTCCCCCAAAACTTACACAACGCTCCCCCTATGTCTCTCAAGACTTCTCCCCAATTTTGTTATGAGATAGGTAAAAGAGCTCCCCCTATTGGATTGCTTAAGCAAAGAGAACTACAAGCAAGATCACATCGCATAATCATATACACCAATTTATGCCACAAATGTGATTGAGAGAGATTCAAGGAGATTTTATTCACAGAAAAGTGTGTGTGTGTGTAAAAATTGCTTAGCATGTAATACAAGCACTATTAAGCTCATGCATAAGAATCAATCAAAGCAACAATCAACAGGTTTTCCAAATGAAGTCAAACCAATTAAGACCATGTTGTTATGACAAGAAGATATATATCCAAGCATTTGTGTGCAAAGTGAGCTAATCACAACAAAAATATATCATCTTTTTTTCATTGCAAGACACATCATCAATAAACAATTTTGAGGTCTTTATTAAGCAATGCATCACACATATCATCAATAACATTTCAACTTATATATTTTTCTCTCTTATCCTAGCAAGCATGTATTTCTGTTTTTCATGCTAATGTAACTCTTTTGATGGCTTACACTTGGTTTCAAATGAGTAGCCGCTGCACATCATATTGCCAGTAGCCCTTTTTCAATAGAGAGCTTAAGAATGCATATCAAATAGTCATGAACATGGAGAATAATTTGAGGTCAATTACATGTACTAACAAGTAGAACATTCCACAAATAGATAAGCATAGTCAAGCAAAAACAGAAATCATACATTACAATATAAAGCAACCGTGCAAGGTGTTATCAAAATCATTATTAAAACAGAACCTAGGGTTTAGTAATCCAAGTTAAAATAGGATTCTAAATCCTATTTTAATTATTACTTTACTAGGGTTTGAACCTTTAACCTATTTAGAGTAAATAAAAATAATCACTTATTATTTTATTGCTCTCGTCAAGGTTAGAAACTGAAACCTTGAAAGTATATAAATAGAGTTAAATAGCTTAAAGCATACCTAGAGAGGGGAGGGGGGGGGGGGGGGGGGGGGGGGGGGGGGGGGTGAATAGGGTTTTACGCATTTTTCAATCCCAACAAACTTTCGTTTGTCCCTTAAAGTAGCCTTACATACAACACATAAATATCAATAGTTGTATGAGGTAAAAGAACACAAAAACGGAACATCAAAGAATACTTGTATTTCAATATTTGTTCAATATATTACAAGTATAATCAAATAATACTATACACAAGAAATACAATATACAAAAGAATTATATTTACAAGTAAGATCAAATGACTAAGATCACAAATCGCACTTTACAAAATCTTGTTACAAAATACATCACAAGAGAATATTATCCAACAAGGTAACAACATACACATATATAAATATAAGAGAAAGAGATAGAGATAGGAAGAATTAACACAAGAGATTTTTTAATGTGGTAAAACCTCCAAGGAGGAAACATCCACGGGTTGAACTACAACCATTGGGTACTTATATATATTGGAAAGTAAATTAGAAATTCCACAAAGTGACCAATTTTTAGCTCACCCAACCTAGTGGAGTCTTTGTTTACCCAACCTTATTGGAGAGTACGAAATCCCTCAATGATACGGAGCCACCATATATTGGACAACATACAAAACCAACATCGATGGAAGATTAGAAATTCCTCAAGATTGCATACACATCCCATGTACCTCGCTCTTTTGGAGTCTATGTCTATCTATACGCCTAGGCCTACCAACATATAAGCCAACTCCCTATCCAAGGTACACATGCCTCTAGGGAGCCTCTCATGCATGACTATCCGAGTCTTCCCGACTCTAGCTATGACTTCTTGCTTGCCTATCCGAGTCATCCCGACTCTAGACAAGTCTTCTTGCTTGGTTATCCGAGTCATCCCAACTCTAACCAAGACTTTATGCCTTTTACAATGACTTCCTAGTGTGATCATGTGAATGCAAATGATGCAAACAATCAATACAACATAGAACATGTGATCAATACATTCCATGGTAAAACTAGACCTAAACATGTGAAAACACAAGTAAAGTAATCTAGATGCTAAAAACATGAATTAAACCTAGAGCAAGTGAAAAGCATCTAACACATAAGCTCATAGTTCTATTCATCACATATAACACTTGAACAATACATATTCATGAAGTACAAGTTCAAGATGCTATAAACATACAATAAAATGCTAGAATCATGAAATCAAATCAATCAATATTCTAGCCAAATATTTAGAGCAAGGATTAAAAGATAAACTAATTAAATCCTAGATAGCTCTAAAAACACATACAAAAACAATAATCCTAGATTTCATCAATCAAAGGATCAAAACACATCTCAAGGTCATTTATCACAAAATTGATTCAATCAAGTCACAAACAACCTAAGATATCAATCTAATCACAATACAACTCTTAAACATGTGAAAAACCTAGAATCTAAGAAACTAGTTCACAATGTCTCTAAATAAACTTTTGATTAGGATTAATTGTGAAGCTATCTTCCTCAATAGCATTCACCAAACATACACATACATATAGAAGAAGAAACCCCAAGCAAATTGAAGGTTATAAAAGAAGAAAACCCAAAGATATGAACACTACCTTGGATTCTCGAGCTGGTTTGATTTTCTATGTGCAACCACCAGAAAAGTCGATCAAACAGCTGCCAAACCACTTGGAAAAGGTAGAGGACTCGATTATGAACAATCTCCAACTTGAATCACTCAATTCCGACTTTGTATAAGAAAGTTATTGTGTTTGGAAGGTGAGAAAATTGGAGAGAAAAATTCTGACGGGATTTTTCAATTCTTTCTTCTTTGAATGAAATGGAGGGAATGAAGAGGATTTAAAAGGAAGAGAGAGAGGGAAGACGTGAGCCAATCAGAGGCTGCCACATCAGCACCCCATGTGGGGCACGTGGGCCACAAGGGACCAGAGGGGTGCTCTGGCCGTGGGCCCCACGGCCTCCACACGTGGTGGCCAAGTTTGGCCGTTGGCCAATCTTGCTCCCTCCGCGCACCTCTTGCGTTCTTCAACCGTATTCGGGCATCCGAACTCCGAATTTGAATATGTATTCAGATTACGAATCATGACTCCCTCATGCACAACGATGACTATGAAACTTTAACAAATGGTTGAGAATTCATCTCGGAAAATGATGACAAACACAACTCAACGAATGAGAACGAAAAGTAGTGTAGCTACATCGTTTGGACTCGAAACTAATTGAATGAATAACCGAAATGACCGGGACTCAATTAGGAATCATAATAGAACATGTTCAAGTCCAAATACAAAAATACAGAAACAAATAAACATAAAATCACACACGTATGCATTTCCTAGACATAATGCAAATTCCAATGATTATCAAATTAAAGCTAATGCATGAGCATACATTACCAAGTGTGTGAAAGTGATATATAAATGATATTCAACTATGAAAGAACACACAAGAATGCTATGTGTGTGTGTGCTTAGCCTTGTAAGAGAAATAAGGTCTTATATACCTTTGTAGACCGATGAAGCACATTTCTCCATGAATTGTGGCCGTGTCATTCTTTGATGACTTGAATCTTCAATTCTTAGACCACTAAACATTACAAGATGAACACGTTTTGATATGGAATACATGCCAAGACAAACCAAAAACCTTCCAAGCCTCCATATGACAATTAATAATTCTTAATTATTAATATGTCAATTAAATAATCATATTATTTAATAATATTTAATTTAACAATTAAGTAATATATTAATTAAATAATCACATCACTTAATTCATTCCCAAAATATATTAAAGTTACTTTCGTAACACAATTAATTGGACCATCAAATTCTCTGTGAGTCTTGTTACTATCAATCGTATAGGGCTAGCAAGGGGACCTAATAGACCCACAGTTTTGAGCTCCAATAATACTTAGAAAAAATTAATTAAACTCTTTAATTAATATTTCACAATTATTAACCTTAAAGTTATTCCACTAAAAACCCAAGGTTGTACTCTCGTAACTGTAGATGTTTTACACAACCAATTTATCAGTGTCCATTGATATATCTATTATATATGGTATGATCCTCCACAAGTACTTCATAATTAGAGCTAGGTCATAAAGTCTGTTATACCTCTCTAATTATATCTTTTCCTTTAAGTATCATTGATTCTCTTGATTGATTATATCCTTCATTCCTTTACGGAAGAAGGAGAGCACTCTTAATCGTTCAAGCCTCGAATCAACCCTTAAGGGAGCTACATATCTACTTTTCGCAAGAAGGAGTGGATTCCACTATTGTGTGCATACCTTCCCAGCCACTTGCCAAACCATGATTCCAAGATACGGAGATATTGATCGAGAATGATATTCCGATCTCACCCATGGTAAATCAAAAACCATGATCTAACCTGAAGGAGTCAGTAAGACACTCAGGATTTAGATCACCCATATATAGCCATCATTAATCGATATATATGAATCTTTTCAACTAACAGATCTTAGTGACAAATTCATATAGATCGTGGCCCAGTCCTATATGATCACATCATATAAGGTGCCTCCATTCTCATAACACCATATAAGTTGTCTAGGATAAAACCACTGTACAATATGGAATGGACCGCAGTTGTAGATTAATCACAAATAAAGTATCCAACTTTATTTGCTTTCTACGGACTCTTTAGATTGCATGTCTCGAACTGAATTCCTCTGTATATGATATTCATATACTTAATTTAAGATTACATCTTGCAATCTTGGATGTTAGCATATATAATATAAACATATGAATTAATTTATTTGAATGAAATAACTACTTCTTTTATTATCGAATTTATAACATTTACAAATTACAAGCTTTAGGGCATAAATCCCAACTAATCAAGGACAACATAAGTAAGACCGGTGAGGCAAATGTTGTTGAACCATCTTCCTCTGGATTAAATAAAAGGAAGAGGTCTGCTGGCAAGGCAAAGGCTAAGCCCATGAAGAAACAAGTTCAAAATAAGAAGAAGAGCACATTGACTGACAAAGCAAAAGGGAAGTGTTTCCATTGCGACAAGGTTGGTCATTGGAAGAGGAACTGTCCGTAGTACCTCGAGGAGCTCTCTAAGAAGAAGAAAGTGAAAGGTAAATTTGATTTACCTATCATTGAATCATGTTTAGTGGAAGATGAATTTTCACCTTGGATAGTAGATTCAGGGGCAACTAACCATGTTTGTTCTTCTTTGAAGTGGACTGATTCTTGGACAGAGCTAGAGGATGAGGCCTTCTCAATGCGCATTGGAATAAGGAATGTCGTTTCAACAAGAGTAGTGGGAGCAGTTAGACTAGTTTTTAATAATTTTTTTCTTTCATTAGACAATGTTTATTACATTCCTGGATTTACAAGGAATTTCATTTATGTATCCAGATTATTGGAACGTTTATATTCAGTTTCTTTTAATAATAATTCAGTTATTGTTTCTAGAAACGGTTTGAATATTTGTCTGGTTTGATTGAAAAAAACTTATATGTTTTGAGACCGTCATTTCATACATCACTGCTTATTACTGAATTGTTTAAAGTTGAAAAACCTAAAATGAAATGACAAAAGATTTCTCCAAATAATAAAACGTATTTGTGACATCTAAGACTTGGCCACATCAACCTTGACAGGATAGATAGACTAATAAAATGCGGATCTTTAAGTCAGTTAGAGATCGGCACTTTACCTGTCTGTGAGTCTTGTTTAGAAGGTAAAATGATCAAGGGACCTTTTTCTGAAAAAGAGCTTAGAGCTACACAATCACTAAAGCTTATATATTCAGATGTCTACGAACCTATGAATGTTAAAGCTAGGGGTGGTTATAAGTATTATGTCACTTTTAGTGATGATTATTCAAGATATGGATATATTTACCTAATATAACGTAAGTCAAAAACGTTTGAAAAGTTTAAAGAATTCTGAGCTAAAGTTGAGAACCAATTAGGTAAAACTATCAAAGCACTACGATCAGATCGTGGAGGTGAGTATCTAGACCAAGAGTTCGAGGACTACTTAGTTGAGCATGGGATTGTGTCCCAACTCACAGCTCGAGGAACACCATAACAAAATGGTGTAGTAAAGAGGAGAAATAGAACCCTGATGGCAATGGTGAGACATATGATTAGTTTCTCATTATTACCAAACTCTTTTTGGGGATATTCACTACAAACTAGACACCCATAACTTTCCAATGGTATATTATTCATAATATTTCATGACCATTTGGATTGGTTTTGAAATCTCCAAAGTGACCACCAAAATAGGACAACTCTATTGTTGTCCGTTTATGACCTTTGGTCACTCAATTGACCATAACCTTTTCTACAGATATAGAAATGTCATTCCATATGAAGGAGTAGAAAGTAGACATCTATACCTTTCCAATGATATATCATACAAAAGGTTTCGATGTCGTTTGGTCATGGTTTGAGGTGCTTGAAGTTGAAGTTGATGCATTGTTACGTCCAAACCGCTGTACACTTGTCTTACGTACAGCGGCACCTGATTGATTTTTAAAACTACTGGTAGCTCACCCAAAAGTCGCTGTTCTTACAACGGTTGTCAAGGAATTTGTACTTCATTTTTCCAAGTGAGCCGCTGTACAACCGCCCTACGTACAGCGGGTGTACAATGGCCAAGGTAAATTTTTTTGTAAAATTTCCAAAATGACGTAGCATCAATTTGACCTCATATATATATATATATATATATATATATATATATATATGTTGTTTTCTTTCTAAGTCATTTTTAAGAGTTCAAAATCATTTTTTTAACTTAGAACATTTTCCAAGAGAGAAAATCATCCAAGAACTCATCTTTGATTACACAAACTCAATTCCATGTGCATCAAACATCATCTAGCATCATCTAGCATCATCTAGGATGTATCTATGCATGGGTCTTCTTCAACACATATGACTTGGTAAGTTGAACACCATCCTCATTCATTTTGTGTTCTTACTTAGCAAGAAATCTCATTTATGGCTTGTTGGCATCTAGATTAAGATTTATCTACAAGTTGAGATTATGTGTTGATTGTTTGTGATAGCTAGGATTCCAAGTTTATATAACATCTAGCTAAGTTATCTCATTGATTGATTGAGATTTTTGGTGATAGCTAGGATTCCAAGTTTATATAACTTTTAGCTAATTTATCTCATTGATTGATTGAGATTGTTTATGATAGCTATTGCATCTAGGATTGCCTTTTTGTTGAATAGCTAAGCTACATATATATGATATGTAGAAATATGATATCTAGGATTGATTTTATTGTCATCATTTAATCTCTAGATAAGCATTTAATGTTGCCTAGCATTAACTGCATTTTAGATATTTCATAATATTCACTTAGGTTGTTGATCTCTTCATTGAGAATTAAGTCTTGTGACTAAGTTGTTTAGTGCGCAAGCAAGTGGGTCTAGGTTCACTATTAAAAGCCCGTAGGGTAGTAGTGGTGGGTTAGTGACCGAGAATGGTTGAGGTCAACCTAGGTTGTAAACATCATTACAAGTAGTGGATTCGAGGACCGTGTGTGGCTAGCATAATAGCTCGTGGTTTTTCCTTGTTGAAGGTTTCCACGTAAAAAATCAAGTGTTCTTTAATTTCCGCACTTTACACTTGATTTATATTGTTGTGTGTTTGGGTTGTTTTTTAAATATTGATTAATCCGAAAAATTGGTAACTAATCGGATTAACAACCCATTCAATCCCCCCTCTAGTTTGTTTAGACACACTATATATTATTTTCAGATAGCACCACCACTAGTCACTCATTATTTTGTCCATCATATGTGCATCACATTTTTGACTTGGATATTTTGAGCACTTTAGTTTTTGCTTCAGTTTTTAATCTTGGATATTACGCTGTTATATTTCATTTATGAGCTTTATTTCCTTTCTTTAGTTTTTGCTTATTTTGCTCTTTATTCGTTTATGCTTAGAATAAGAGTGTGGTTTGTTTTTGGTAGTGGATTTAGGATGGATGTGCTTTCACTTTTGCTATTAATCATTTTGGATGATTGGAATAATGATGAGTATGCATTTCATGTTATATATTTATTTTGGATGATTTTGTGCATATTAGGATGAGAAAGCACTTAGCCAAATGTTTGGGGACACTTCGATTATTTGAGGACATGAATGCATTCTTTGCTTTGGATTTGTTGGGTTGCGCCTTTTGACCAATTTTGTTACCCATAAACATTGAGGACAATGTTGAATTTGGGTTTGGGGGTACTTTTGCGCAACACCACTTTAGCTTGGTTTTTAAATATGAGCCGAATTTTTCAAATTCTTGCGATAATGCAATAATTGAGCATACTTTGCTTGTTTAGATTGTGCTTTACATGAATAGTGAGGAATTGTGCATCTTTACTATTGTTTGGTTTAGGTTTACATCATGCCATTTAGGATTGCATTGCACAAAGCGCATTAATCTTTTTCTCATAATGTTGGGGTGAATTATCAATTTTGCTTGAAGGCTAGGAATTAATAGTGGAGACTCCCGTGAGGATCACAAACACGGCCTTAAAAAGCGTATTTTGAGTTGTCAAACATTCACTCTTTAAACACTCACTCTCAAACACTCATTCAAGCATGTATAGGTCTCATTTGCACTTAAATGTTGCTTGTCATAGAATATTATGGACTTATTGTGGATGATTTAATTTGCTTTGTGGACAAATCTTTAGAAATGACTTTAGGCAATGCATGTGAAAAAATCACTCAAATTGGCCTAAATACTTCCATACCCTCTAATGTGTGTGCTCCCAAGCCCCTCTGAAGCCAAACACATCTTAAGCTTTTCATTCATGAACCACATCTACATGAACCATATAGCCTATATAATTGACTTACCTTGACCAAATGATTTGCTAAGGCTTAGGGAATGAATATAAGCTCTTGTACTTGAAAATGTGGAGTGCGTGTACCTAGGCATGTAAATGTGTGCAAAAAGTATCGCAATGCAAAAAAGAAAAAGAAAAAGAAAAAGGAAAATGAGTGAAATAAAAAAGTATATGCAAAGAAAAGAAAAGAAAAGAAAGGCAAAGCAAAGAAAAGAGTAAAAAGAGAATTATGAATTAGACACAGTTGGCCTAGATAGAGAGTTAAGAATTGAATGAGCTACTCAATAAAAAGTTTGAGTATAGATTGCACAATTGAAGTGATATTGTAAGCCTGGATGCCAAGGCTGTGAACAAAATGTGTGAAAGTAATTGGAACTCATAATTAGAATGTATGCCTTAGTGTAATCATTGGGTTCCTTGTTATCTATTGTCTTATTATTTGACTCACCATTCACCTAAGGCCCCATTACAACTAAAGAAAGACCTTCATGATCTTTAGGAATGTCCACTTTGTGAATTTTCGTTGACGCATGTTCTTTCTAATTCATGCCTTGCAATTCCATTCATGGGACCAAATTTTCAGAAACTGTGTTTTAAAATACATCATGTGCAATCAATTTGATATCCATGACAATAACTCATATTGCATATGTATCTTGAGTGAAGCCTAGGAATCTGAGAGAAGAAATGAGAGAATCTAGTGAGGATTAGATGTCAAGGCGAATTACATTCTAAACCGAATAGTACCTTTGCTTTGAAGCTTTGGCATTTTGAATGTAGGATCGCGCTGCGTGCAATCATATCTAGAGTGGCATGCTATTAATCTTTACTTAGCATTTCTTACATGAATGAGTCCTCGCTAATGCATCATTGTTTTAATCTCTTCATTTTGGTTTCGCATGCTAATCAATGGATAGTAAATCCTTGCTAAGATGAGTTAGAACTTTATTGAAAATCTTTGAAATGGCTTGATGCATGTCTCTAGGGTTGATTTGTGATTGTTTTGCTTGAGGACTAGCAAAAGATAGGTTTGGGGGTATTTGATCAAACCAAAATTGGTATGATTTTGGCCTTCATTTCCTATCTTTATGGTTGATTCTCCGGCATTTCCCCATGTTTTAACTACGTTAATCAAATGTTTCAGGTTTATTTGTGCCACAAGGGCATTTGTGAAGAAGAAGATGGATTTGGTACAAAAAGTGCAATAAAGTGTGAAAACAAGGGCATTGTCGCCCTTGATGGTGTCGCCTTTAGGCACACCACGACAGAAGGCATGAAGCAATGAAGACTCAAGCCAAGGAGTTGTCGCGGTACTGTTGCTGTGGTGACACAACCGCAACAAAGAGTTGAAATCCTAAAAATCAATTAGGTATGGCGTCGCGATGGAGTGTCGCTCTTGAGCCACAACCGCAACAGAGAAGATGAAACCCAAGAAATCAATCAGGTCTTGCATCACTGTTTATGTCGTCATGTGATCAAACAGCAACCACACTTAGGATCTTAGATCTCTGTCGCCTTTCCAATGTCGCTATCATCATAACTACGAAAAAGATGAGAATCAACCGCGACAACCAAATCGAAGAATGTGTAACCGTTTGTCGCTGTCTCCAAAACCGCGAAAATGCAATCGCGACACCTACCACATCAGCATTTCTAGCAGTTAACAGTACAAATCTGAGAGCCACTATAAGTATTCTTCTTCTCCAAGTTGAAGAGAGGTTCCAAGCACAAAATACAGAGATTTAGACTAGCATTCTCTCCTCTATACTTCACACGTTCAACTTCCTCTATTTCCAATCTTGTACTACCTTTTCCATCCAAAAACTCAACACCAAATCTTGATTCCATTCCTCTCTCCCATTCTCTACATCTCCTTTCCTTTGTCACTTTCCATTAGACATCCAACCATCTAGACACACCTCATCTACCATTCTTTGCACTAGGAGCATCAAAGGAAAGAAAGATCAAACACTACAAAAGGAGGCCCAATGGTGATTTCCTAATCTATTACTTCATTGCTATTTGATTGTAACTATGTCTCACTAAACCCCTATTCTAGGGGATAAATGTGAGGAACATTTGGATTTGGGTTTTGCTTAAGCTATATTGTATTTGAATCTCTATTTGTATTCTATTCATTTGATAACTAGATCCTTTTTATTATATGATTGGCATTGTATACCCACTAGTTGATTATAATCTTGTTTAGGATAATTTGTTATGCAATCAATCTTGGATTGACACCCTTGAATTAGGAACATAGTGAATAGGATAGATTATTGGAGGGTATATCAACCACAATAATCTAAGCCTTGATTTGTAACAAACCAATCCCACCTTGACCCCCTCTCCTTAATCGGTTAGGTATTTTGGTGGGAAGTTGTTTAGGGTCATAGTGATGACCTAAACACATCTAAGAATACAAATGGTTAACAAGTATGAGATTGGTTCATTAAAGTAGCTTGAAAAGCATTGCCCATAATCCACTTGCAACTTTATCATTTCCCTAGTATTTCTCTTAATTGTTTACATCCCATTAATCTTATCAAATATTGTTGAGCATTCTATCTTTCCTATCACATTTTGTTACTTTTACTTTACATGCATGTTTTCTGGTTTCTCAAACCATACACTATCCAAACTTACTATAATTTACTTTATTGCATTATAGAATAGTTAATCAAGCTAACGTATTACTCTAATTCCCTATGGAACGAATCTTTGCTTACCATTTTACTAAGTTTTACATCCTATGAGGATTCCTAAGTGCTTAAACATGGTTTTAAAATGAATACATAAATACATTGCTTTGTTGTGCACAAATGGCCACATCACTTAACGATGACAGTACATAGTTACAAAGGCTAAAAGTACTTGCTCAATAACTAGCTCCATAACAAAAAAAATAAAATAATAATAAATAAATTACAAATAAATCCTAGAAATTATATAGAAAAATCAAACATATAGAACTATCTATATAGATTCATGTTCTAATGAGAAAATAGAGGGTTTTGTCACTTTTTTTTTGTTAGGGGGGAAGCCTAGAACAAAAAGAAAGCTACGAAAGGGACACAAAACTACGCCTCAAACAGGCAACACTTCTAGCATCAGAATCCAAAATGCTTGTGGAAACCAAGGGAGGGTCTTCAAGAACAAGCATACCTAAATCCATGCCATGACCCAAACGGGCGAGACTATCAGCTAACAAATTACCTTCTCTGAACACATGAACAATGTCACAAAGCCACTCATCAGCAATCATCCTTTTACAATTTTGGAGAAGACTAAACAAAGGATGGTTAGAGTTTGTATCTAGAGAGAGCAGGTGGATGGTAGTGAGGGAATCTGTTTCAATAATAATTTTTCTAGGGGTGGGCACTAAGTTCGGAACCGAACCGAACCGAACCAAAAAAAGAGTATTCGGTTCAGTTCATAGAATAAATTCGGTTTAAACCGGTTCAAAAAACTAAAAACTGAAAAGTTTTTGGTTCAAACCGGATTTGGTTTTCCAAAACCGATTTAAACCGATTAAACCGATTAAACCGTACATAAAAGTAAAAAAAAAAAAAAAAAACCTAGCCTACTTCTTTCATTCTTAGATAGCCACAGCCCACAACCGACTTCTTTACTCTGACTTCTCTTCTCTCATCTCTGCCTTTCTATTCCTCAACTCAGTTCCTCAACATCCGACCTGCTCCGCCGCTCGTCTCAACTTTGTTCCTCAACATCTAATCTGCTCGTACAAGGTTTGTCAACTCCTTTCTCTTCTTCTTTTTCTAATTTTCTTCTTGTATTTTTTTTTCCACATCCAATCTAGTCGTCCGATCTACTCTTCTTCATCTCCAGCCAAAGCTTCAACGAGACAAACCTTCAGGCTGACCGAAAATCATAGAAGAGTCTAAAGATAGTTGACAGGAAATCATAGAAGGCTTCAACTTGTCCAATCTGCTTTAAAAAATGTTAGCTTTTCTTTTTGATTTGGTTAACATAGGTCTGATCTTCAATTCTATTCATTCTGTCTTGAAATGGATTTTGTGCATCCGTGGTTTTGTTCTTTAGTTGTCATGTGGAGATCGATGTCTCAAACGCGACCAGCTTGGATCTCTCTTACTTGCCGGTAATTTAATTTTCGATGTTGTTTGTTTGATTCTTTGAATGAAGATCTGGATCTTAAGTATCTAATTCTCTGTTTTTTTTTCCTTTTTGATTTGATGTTTGTGCAGGTTACAGATAAATGTTTGCCATCTATTTTGAAATCAAAACATCTTGAAGATTTGGTTTTGGAGGGTTGTTTGGGTATTGATGATGATAGCCTTATGAATGCAGGGAGTTGGAATTATTTAACTGTCATTGTTGTATTTCCTTTACTAATTACGTGATTTGGAGTTTTTATTTTAGTTGTAATTTTGATTTGGAGTTTGGATTCGGATTGTAATTTTGATTTGGGGTTTTTAATTTTTATCTTTGAAATTGAAATATGTAATGAATTTACTAACTATTCAATTTGTGATTTTTTTTCAATGAATTATAAATTAAATAGTATTAGTTTGCTTCCAGATTTAAGAGCTTGGAAATCAATTTGTACTCATTTGATACATTTGTGGATTTGGGTTCGGGCAAATGGTGTGTTAATGGCAAACTTTTGGTAGCAAATAATGAAATAATATTCTTATAGATTTACAACTTTAAATTGAATACTGTTATAAATGATGTGGATCCCCACCACCTATCTTTGTATAAACACAATATTTCCCACCGCCTCACTTAATTGAGTTTTCTTAATGTTTAAGTAAGTGATGTCATTGATGATGGTAATAGACAAGTGGCGGGTGGGTGTGATGTAAGCTATGCCTATATATATGTTCTCCTTTCCTTTGTAAGTGGTTGATCAGCTGATATCAAATATCAATACAAAGAGCAAAGCTCTCTCTCTTTCTCTGTCTCCCCCGTGTTCTCTCATCTCTCTATCATCTCTTTACTTTATTATTTATTCTTCTTCATCTATTCTTCTATTCATTTACAACACGTTATCAGCACGATCGTATGTAAGTAAAAAGTATCTCCAGGTGAGTGATTTACTTACGGCTCGATATTCGTGTATGTAAGTAAAAAGGATCTCCTGATGGGTGATTTACTTATATCTCAATATTCTGGATCTATTTATAGTTCCGTATACAAGATGGCTTATGCCGTCAACGGATCCTCTATGTATAGTCCTGGATTTATTTATATTGTTTAAATATTTGCATCCATTTTTATGCACATAACAGGTGAGCCCAGCCTCCTGGAATTGTTTAAATATTCAGTATTTATTTTTATGCAATATTTGAAACTGGTTTATGCTATGTCTCGGGACTGGCTTATGCTGTGTCCCAGGACTGGCTTATACTGTGTCTCTAGATAAACTGTTTAAATATTCAGTATTTATTTTTATGCAATATATGAGACTGACTTATGCTGTGTCTCGGGACTGGCTTATGTTGTGTCTCGGGACTGGCTTATGCTGTGTCTCCAGATAAACTGTTTAAATATTCAGCATTTATTTTTATGCATTATATGAGACTGGCTTATGCTGTGTCTCGGGACTGGCTTATGTTGTGTCTCTAGACTGGCTTTTGCTGTGTCTTCAAATAAATTGTTTAAATATTCAGTATTTATTTTTATACAATATATGAGATTGGCTAGACCAACTAACCAGAACTTAAAGTTTCTGGAATTATGATATTTAAGTCGGCATGGTTTTGAAAACCGATGAGAACCTGGAGTTTTGAATCCAATGTTATATACAATAATTCCATAATTTATTATTTGGAACCTGGGGTTTCAAATTCATTCAGAATATGAAATTTTCTGAATTTTATATATGAACTTACAGTTTGTGTTCGAGCCGGGAGTTCGAAAAATCAATATGATCTATGATTCACTCATTTGAGAAAGAAGGATCTACACATCCAACAGGATGTTGTGAGTATCATAAAAATGATTTAAGATCCTAACGTATAATGAAACTGAAAATAATATTTTATCAATTTAATTCATGTTTGATGCTCATGAAGAGCAATATTCAAAGAAGGATCTATACATCCAACAGGATGTTATGAGTATCGTAAAAATGATTTAAGATCCTAATATCATGTATAATGAAATTGGAAATATTTTAATAGAAAAGAGAATAAAAAGGAGGTGTGTGTGCATAAATTGTGTGAAGAACATCACTACGTAATCTTGATCAAACTTTGATATCTCCCTCGTCTAAGATCGGATTGAGCTGAAATTTAGTCAGCACGTTATACTCTTGTAGTCCTTGAATCTCGATAGTGGGATTATCAATCGGAATTCCTTGTAGTGATTTCTGCAGTTCCGAACAGGGCTAGCCGGAAAACAGGGGAGAAAATTCTAGTATTGCGCAGATTTCATCGAAGACTGATATCTCTTTGATCTATGGTCCGATCGGGTTGAAATTTTTTCAAAACGTTTTTCACTCGTGTTTCTACATATCTAATAGGTTGGATTGTTGATCGGAACTTTCTGTAGAGATATATACACCTCGAATAGAACATCCAAGTTTGTACTATTCTCTCTCTTGTTTCACTTATTGATATTTCATATTTGTTATTAATGGTATTATGTATATATATTTGTTGTAAAATTGAAAGCATGGATCCAGGCCATGATTGCTATATGGATAGGATAATTAAATATATCCATGCAATGAAGACAATGCAACGACTCATAAAATTCTACGGAATTATTATCATTTCAGATGAGATATAAAATGGCATTATAAATAATGTCCATAAAATTCCCAGAAGGAAAAATATATGTCTTGCCGCTAGTGCAACGACTTATACATTTCTGCGAAGTCAGAAATATTTTATGAATTTGACTTTGTTGAAAGCAAATGTTATTTATGTATCAGGTCCAATAGATCTGATAGAAAGCTTTGGAAGAGCCACGATATTGTTATCAAACAATACTAAATTATGTATCAATGATACTTGATATTATTCAAGCAGGCCATAAAGAAATATGTTTAGTTCAAAAACATATAAGGTTAATACCAAATCAGATCCAGCGGATCTGATTAAAGCTCTAGAAGAGCCACAATCTTATTACCAGATGGTATTAATTGTGTATCAATGATACTTTATATCATTCAAGTAGAACTTAAAGAAATCTGCTTAGATCAAATACATATAACTTTATTAATGTCATATTAAAACTATGAATAATAAAGAGTGTTGAATATTTGTGTATGATTCAGGCCAGAAACTCATTATAGAAAAGCTGTGTGATTTATCATCTGGATTATATCACTGATCAAAAATGGGTTGTATATAGAAATATTCATCAACCAAATAAACCATCTTATTCTAAAGTTGGTTTTGAATCCCCATCATTCAAGGGGGTATATGTGGATATATTCATCCACCAAATGAATCCTTCCATTATTTTATGGTTCTAATTGATGCATCAATGAGATCATCACATGTTTATGTATTATCAAATGTCTCCAGTTGAGATCGATGTTCAACATCCAGTTTTCGAATGTACTCATAATCAAAATGGATCAACAAAATCACTTATCAAACGTTTCCAGGTAATTATGAGAACTTTATTATTTCGATTCAATTACCAATTTCTATATAGGACATTCTATATTACATGATGATGCATTCATCTATGTTTCACTACTTATCATCATTATTTACCATTACAACTTGTAATTGGTCATTGACTTGCTCATGTTTTTAAGATATTTGATTATG
Source organism: Acer yangbiense (assembly GCA_008009225.1). NCBI lineage: Eukaryota > Viridiplantae > Streptophyta > Magnoliopsida > Sapindales > Sapindaceae > Acer > Acer yangbiense. Next base: position 30,564,315 of record CM017773.1, read on the forward strand.
TAGTATATCTCCTTATTTCATCTCTAGCATGATATAAGAGAAGAATTCAATATCACTATGAGATTAATGTTGATTTTGATTAATCTTCTATTCTATCATTTAAACTTCCGAGAGTTTATATTTTTACGCACAATCTGTATATTATTGATTAATTTCCAATGGAAAGTTTCTCCAGAAAGAGTAAATGAAAGGTTACTCTTATACAAAATAGAGATACCAGTTCGGTTCTCTATATAAAAATGTGTCTCATTTCAATCTTTGTATAAGTCAAATATGAAAGATAATTGTTCATCAGATAATTGTTCATTTGTTACTTGATATATTAAAGGTAACAAGATTTTATAAGTTGTCATCTCATAAACCCCAGCCGGGTGATTGTTCTTAAAGAATGATCAGAGTAAATGACAACAAATAAATCATCTAATGCATATCATAAGCTTATGAACCTTTTTGAAAGGTATTGTTATCATGATCCTAATGTAAACAAAACTCGAGTTATAAATAAATCCACTTTCTCTAAATCAACTCTGTAAGAGTCTGATATATCTAATGAGACACAAGTCTATGAAATGACTATACCCAGTGAAATGGAAGAAATCTCAACAGAGATTCAAATATATTGAAATTAAGAAAATTTCTATACGAGTCTATGAAATGACTAAATCCATTGCAATGGAAAGAAATCTCAACAGAGATACAATTGTATTGAAATTAAGAAAATTTCTATAAAGTCTATATAGTGACTAAATCCATTGAAATGGAAGAAATCTCAATAGAGATTCAAGTATATTGAAATTGAGAAATTTTTTATAAATCATATAAGAGAAATGTTGAATCATAAAGAAACAATCATTGATGATGTATTTTTATACACAGTAGCGCTACTAAAATTATAAACGATAATTATGATATTCATAATATCAATGATTGTATACAAAATGCATGATTGGCCTAAGTGAAAATAAGCAATTCAAGAAGAATTGACTTCATATGCCAAACATAAAGTATTTAGACCAATAGTACTCCAGACACCTGGAGATGTCAAACTATTTGGATACTAATGGGTCTTTATACGGAAAACGTAATGAGAAAAACAAGATTGTGAGATATGAGGCACGACTCGTAGTACAAGGTTTCTCATAGAAACTTGGTATTCAATAGTGACGAATACAATTACGTTTCAAATTTTTGATAAATTTGGCTGCCTTTACAAGGCTTGAAATACGTCATCTAGATGTAGTAATCATTTATCTATATGATTCACTCAATGTAGATATTTATAATCCCGAAAGGATTTAATGCTAGAAGCATGTAAATCGAGATCTCGTGATCTGTATTTGATGAACATACAAAATCCTTATATGGATTAAAACAATCTAGACGGATGTGGTATAACCGTTTCAGTGAATATCTGATAAAATAAAGGTATAATAATTATATTAAATACCCAAGTGTCTTCACAAAGAAATCAGAATCCAAATTTTCTATATTCACAACATAAGTTGATGATATGAATTTAAATTAGAGCTACTATAGATCTCTTGAAAACTCCTGAATTTTTATAAATGAGTTTAAAAATGAAGACGTGGGAAAGAAAATATTGTCTCGACCTGAAGGTCGAGCATAGATCAAATGGAATATTTGTCTATCAATCAGAATATGTTGAAAAGATTATGAAAAGATTCTATATGGACATTACTCCATAAAGCAAGTCTTTGCTTATATACCCTCCAATCATTTATGATGTTATTTTATTTCATAAAATAAACATCTGTATACCCCAGTTTAGCAATCTAGAAAATTGCTTTAAAAGAACTTTTATCAGGGGGAGCATATTAAATGAAGTATATTAATTATTTTTGGGTATATGTGCATTGTACTCTTTTTCCTTTTAAATCAGGTTTTTGTCCCATTGAGTTTTCCTGATAAGGTTTTAATGAGACAATTCTCTAAGCACGCCCAAAAATCTTTTGATTCATAAAGATCATCATGAATATTACATTAATCCAGTAGATCATTGTATATATGTTATCTTGATCAAAAATATCATTGTAACTATTACTTTGATCTTGCTAATCATCGTATATATGTTACCTTGATCCAAAAGATCATCATAAATATTACTTTGATCCGACAGATCAATGAATATCGTTGCTCAAGTTTTTATCCCACTGGGTTTTTCCCTAGCAAAGTATAAATGTTAGTAAAGTTTTGAAGAAAACATTAACCATGGGCATACTTGCATTGTACTCTTTTTCCCTTCGATCAGGTTTTATCCCACTGGGTTTTCCTGACAAGGTTTTTAACGAGATAGTTTTGAGAATGTCCAACTCCACAAGATTCAGAAAATCATTGTATGCATTTTGTAAAGGTTTTGTCCCACTGGATTTTACCTAGTAAATTAAATACAAGTGGTGGAAATCCAATGGGGAGTGTTATAAATGATGTGGATCCCCACCACCTATCTTTGTATAAACACAATATTTCCCACCGCCTCACTTAATTGAGTTTTCTTAATGTTTAAGTAAGTGATGTCATTGATGATGGTAATAGACAAGTGGCGGGTGGGTGTGATGTAAGCTATGCCTATATATATATTCTCCTTTCCTTTGTAAGTGGTTGATCAGCTGATATCAAATATCAATACAAAGAGCAAAACTCTCTCTCTCTCTCTATCTCCCCCGTGTTCTCTCATCTCTCTATCATCTCTTTACTTTATTATTTATTCTTCTTCATCTGTTCTTTTATTCATTTACAACAAATACTATAATTATATTTCAAAATTTAAAAACATATTAAAAAAGACTCATTAAGCCCATCAAGTCTAGAAGGCCCATTAGGCCCAAAACCATAATGAACCGAACCGAACCGAACCGATTAAAATCAGTTCAGTTCAGTTCGGTTACCATTTCTTATTTGGTTAAACCGGTTCAATTTTGGGTGAACTGAAATATTTTTGATTCAGTTCGGTTTTGCCCAAAACCGAACCGAATCGAACCATGCCCACCCCTAAATTTTTCTATGCCCACAATTCCAGGCCATTTTAAGGCCTTCAAATAAACCCTATAACTCAGCTTCAATCACACTACCACATCCTTTGTTCATCACGAAGCCTTTAATCCACTGACTCAAAATATTACGCATAACACCTCATGTTGTAATGGTTCCAAAATTGGTGTCCCGGCTGCCATCAATATTCAGTTTTATCCATCCTTCATTAGGAGGATTCCAAACAACTGGAATCATAAGACCAATTCTAGCAGAGGCAGGCCAATTAGCATTAGACCAATCCTTGGCAAAAGAATTGATGATTAGATAAGGAGAATGAGGGATAGAGAAATTCACATTAAAGATCTTTTTACACCTCCATTTCCACAAGAACCACAAAGTACTAGAAAATTGAAGATAGCTAGGGATCTCATCTGTCACCAACTTATCATTTTGTAAATTATGGACTAATCACTCTTCAATATCACCTCTAAACGAAGGAGAACAAGTAACATCTTTAGAGATGTTTTCCCAAACTCCACAAGACTAGCTGCAACCACGCAACAAATGGTTCACATTTTCAACAACATTACATCTAGGATAAGAAGCATCCACAGCCAAACCTCTAGTTACTCTTTGCAAATTTGTGAGAAGCTTGTTGTGAATAAGAAGCCAGAGGAAATTGAGAATACAGGTAGGAATTTTGAGCTTCCAAATGAACTTCCATCGCCACTAAGGAAGATTAACTGTCTCTAGGTACCCTATATAAGCAAACTTAACAGAGAAATCTCCATTTTTACTCCAACTCCATATGGCTCTATCTACACCACTAGAATTTCTTCTAGCATGAATGCAAGCAATTTTATGAATTATATCCCAAGGAAGAACAACAACAAGACGTTGGATTTTCCACTCCCCATTTAACAAATAATCTCCCACAAGCTGATTAAGTTGGTTGGCATTAAGAGGAACCGTGGCGCTCCAATACAAGAGACCCAACTATTAGTCCAGAACCAAATAAGTCTACCATCTCCCACATGCCACCTTATACCTTTATCAACAAGTTTGGCACCATAGCAATGCCTCTCTAGATTTAGAACATATAACATTCTTTTTAGCCCTAGAATCAGTAATCGAACTATTCTTGAGGTATTTATGATTCAAGAGCTGACACCAGATGTCCTCATCATTTTGAAGGACCCACCAACCTGTTTTGGCAAGAAGAGCTTGGCTCATATCTTTCAAATTCTTGATTCCCAGACCACCATACTGCTTAGGAAGGCAAACTGTATCCCACTTAACTAAATGGATAGTCTTCTTAGAATAAGTGTGACCCAGGGAAATCTCTGTTTATTTTATCCAACTTGTAACAAATCTCACTAGGGAGTTTGACTAACTGTGTAGTGTATATGGGTAAAGCAGATGTAACAGCCTTGATGAGCGTGGCTCTGCCAGCAAGAGAAAGAGATTCACTCTTCTAGAAAGCAAGCCGCTTTTGGGTTTTCTCAACTAACTCCATATAGGTTTGGTTGGTAACTTTACCATGGATAAGCGAAACTCCCAAATACTTAACAAGATTGTTAGTGAGAGGAGAGCCACTAACATTAGCTATGTTTCTAGCATCACCTTCCTTTATATTGTTAGAGCAGAAAATCCTGGATTTAGGGAAGCTAACTTGCTGCCCAGAAATGTTACAAAATATGTCAAGACAATCCTTCATGGTATAGGCTTGCAAGGAAGTAGCTTGAAAAAAAAGAATGAGGTCATCAGTGAAGAAAAGGTGAGATATCTCAGGACCACCCCTAGAAATCTTAACAGGCTTCCATATCCTTACCTAAAGTTTCTCAATGATCAAATAAGAAAGTTTTTTGAAGCAATTATAGTGTGTCTAATTATATCTAGAAGGGAAAAGGGGGGGGGGGGGGGGGGGGGGGTGAATAGATTTTAATCAAGTTAATTACCAAATTTTCTTAATTAGTCAATATTCAATAAAAACCCCTATCTAGTCAAACCTACAATCAAGCGTAAAATGCGGAAATTAATTAATACTTGATTTTTATGTGGAAACCTTCAACAAGGAAAAAAACCACGGGCTAGTATATGTGCTACACAAGATCCTTGAATCCACTATTTGTAATGGTGTTTACAACCTAGGTTGACCACGTCAAACCCAACACAGTCACTAACCCACCACTACTACCCAATGGGCCTTTAATAGCGAACCTAGATCTATTTGCTTGCAGACTAAGCAACCTTAGCCACAAGACTTAATTCTCACTAAAGAGATCAACAACCTAAGTGAATATCATGATATTCAATTATGCAATTAATGCTAGGTTACACTAAAGGCTTATCTAGGATGAAAGATGACAATAATCACAATCCTAGATATCAATATTCTATATGACATGGCATACAACATAGCTATCAAAGATTAAGCAATCCTATGTTATAGCTATCACAATACAACTCACAATCAAACAACACAATAATCTCAATCTTGTAAATAGAATTTAATCTAAATGCATACAAGTAATAAAAGAGATTAATTGATAAGTAAGAACACTAAAATGGATGAGTATGGTGTTCAACTTACCAAACTATGTGTGTTGAAGAAGACTCATGCATAGATACATCCTAGATGATGTTTAGATGATGTTTGATGCACATGGATATGAGTTTTGGAGAATCAAAGGAGCAATCTTTGTGTTTTTTCTCTAAAAAATCTCTCTTTCTCTTTCAGGTTTCTTGATGTTCAAAGAGCTGAATGAAATAGAGTGACATAATGGTGTATTTATAGAGGGCAATAAAAAGCTTGGTGACAAGACAAGTTTACCCTGAAATGCGCCATTCGACGATTTCATTCGGCGGCCACCAACCGCTGATCATAACCGTTGAATTGAACCCGAGAGCGTCAGGTATCAACGGCGGTTTCATGGTCGTCGATGCCAACCGCCAATTTGAGACCGAGATATTTAAAATCAATCAGGTCTCATCAGCAGTTGGGGCCACCGATCATAACTGCAGAATCATTCCAGAGACTTCTGGAATCAAATGGTGGTTCAATTCGGCGGCTAGGCCGTTGATCAAAACCGCCGTTTCACCAAATGAGGTGAAACCAAGGAGATGCCAAGGGCATTCTCCGAAGGCGATCCTCGAACTAAACCAAGCACACCAACGTGCATGTGAGGACATTTCCGAATAATTTTTGGGAAACGAATTACTAGACACACTAACACACACCAAGATTCAACAAAGAAGTGCAAGTGTGAAATATGAAGAGAATGCACACAAGAGCAATGAATACATATGCAAGCATGAGAAGTGTGTGTGTGCAAATAAGTCTCTTCAATGAAAACTAAGCACAAGTGATTTACCTTTGAAGTGCTTATCATCTTGAGGTCTTGAGAGGACCTTTGAGCTTGATCACCAATGCCTAAGCTACCCTTACATATCAAACCCCAATTGTGGTTTGTCATCGAAATAAGCTAATCAAACTTGAGCAACTTACATTTTTCCATGCACAAAACAAAGATGTAAGGAGAAAGAGGATCTCCTTGTCTGATACCACACCTCAGAGTAAAAGTGTCAGTTAATTCCCCATTTAAGACAACATTATATTTCACACTTGTGATACACCATATGATAAGGTCTACCAGCTTACCCCCAATATCAGCTTCCACAATGACATTCGTGATAAAACCCCATTGAAGCTTATCATAGGCCTTAGCAAGATCAATTTTCCATGCAACCAACTCTTTTTTACCTTTCATAGTTTTGAACTTATGGAGGACCTCTTGAGCAATCGCAATATTATCTTGAGTTTGTCTCCTATGAACAAAAGCCACTTGGTTGGGATTGATAAGATCGAGTAAGAGGCATCTAATCCTTTGAACAATATCTTTACTGATGATTTTATAGGTAGTGTTGCATAGGCTAAATAGGTCTGAGTTGGGACATGTAAAGAGGACTAGGAACTTTAGGCACAAGGGTGATAAGGGTTTGGTTTAGATCAGGAGGAAAATGCCTAGATTTAAAGCTATTCACCACCAGCTCAACAAGGTCTTTCTTGTAGGCAAACCATTGATTTTGGAAAAATAACGCTTGAAGATCATCTGAGCCAGGGGCTTTTAGACCACCAATACCAAAGAGACTATTCCTCACTACCTCCTCATTAACATCTTTATGCAAATCATCATAAGATTTTTCATTCAAAGTAGAGAAAGCAAAAGGCAGACTATCATACCTATCCAAAGAAGGTTGAGCCGAGAAAAGCTAGAGAAAGTAAGAAGTGGCAATATCCTTCATGCTATCTTTATCACACTTACATAAACCATCCTTACCATTTAACCTTTCCAATTTGTTATGTCACCTTCTAATCATAGTCGAAAGATGAAAAAATCTAGTATTTCTGTCTCTTTCTCTATGCCAAGAATTCCTTGACTTTTGCAACCAAAAGATCTCTTCTTGTTCAATGGTAAGCTTATACTTCTCTTGTAGTACAGCTTCTAGCTTCACCAGACCCGACCTGAAAATTTCCCCAAGACTCCTTTGAATCCCTTAGAGCCTAGCAAGGATTCTTCTTTTCTTTTGGAAGATATAGCCAAAAGTGTTTTTGTAAGGATTCCCGTTGTTTTTAATTGGCTTATTTCGTGATCAAACCATATGTGGGGGTTCTTTGTAAGGGTAGCCTAAGTATCGGTCTTGTTGTTCGAAACCCTTTTGAAGACCTCGTGTTGATAAGCACCGAAGGTAAATTTCTATGTGCTTACTTTTCTTTGAAGAGATTAGTTGCACACACACACTTAACATTCATTGCATATGTGTGCATTCTCTTCATTTGTCACATTTCACACTTGCACTTATTTATTATATTTTATGGTGTGTAATTGTGTCATGTTGTTGTATAATTCGTTTCCCGATAACTTTCGGAAACGTCCGCGCATGCACGAGAATGTGCTTGGTTTAGCGCGAGGACCGCCTATGGAGAATGCCCTTGGCTTCTCCTTGGTTTTCACCTTTCTAGGTGATCGGCGGTTATTATCGGCGGCCTGGCCGTCGAATGAAACCGCCGTTTCTGTCCAGATTGGTCTGGAGCTTTTCTGCGGTTAAGATCGGCGGTCACGACCGCCGTTCGAAACCGCCGATTCAAGACCTGATTGATTTATCTCTCAGTCTAATTCGGCGGTTGAAACGGCGGGCATGAAACCGCCGTTCGAAACCGCCGTTCGAAACCGCCGTTCATACCTGGTTGATTTTGATCTCTCTGTTCTGTTTCGGCGGTTGGAATCGGCGGTCACGAAACCGCCGAATGAACCGCCGTTTATGCTCTGTTCTTCACGAGCTCAATTCGGCGATCATGAACGGCGGCCAGGCCGCCGATTGAAACCGCCGATTGGCGCGTTTCTTTGAAACTTACTTAAACGACCACACTTTGATTTGGCCCCCTATATATATGTCACTTTGACTTTAGGTCAATCAAGAGAGTTCATATTCAGAATTCATACTTAGGATATTTTTCAAAGAGAAGAAAAATTCCAAGAACTCCATTCTTGATTCTCAAACACTTTTCATGATCATCAATCGTCATCTAGCATCATCTTAGATCATCTAGATGTCATCTAGCATGGAATCTTCATCATACTTTGCTTGGTAAGCTTTTCACTAATATCTTACATGTTTTGTGTTTCTCTTATCTAGCAATCTCAATTAATTACTTGTTTGTTATTTTGTATGCTTTAGATACAATATTGAGATGAGTATGATGTATGTTTGAGATTTTATATTGTGCTTGCATATTAGGTTTTGTGCTTAATATTGATTAGCTAAACTAATTGACATGTCATTTAGTTTTGATATCTAGGATTATACTTAATTGCATATTAATCATCTTAGATAAGCATATAGGGTTTCCCTTGCTCTATGTTGCATTTTGGATATTCACATATATTCACTTAGGGTTGTATTCTCTTCAAAGAGAAAGTAAGTCTTGTGTGTAGCATCCGGGATTAGGTTGCTTAGAACGCAAGCAAATTGGACTAGGTTCACTCATATCGGGATTAGGTAGGTGTGTGATTACTTCCGGGATTAGGTTGTAATCGTTTGCACATTTAGTGGATTCGAGGTTCGAGTGTGGCTTACTTACATAGCCCGTGGTTTTTCCCGTGAGGGTTTCCACGTAAAAACCAAGTGTTGTTTTAATTTCCGCACCATATTACAATTGCTTGGTTATATTATCTTGAGGGCATTTTCGTAATTTTGACTAATCACGAAAAATTGGGTAAAAAGCGTAAAATCTATTCACCCCCCCTCTAGATAGCTTTATACACACCGTGCTATTATTTGTTTCAATTGGTATCAGAGCGGGTTCCTAGACATACATAGGTGATCCTTGCTTATTTTGGTGTGTTTTGCATTTTGTGTGATTTTTGATCATTCATACATTTGCATTCATTTCATTCATTCATAAACACTATGAGTGGAAACGGTGGAAATGGTGGTGGCCACGAAGGAGCTTCTAGCACAAGGCCTCCACTTCTTACCGGATTGAACTATTCCCAATGGAAAGGGAAGATGGAATCCTACATATGCCAAATTCATGACGTGCATGGATGGCGGTGGAAGACGGATATGATCTCCCTATGATGACTCCCGATGGTGGAGGACAAGATGTTTTGAAGCCTAAGGCGCAATGGAACGCGCAAGAGTTTGAGGCTTCTAAGTGGAATAGGAAGGCTATGCATGCCATTATGTGTGCTATGGATGAGAATCAGTACAAGCTTATTCAGAATACTCAGATTGCCAAAGTGGCATGGGACATCCTTCTAGTTGCACATGAGGGAACCGAGGTGGTGAAGGAGTCCAAGCTTCAAGTCCTCCAAACTCAGTTTGAGCTACTTAGGATGGGAGAGGATGAATGCTTCAATGACTTCGAAATCAAATTGATGGATATTGTAAATCAAAGCCATCAACTCGGAGACCCGTATTCGGATAGGAGAGTCAAGCAAAAAATTATGAGATCTCTCCCCGATAGGTTTGAATCCAAGGTGACGGCCATAGAAGAAAATAGTGGCTACATGGATATGAAGCCAAGTGAGGTGATTGGGCGTCTCCTTGCATATGAGTCTAGGAAGGCTCCTAGCACCACTACTCCTCCTAAGAAGTCTAAAGGAATAGCTTTGAAAGCATCTAAGGATGCAAAGGAGGCAAAGCATGAATCGGATGAAGACCTTGCCTTATTTGTGAAAAGGTTCAACAAGGTTATGGGGTTCAAGAAGAAGAAGGGATTTGGGTCAAGAGGACAAGATTTGAAGAAAAAGAGTTCCTTCAAGAAGTTTGAGCCTAGACAAGAGAGGACCGAAAGGAAAGGGGTCCGATGCTTTGAATGTGGTGGGATTGGTCACTTTGCCCCCGAATGTGCTAATCACAATGATAAGAAGAAGAGCAAAGTGATGGCCGCCACTTGGAGTGGGAGTAGTGATGACTCCAATGAGGAAGATGAGTCTTCAAGTGAAGAAGAGCTCATGGCTAACCTCCTAGCTTTTGCCTCCTCACATAAGAGCAAAAGTGGTAGTGAGAAAGAGGAAATGATTCAAGAGGAAAATGACTCAAGTGAAGAAGAAAGTGATTCCTCATCTAACTCCATAAGTAGTTTTGTGGAGAAAAAGGTGCTTGCTAAATGCCATGCCGAGTTTAATGATTTAGCAATCAAGAGCACAAGAAAGATCAAGATGTTGAGAGAAGAAAATCTTGAGCTTGCATCTCATAATGACCACTTAGGTGAACAAGTGGAAAAATTCAAGAAGATAGAAGATAAGCTAAGAGAGGAGTTAGCTTTATCTAGGAGGAATGAAGAAAGTCTAAAGAGTGAGCTTGAAGAAGTTAGAAATTCTATGACTAGGATGGATTCTAGCACCAAGAAGCTTGACCATATGCTTGGTGTTGGAAAGAGTCCATGTGACAAGAGGGGTCTTGGGTATGAAGATGACAAGAAGATCTCTACCTCTAACAAGACCGTGTTTGTCAAGAGCTTGAAGAAAGAAGAAACTTCATTTGTGCAAGCTCCTAGAAAGAAATTAGAAGTAGGACAATGCTCTAATGCACAAGTGAAGATGGGTCCAAGAAGGAAACCTCAAGCTCAACCCCCTAGGGTCTCTCAAGCCAACATTCCTCCTCAAATGGCTCACAAAGGAAAGAGACCTATCATGCAACCTCAAGCTAGGAAGCAACCAAGACCGGTTCAACAACGAAGAAGGATTGAACCCTTTCATCCACAAAGACAAGGACAAGGTATGATTCCTTATTTCACTCCTATATGTCATTTTTGTGGATTTGATGGTCATATTAGACCACATTGCTTTCGATATATAAAAATGTGCAAAACTAGAAGCATGATAGAGAAGAAAAAGAAAAGAGCCATGATGCATGTTCCTAGGAATGATAATACTATTATGCATGATCCTAGGACATCTAGAGCCCATATACCAAAAACCACTAAGAAAGCTAAGATTGTTTCTAGGTGGATTAGAAAGAATGACATTGTTTGCCATGTTGCTCAAATAGCCTTGAAGGCAAATTCTTCTAATTTTTGGTATCTAGATAGTGGGTGCTCTAGGCACATGACGGGAAACAAGAGTTTCTTCGAGACTCTTGTTATGGAGGAAGGTGGATATGTCACTTTTGGTGATGGATCCAAAAAGAAAGTTGTAGGGAAAGGAACCATTTCCGTTCCCGGATTACCCTCCTTATCCGATGCTTTATTTGTTGATGGCTTGAAAGCCAATTTAATAAGCATTTCACATCTAAGTGATGAAGGATATTCCGTCTTGTTTTGTAAAGATGATTGCTCAATCCTAAAGCCCGATGGACAAACCTTATTGAAAGGTATGAGATCTAGCGACAATTGCTATTGTCTTGAAGCTAGATTAGTCTCAAACAATGTGTCCATGGATGAGCAAATTGAGTTGTGGCATGAAAGACTTGGCCACATGAACTTTAGGGATCTACGGACCCTTGGAAAGTTCGAGTGTGTGCGTGGCCTCCTTAAGCTTGGGAAGAAAGCCAATGGTGTTTGTGGACCTTGCCAACAAGGAAAGCAAACTAAAAGCATGCACAAAAAGGGTAAGTATCTCACCACCAAGGAGCCTCTTGAGCTTCTCCACATGGACCTCATGGGTCCCATGCAAACCGAAAGTTTGGGTGGAAAGAGATACATTTTTGTATGTGTTGATGATTTCTCTAGATTTACATGGACATACTTTCTTAGAGAAAAATCCGAAACTCTTGATAAGTTTAAAATGCTTTGTACTAAATTACAAAATGAAATGAAATCTAACATTAGAAGCATTAAACGGATTAGAAGTGACCATGGGAGAGAGTTTGAGAATGCCTCTTTTGAAAGCTTTTGTGATAGCTTAGGCATCTCCCATGAGTTTTCGGCTCCTAGGACACCTCAACAAAATGGAGTTGTTGAGAGGAAAAATAGGGTCCTCCAAGAGATGGCCCGAGTGATGTTGCTTAGCAACAATGTCCCTAGGAACCTATGGGCCGAAGCCATCAATACGGCTTGCTATATAGGAAATCGTGTGTTCCTAAGGCCCGGTTCTAGAAACACCTCCTATGAGCTATGGAAGGGTAGGAAGCCAAATGTTAGCTACTTCCACACATTTGGAAGCAAATGCTACATTTTAAATGACCGTGATCAACTTGGCAAGTTTGATGCTAAGAGTGATGAGGGTATCTTTATTGGCTACGCCTTGAATAGTAAAGCCTATAGAGTTTTCAACTTGAAGACTCGAACCGTCATGGAATCATCAAATGTGGTCATTGATGATACTAGGCTCAAGTCTAATGACCATGAGGAGGAGGATGTTCTAGAGGATGACACTCCTTTGGAGAGGGTTGTGGTGACTCCCAATGTTGGGACATCTAATGAAGTCACACAACCCATTACTAGAGTTCCTCTCTTGGACTCTAAAGAACCCGCTCCATGGGTTAGGAAACTCCATGATAAAGAAGATATCATTGGAGAGGTAAATGAGGGTGTTAGGACTAGACGTCAACTTGCTAATCTTATTAGCTATACTTGCTACACCTCTCAAATTGAACCCAAAAAGGTTGAAGAAGCCTTACATGATGAATTTTGGGTTCTTGCCATGCAAGAAGAGCTAAACCAATTCGAAAGGAATGAGGTTTGGACTCTAGTTCCTAGGCCTAAGACCACTAATGTCATAGGCACTAAATGGATATTTAGGAACAAATCCGATGAGGATGGCAACATAGTGCGGAACAAGGCTAGACTTGTAGCACAAGGGTACTCTCAAATTGAGGGTATCGACTTTGAGGAGACATTTGCTCCCGTTGCCCGTTTAGAGTCTATTAGGCTTCTCTTGTCCATTTCTTGTGTGCACAAGTTCAAATTGCACCAAATGGATGTCAAGAGTGCCTTCCTCAATGGCTTCTTGCAAGAGGAAGTGTTTGTTGAACAACCCAAGGGGTTTGTGGATGCACACCACCCCAACCATGTCTATCGCCTCAAGAAGGCACTATATGGGTTGAAACAAGCACCGAGGGCTTGGTATGAGCGCCTCACTCAATTTCTTGTTGACAATAACTACACAAGAGGTAGTGTTGACAAGACACTATTCATCAAGAGAGACAATGATGAGCTTTTCATAGCTCAAATATATGTCGATGACATAGTGTTTGGCTCTACCAACAACACCAAGGTCCAACAATTTGTTGATGTTATGTCTCATGAATTTGAGATGAGTCTTGTTGGTGAGCTTAATTACTTCCTAGGTTTGCAAATTAGGCAACTTGATAATGGGATCTTCATAACCCAAGCCAAATATGCCAAAAACCTTGTGAAGAAGTTTGGTCTTGAAAAAGCCAAACATTGTGACACTCCTATGAGCACCACTTTGAAGCTAAGCAAGGATGCTAGCGGTAAAAGTGTGGACCAAACCTTATATCGTGGCATGATAGGGAGCTTGCTCTATTTGACCGCAAGTAGGCCCGATATATCTTTTAGTGTAGGAGTTTGTGCTAGGTACCAATCCGATCCCAAGGAGTCCCATCTCTCTTCGGTTAAGAGAGTCATTCGCTTTGTGAATGGGACTTCCAACTATGGGATTTGGTACTCATTTGACACTAATCCTAGTCTTGTAGGATATAGTGATGCGGATTGGGCAGGAAATTGTGATGATAGGAAGAGCACATCGGGCGGTTGCTTCTTTCTAGGCAACAACTTGGTGTCTTGGTTTTGCAAGAAGCAAAACTCGATTTCCTTGTCCACGGCGGAAGCCGAGTACATAGCCGCGGGGAGTGGATGCACTCAACTTATGTGGATGAAGCAAATGCTAGTGGATTACGGATTCAACCAAGGTACTCTCACTCTCTTTTGTGATAACATGAGTGCCATTAATATTTCCAAGAATCCGGTGCAACATTCTAGAACTAAGCATATTGACATCCGCCATCACTTCATTAGAGAGCTTGTTGAAAATAAATGCATAGTACTTGAACATGTAGGTACTAATGATCAACTTGCGGACCTATTTACTAAACCCTTAGATGCTACTCGATTTAAAACTCTTAGTAGATCTATTGGGGTATGTCTTGTGGAGTGATGTTCTATGATTGACCCCATATGGGGAACTCAAGCAAAGAGAGCTATTTTGCATTCTTGTATCTTGCAAAAAATTTGAAATATCTTATGCCTCTTCTTTTAAATTGCTTGAGTAAGCTTGGTTGTACATATGTATATATGTTTTAAAATTCCATAAGTGTGAACCTTGCTTGTCTACAATCCATGTCATATTTATGTTCAAACATGCATTTTTGGACTAGGAGATTTACATTGGAAGTATGATTTGAATGACCTATGATTATCTCCATGACATGATGATTCTTTAATAACATGCTAATGACAAATGAAAAAGCATGAAATTCATAAAACATGCTCACATGAAAAGCATGAATTGATGATTGCATATTCTTAAAAATGCAAAACTTGTGTGAAAACTTATGAGACTCAAAATGAATAAAGGATCTTGTATCCATTCAAAGGAATTTACATTCCAAATGTCTCTCTTTCTTTATTAGTTGAACATGGTTACTATCATACGGATAATTTTATCCGGAAAAATCAAATAGGGTGCAAAGTCGCTCATGCCATGTTTCGCTTATAAAGTTGGATATAGTTGCTCTTAAATTGAAATCAATAATCTCTATATCCTTGCTTTTCCCATGACATTGGTGAAATTGGTTTGAATTCTTATTAGAAACCTTTGTCATTTGCTTTGCCAAATACCATTGTATTTTGGACTTGAATGCTATATGTCTTGTATGCAAAGCATGTTGGATTCACACATTTTCTCAAAATAAATCTCCTTGTTTCTCTCAAATTAATTGAAGTGCATAAAGTGACTTATATGTATATGCATATCTTGCATGCTTCTATCTCTCGTTGCTATGAGTGACCCGGTTGGGGACTACTCCTTTGCCTATATCATGACAAAAAGGGGGAGTAGGATATGGTAAGGGGAGGTGCAAAATATAGAAGCTTTTGTACACTTTGGGGAGAACATACATTGAGGGGGAGTAACCCGTTGAGGGGGAGCATTGCATTTATCATACATTGCATACATTTGGTAATGTTGTGCCTAAATTCTAAAAATGCAAATGCTTGGTATTGTTCTCACATGATTAATCTCACACTTTTCTTGTATTAGAAATGTTAGAAACTCTTTTCAGGGATTGTTTATTCTACAAGAGGATTGAAGACTTCAAGTTGCATTAGCTTATCTCTTTGTAATGTAGAATATCATTATAGTCCCGTAGTTTCTATTTTTTTGTGAGGAATCATTGTGAATGATGGTTTTGTCACGAAATAGCCAAAGGGGGAGATTGTAAGGTTTCCCGTTGTTTTTAATTGGCTTATTTCGTGATCAAACCATATGTGGGGGTTCTTTGTAAGGGTAGCCTAAGTATCGGTCTTGTTGTTCGAAACCCTTTTGAAGACCTCGTGTTGATAAGCACCGAAGGTAAATTTCTATGTGCTTACTTTTCTTTGAAGAGATTAGTTGCACACACACACACTTAACATTCATTGCATATGTGTGCATTCTCTTCATTTGTCACATTTCACACTTGCACTTATTTATTATATTTTATGGTGTGTAATTGTGTCATGTTGTTGTATAATTCGTTTCCCGATAACTTTCGGAAATGTCCGCGCATGCACGAGAATGTGTTTGGTTTAGCGCGAGGACCGCCTATGGAGAATGCCCTTGGCTTCTCCTTGGTTTTCACCTTTCTAGGTGATCGGCGGTTATTATCGGCGGCCTGGCCGTCGAATGAAACCGCCGTTTCTGTCCAGATTGGTCTGGAGCTTTTCTGCGGTTAAGATCGGCGGTCACGACCGCCGTTCGAAACCGCCGATTCAAGACCTGATTGATTTATCTCTCAGTCTAATTCGGCGGTTGAAACGGCGGGCATGAAACCGCCGTTCGAAACCGCCATTCATACCTGGTTGATTTTGATCTCTCTGTTCTGTTTCGGCGGTTGGAATCGGCGGTCACGAAACCGCCGAATGAACCGCCGTTTATGCTCTGTTCTTCACGAGCTCAATTCGGCGGTCATGAACGGCGGCCAGGCCGCCGATTGAAACCGCCGATTGGCGCGTTTCTTTGAAACTTACTTAAACGACCACACTTTGATTTGGCCCCCTATATATATGTCACTTTGACTTTAGGTCAATCAAGAGAGTTCATATTCAGAATTCATACTTAGGATATTTTTCAAAGAGAAGAAAAATTCCAAGAACTCCATTCTTGATTCTCAAACACTTTTCATGATCATCAATCATCATCTAGCATCATCTTAGATCATCTAGATGTCATCTAGCATGGAATCTTCATCATACTTTGCTTGGTAAGCTTTTCACTAATATCTTACATGTTTTGTGTTTCTCTTATCTAGCAATCTCAATTAATTACTTGTTTGTTATTTTGTATGCTTTAGATACAATATTGAGATGAGTATGATGTATGTTTGAGATTTTATATTGTGCTTGCATATTAGGTTTTGTGCTTAATATTGATTAGCTAAACTAATTGACATGTCATTTAGTTTTGATATCTAGGATTATACTTAATTGCATATTAATCATCTTAGATAAGCATATAGGGTTTCCCTTGCTCTATGTTGCATTTTGGATATTCACATATATTCACTTAGGGTTGTATTCTCTTCAAAGAGAAAGTAAGTCTTGTGTGTAGCATCCGGGATTAGGTTGCTTAGAACGCAAGCAAATTGGACTAGGTTCACTCATATCGGGATTAGGTAGGTGTGTGATTACTTCCGGGATTAGGTTGTAATCGTTTGCACATTTAGTGGATTCGAGGTTCGAGTGTGGCTTACTTACATAGCCCGTGGTTTTTCCCGTGAGGGTTTCCACGTAAAAACCAAGTGTTGTTTTAATTTCCGCACCATATTACAATTGCTTGGTTATATTATCTTGAGGGCATTTTCGTAATTTTGACTATCACGAAAAATTGGGTAAAAAGCGTAAAATCTATTCACCCCCCCTCTAGATAGCTTTATACACACCGTGCTATTATTTGTTTCAGTTTTTGTTCTAGTCTTTTAACTTATTACAAAACATGAGAATCTTATCCATTAAGCTCTCACTAGGCATACTACAATACTGCTTCACCAAATCACCAAAGTTCTTATGTTTCAACCATATAGCCTCAAATCTAAAAGGCTTGAGAGATTTCTGAGGTATGTGATTACTATGAAGACAAAGAAGAATAGGACAATGATATGAGATAACACGAGGAAGATGTTTCACAAAGCCTTCCACAAACATAAGTCTCTATTCCATAGAGCACAACGCTCTATCCAGTCCTTCAAAAATATGCTCACTAATGCCCCTCCTAGTCATCCAAGTAAATTTTTGCCCAATAAAACCTAAATCAATAATTTTGTTCTCATTAATCAACTCAACAAAACCTGTCTTGGAAAAACCGCATCTTCCACCTCTTTTTTCCTCACTACTAACAATCTCATTGAAGTCTCCAATTATAACCCAAGGCCCCTTAAAACATCTCCTAACAACACTTAAATAGTCCCATAAAAGTCTTCTAATAGCAGCATTAGGGTTGGCATACACAATAATAAGAACCCATAAATTATTCCCTCAGCCACCACTGCCGTAATAGAGTATTTAAAGCTGGCCACAACTTGAAGCCTTGTTCTACTGTCATTCCACAACAACCAAATACCCCCTGAGAAGCCAGAGGCCTCTATAATAAAATGGTTAGAAAACCCCAACTTATCAACAATTTTGGAAGCCTTAGCACCATTAATTCTAGGCTCCAGTACAGCAATCACCTCATAATGACAAAAATTCCTAAGATCAGAAATAACTTTAGAAAAGCCTTTCTTACCTGCCCCTCTTACATTCCACGCACAAACATTAACAAAAATAGGACAAAAAATTCAGGCACATACCCTACTTCAAAATAGTTTCCATTGCCCCTGTAAGCATATAGGCAACCTTTTCAAAGTTAGAGACACTAGCAATATCAACTTAATTATTAGCAGACCCAGAATTAGCAACAACAACGTTGTTATGTTCCTCTTTTGTAGATAAAGGCTGGGAAACATTCACCAATGTAACCGTCAGATCTCTATAGAGTGACTTCAGCACCTCTAAATCCTCTAAGTCCTCTTCCATGCCATCATGATGAGAACCAGTTTTACTATAAGTAACCTTCCTTGATCCTTTGCCAGTCTTCTTCCTCAAAACCCCACTAATATTCTCTTGTAAAGGCTTAGTAACTAAACCCTTAACACTAGCAGAATCAGCCAAATACTTGTAAGCAATAGGATTGATATACATACCATTAAAAGTTTGTTGATTAGAGATCTCAGCCAGGATTTTACTGGAAGAAACCTTGGTCATCGTTCTAGTTTTCTATGCAGCAATAGGTTCCTCCTCCCTAACTTCAGAAAGTATAGCAAACCTTGATCCCTCAACCTTCTTAGAAGCCAACCTGCCACTCTTATTCAAATAAGGTCCTTTTTCAGAAGACTTTTCCCCAATTTTACCAATGATTTTTCTATTTCCCAAAGCTTGATCAACGTTTCCCTCTCCATAGTTAGGAGGCCCACTAACAGTACTTGTTCCACTCCCAAAATTCCCATAATTTCGACTCTAGAAGAAGGAGAGGCAGTAACATTTCTGTAATTATTCCCATTTATCCCAGGACCCCCTGCATTTCCATACTTCTACCAACATAATTGGAGCCCATATAACTTCTATTCTTATACGAAACTTGCATCCAAGGACCAAAAGGTTCACTCTTAGCATCATTATTTTCGTTACCCTCTTTATGAGTCTGCACTTCTTCAACATGATTGAAACAAATACTCGGTGTGTACAATATTAATTTAGAGGGGGGTGAATAGATTTTAAATGATTTTACCCAATTTTCGCATACATGTCAATTTTACGAAAATGCCCCTAACTAGTCAAAAAGACAAACAAGTGTAATATGGTACAGAATGTAAATAACACTTGATATTTACGTGGAAACCCTCACGAGAAAAACCACAGGCTAATATGTGCACCACACACGAACCTCGAATCAACTAATTGAAATGATTACAACATAATCCCGGTTTAATGATCTAGTCCCGATCAATAATCATCACAACTACCTAATCCTGGTATGAGTGGACCTAGTCCAATTGCTTGTGATTTATGTAACCTAATCCCGGAAGCTACACAAGTCTTACTTCTCAATGAAGAGATAAAGAGCCTATGTGAATATATGAAATATCCAAAATGCAATAAAGAGCTAGGGAACCCAATATGCTTATCTAGGATGATGATTCTAGATATTAAAAGCTAGATGACATGTCAAAAAGCTTAGCTAAACATAGATTATGAAAACCTAGATAGCTATCACAATACAACTCTCAAACATTCAAAACACTAATCTCAATCTTGTATCTAAAATATATATGAAATACATACAAGTGATGAATGAGATTGCTTGTTAAGAAAGACACAAAATATGTAAGATATTAGTGAAAAACTTACCAAGCAAAGTGTGATGAAGAATCCATGCAAGATGACATCTAGATGATCAAGGATGATGCTAGATGATGATTGATGATCATGGAAAGGTGTTTGAGTAATCAAAGGTGAGTTCTTGGAATTTTTCTTGCTTTTAAAAAATATCTTAAGTATAAAATCTGAATATGAACTCTCTTGAGTGACCTAAAGTCATAGAGGCATATATATAGGGTGTCAAAAACAAAGCGGTGCGTTTTGATAAGTGCCACAAAAATTGCCTTGGGCGGTGTACAGGTCGTTGTACATAGAGCGACTTGTACAGTGCCTACCTGGAAAATGAAGAATATTCTTCATTGGCACTATTCGAACAGTGCTTTTGTACAGCGCCACAACTCTGTTCCTCTCGGGTCTCAGATAGGCGTTGTACGTACAGCGCTTGTATAGTGCCTTCACAGAAATGCATAAGGTCTGATTCAATTAAAACCCATTTTCCATCAGGTCAATATAGGCGCTGTTCGAATAGCGCTTCTATAAAGCGCTTTCGATAGCGTCCTTTGCAAGTATGCAATCCTAAGCCTATGCATGACATGGCATTTGGACAAACAAGATGCAATCAAAAGAACATGCAAGAAGAGAGATTAATGAACAATACTGCACACAAATTAGACACACAACAAACAAGAATTAAATGTATGGATAATTTGTGAGTGTGTGTAACTATCTCTTCAATTGCAAGTAAGCACTTAGAATTTTACCTTCAGTGCTTATCAATGATGAGGTCTTCAAATGGCATTGAACTTGAACACCAAAACCTAAGCTACCCTTACAATGAACCCCAATTGTGGTTTGTCCACAAAATAAGCCAATCAAATAAATGAGACCTTACAATCTCCCCTTTTGGCTATTTCGTGACAAAACCACCACTCACATAGATCTTCACAACATAATTGAAGCTATAGGATAGCAATGAGATTCTATATTACAAAGAGATAAGAAAATAAAACTTCAAGTCTTCAATTTCTTATAGAATTATAAAACCTTCAAAACAAACAAAATTACACTTCCAAAGCAAGTGTATGTGAGGTGATCATGTGAAGTTAAACCAAGCATTTGCAATAAAAAAAAATACAACATCATGCAATGCTCCCCCTCAAAGGGTTACTCCCCATCAATGAATAGTCTCCCCAACAAGCACAATTGCCACTACAATTTGCAACTCCCCTTACCACATTCTACTCCCCCTTTTTGTCATGATATAGACAAATGAGTAGTCCCCAACCGGGTCACTTCTAGCAAAGAGAGATAGTAGTATACAAGAAATTTGCATAATCATATAAGTCACTTTATGCATCTCAATTAATTGGAGAGAAACAAAGAGATTTATTTAAAGAAAATTTGTGAATCAAACATGCTTTGCATACAAGACATGTAGCATTCAAGTCCAAAATACAATGGTATTTGGCAAAGCAAATGACAAAGGTTTATAATAGGAATTCAAACCAATTTCATCATTGTCATGAGAGAAGCAAGGATATAGAGATTTCATTGATTTTAATTAATAGCAAGAGTAACTATATCCAACTTTATAAGCGAAACATGGGATGAGCGACTTTGCACCCTATTTGATATTTCTAGGTGAGAAACCCATATAATAGTAGCCATGTTCAACTAATAAAGAAAGAGAGACATTTGGAATTTAAATTCCTTTGAACGGATATAAGATCCTTTATTCATTTTGAGTCTCATAAGCTTTTTCACACAAGTTTTGCATTTAAGAACGCAATCATCAATTCATGCTTTTTATTTGAGCATGTTGATTAAGAATCATCATGTCATGGAGATAACTATAGGTCATTCAAATCATACTTCCTATGAAAATCTCCTAGTCCAAAAATGCATGTTTGAACATAAATAGACATGGATTGTAAACAAGCAAGGTTCACACTTATTGAATTGAAAGCATATATACATATGTACAACCAAGCTTACTCAAGCAATTAAAAAGGAAGCATAAGATATCTTAAATTTTTGCATTTGACAAGTATGCAAAATAACCCTCTTTGCTTGAGTTCCCCATATGGGGTCAATCACCACTCTTCATCAATGAAGGTTATGAGGTCCTATGGACCTACCAAGTTCATTGGACTTAGTTGAACCTATGTGAGACACATTTGTCTCTTAACATGAGGGTTCATTTTTCCTAATCCACTTTGTAAGTGCCTCATTTTTTATTGGCGTATTTCGTTGGCAAAATCACAATGGGGTTCTATATGTAAGGATAGCTTAGGATGGAAGAAAACCTCATTGCATGATCAAGAGCTTCAAGGAAGGTAGATTTCTTGACTTACTCTACTTTGAAGAGATGTAGTTGCACACACACACAACATTTGCATAACTCTTACTTGTATGTTGTGTTTGAAGTTTTTGTGCATCATTGGGTATTTAAATCTCTCTTCTTACATCTTGTGATTATAATGGCATATCTAGTTAGGCTTAGGATGCATTTCTTTTGACCCTTGCACTTTTGTTTGTGTGCTTAAGGGAGTGTGTGCGCTGGTCATGCGCTGGTCGTCACCAGCGCAAGCTGACCAGCGTAACTAGTCCAGTGGACTACCGCTGGTCGTGCGCTGGTCTGCACCGGCGCTCTCCTCCAGCGCAACTCCTCCAGTAGGTTGTCGCTGTTGGTGCGCTGGTCGTCACCAGCGCAAGCACCACCAGCGCATCTCGTCCAGAATGTTGCCGCTGGTCTTGCGCCCTTGAGGCGCGCCACTCGTCGAGTGCCCTTGCCAGTTAAAGGGCGTGCGCTGGTGAGTTGCGCTGGTCGTCCAGCGCTGCACCAGCGCAGCTGACGGGAATCTGAAGCCTTTTTTTTTCAAAAACGATGTCACTTCACTTGGATCCCATTTATATATGTCTTGATAGTCTTGGCTCGGTTTCAAGAGCAAAAATTACACTTTTGAGAGCATGGTTGAGTATCTTCAAGCCAAGGTATCAAGACTTCATCTTTAAGCTTCCAAATCACAAAACCCTTCATATTGCATCTTTCATTTATCATCTAGCATAATTCTAGGTTGATTTCATCGAGGGTTTTTAGTTTTGCTCACATGACTTGTATCTAGAACATCATTCTCATATCTATATGTTCTTGCTTTACAAGATAGCTTCTTTATCACTTGAATTGATTCAAGATTGCATCTTTATGACTTGACTTAGTTTCAAGATTGTTTTATTGTGGTTTGTGAGTTGTATTGTGATAGATAATGCATATAGGATTTTGGTTGCTTATTTAGTGTTGGTTTATGCATGTCATCTAGTAATATGATATCTAGGATTGTCTAACATGTTCATCCTTGCCTAGATAAGCTTAAAATGTCTAACCTTGCATTTTTAGCATCTTGAGTATTTCACATATTCACCTTAGGTTGTGCTATCTCTTCACTTTAGAGACAAGTCTTGTATTTACCTCTTAGGTAGTTTGCAAGCAAGGGACTAGAGTCACTATTAAAGGCCCGCGGGTAGCAAAGACGGATTAGTAAATTTAGGTGTGATGTGGTCAACCTAATTTGTAATCGTATTTGCAAATAGTGGATTCGAGGTTCTCGTGTGGCGCACATAACAGCCCGTGGTTTTTCCCCGTGTGGGTTTCCACGTAAATATTGTGTGTCCTCAAATTTCCGCACTTGTATGTTTTTTGTATATTGACTAGATTGGGGCTTATTCGTAATTTGGACTAATCTCGAAAAATTGGGTAAAATTGTTTAAAATCTATTCACCCCCCCTCTAGATTACTTTAGGACACGTTTATTATTTATTTTCACACTTAGGTGATATACTTTTCTTCCTAGTGGTCAATGGATCAAGAGATCTAGATTTCATAGGATCATGTATATGAATTTCATCATTCCTATGAGCATGCATTCTAGCTCTAGCCTCTTTCTTTTCAATCATGCTTTTAGCTCTACACAATTTAATGTACAAAAGCACTTTGGTCTAATATAACCATCAATACCACAAAAAATGACATGTACGGATGAAATTAGGAGTCATACCATGTCCTTGTGTATTCATTGGAGCCTTCCCATGTCTTTGTGGTTGTCTTGGTTGTTGAATATGATCTCTCCTTCTTTGTTATTGACCAAGACTTGGTTGCTTCCTCGGTTGAGTTTGCATGATTGATTTCTTCCCTTGATGGATTTGAGGTTGATGGAAGTTAGCATGAGGAACTCTTGTAGGTTGAGCTTGAGGTTGTCTTCTTTGAGCTACCTTCACTTGTGCACTATGAGAACATTGTCCTAGATCAATCTTCTTCCTAGGAGTTTGCACCGGTGAAGCTTCTTTGTAGTTCAAGCTCTTGACAAACACAGTTTTGTTAGGAGTGGAGGACTCTTTACCATCTTCAAACCCATGACCTTTCTTGTCACAAGGACTCTTTCCAACACTTAACATGTGGTCAAGTTTTTCGGTGCTAGAAACTATCCTAGTCCTTGTCCCTTTAGCCTCTTCAAGCTCTCTCTTCAATCCTTCTTCATTCCTCTTAGATAAGTCTAACTCCTTTCTTAGCTTATCTTCAATCTTCTTGGATCTTTCCACTTGTTCACTTAAGTGGTCAATATGAGCTGAAAGGTCTAGATTCTCTTCTCTCAATTTTTGCATCTTTTCCTTGGTCTTCATTTCTAAGTTTTTAAACTCAGCGAGGAATTCATCTAGAACCTTTTTCTCCACATATCCATGTGTGGAGTTAGATGAAGAGTCATCTTCACCAGAGTCAATTTCTTCTTGATTCTCATTCTCTTTTTCATTGTAGGAGATCGGAAAGGCAAAATAATTATTCTCACAATCATTCAAGCTCGAGGGACTTTCTTCAACAATTTTCACTTTGTTGTTCGGCTTGTGAGAGCTAGCAAGCGCCATAAACTTGGCCATATCCTCTTTAACACTTTCACTAGAAGTGGCAGCCATTTCCTTTCCTATTATACCATTCTCCAAGTTTTCACATTCCTTGGTGAAATGCCCGAATCCTCCACATACGTAGCATTGAATCTTTTCTCTTGAAGACATCTCATGATTTGGCTTGACATTCTTGATTATGGTCTTCTTCTTCTTGAAGTCATCCCTCTTTGAGCCATAACCACTCTTTTGTAGATTCAAGAACTTCTTGAATCCCTTGGCAATGAGTGCCATGTCTTCATTTGAGTCATCCTCCTCCTCTTCCACCTTGGAAGTTTTCAAGGCTAGATTCTTTTTCTTTTTAGGAGGTGAGGTGGTAGCCTTTCTTGAATCATAGGCTAGAAGACTTCCAATGACTTCACTTGGCTTCATATCCTTGTAGGAGTCATTTTCTTCTAAAGCCGTCACTTTGGGTTCGAACCTCTCGGGAAGTGATCGCATGATCTTTTGCTTTATTCTTCTATCCGAGTAAGGATCACCGAGTTGGTGACTTTGGTTCACAATATCCATTAGCCTCACTTGGAAGTCATTGAATTGCTCGTGCTCTTCCATCATAATGGTCTCAAACCGAGTTTGGAGGACTTAGAGCTTGGAGTCCTTAACTACCTCGGTTCCTTCATGTGCAACTTCTAGGATGTCCCATGCCTCTTTGGCAATCCTAGTAATTTGGATCAGTTTGTATAGATTCTCACTCACTGCACATCGGATGGCATGTATAGCTTTGTTGTTCCATATGGAGTCAACAAACTCTTGAGGACTCCATTATGCCTTAGGCTTGAGAACCTCTTCTCCTCCATCTATCGGAGTCATCATAGGTGGAGCATATCCATCTTCAACTGCCATCCATGCCCTATCATGGATTTGGCATAAGTATGCTTCCATCTTCCCCTTCCATGAGGAGTAATTATCGCTGGTGAGCAACGGTGGCCTCACGTTCGACGCTCCCTCTTTGCTCATCCCAAAATCACTCAGAGTGTTTGGATGAATGCAAATGAGATGAATGCAAAATGTATGAAGAAATCAAACAATCACACAAAATGCAAAGCACACCAGTAATGAGCAAGGATCACCTAAGTATATCTAGAAACCCGCTCTGATACCAATTGAAACAAATACTCGGTGTGTACAATATTAATCTAGAGGGGGGTGAATAGATTTTAAATGATTTTACCCAATTTTCGCATACATGTCAATTTTACGAAAATGCCCCTAACTAGTCAAAAAGACAAACAAGTGTAATATGGTGCGGAATGTAAATAACACTTGATATTTACGTGGAAACCCTCACGAGAAAAACCACGGGCTAATATGTGCGCCACACACGAACCTCGAATCAATTAATTGAAATGATTACAACCTAATCCCGATTTAATGATCTAATCCCGATCAATAATCATCACAACTACCTAATCCCAGTATGAGTGGACCTAGTCCAATTGCTTGTGATTTATGTAACCTAATCCCGGAAGCTACACAAGTCTTACTTCTCAATGAAGAGATAAAGAGCCTATGTGAATATATGAAATATTCAAAATGCAATAAAGAGCTAGGGAACCCAATATGCTTATCTAGGATGATGATTTTGCAATTAATTCAATTCTAGATATTAAAAGCTAGATGACATGTCAAAAAGCTTAGCTAAACATAGATGAAAACCTAGATAGCTATCACAATACAACTCTCAAACATTCAAAACACTAATCTCAATCTTGTATCTAAAATATATATGAAATACATACAAGTGATGAATGAGATTGCTTGTTAAGAAAGACACAAAATATGTAAGATATTAGTGAAAAACTTACCAAGCAAAGTGTGATGAAGAATCCATGCAAGATGACATCTAGATGATCAAGGATGATGCTAGATGATGATTGATGATCATGGAAAGGTGTTTGAGTAATCAAAGGTGAGTTCTTGGAATTTTTCTTGCTTTTAAAAAATATCTTAAGTATAAAATCTGAATATGAACTCTCTTGAGTGACCTAAAGTCATAGAGGCATATATATAGGGTGTCAAAAACAAAGCGGTGCGTTTTGATAAGTGCCACAAAAATTGCCTTGGGCGGTGTACAGGTCATTGTACATAGAGCGACTTGTACAGTGCCTACCTGGAAAATGAAGAATATTCTTCATTGGCACTGTTCGAACAGTGCTTTTGTACAGCGCCACAACTCTGTTCCTCTCGGGGTCTCAGATAGGTGCTGTACGTACAGCGCTTGTACAACGCCTTCACAGAAATGCATCAAGTCTGATTCAATTAAAACCCATTTGCCATTAGGTCAATATAGGCGCTGTTCTAAAGGCGCTTCTGTAGAGCGCTTTTGATAGCGCCCTTTGCAAGTATTCAATCCTAAGCCTATGCATGACATGGCATTTGGACAAACAAGATGCAATCAAAAGAACCTGCAAGAAGAGAGATTAATGAACAATAATGCACACAAATTAGACACACAACAAACAAGAATTAAACGTATGGATGATTTGTGAGTGTGTGCAACTATCTCTTCAATTGCAAGTAAGCACTTAGAATTTTACCTTCAATGCTTATCAATGATAAGGCAAAGGGCATTGAACTTGAACACCAATACCTAAGCTACCCTTACAATGAACCCCAATTGTGGTTTGTCCACGAAATAAGCCAATCAAATAAATGAGACCTTACAATGATCTGTTCTACCTTTGATGCAAACCTCTCTACTCTGTCATATTCTGCCACAATTGAAGCAAATAATGCCCAAGCTCTCATATCCACTTTAATACTTCTATCATGAACTTCCAGTGTGCTCTTAAGGGGTTTGGTAATATCAATTTCTACACAGATACTAGCAAATCTCCCCCAAGCTTGTGATTCCGTGATAGGATCCATTTTATAAGTAGTACCCAACATTCCTCTTATGATACTCAGCAAATCAACATCAATCCATTCCATAGGGAGCTTAGAAAGCCTTACCCAAACTGGCATTTTCTGGATGTCATCTTCTCTAGGTACAAAGTTAGGCCTCTATTTTTGAACCACAAGGTATTGATTTGCTATAACCCACGGTCCTCCTGTAAGCACGAACTCCAAATCCTCAAGCATCTGAAATCTAGCAATGAAATACCCATCCTCTAAATAAGTTAATTGCCACTGCCCAATCAATGGCCATTTCTATCTAAGTTTCGTAAGGATGAAATATAGAGTGTGGTTCCTCCCCATGATTTTCAATATCAGAGCATTGGACCAAGGTTTGCATAATTGCTGCTTCAAAGCTTGTGATAGACTCATTACAGGACCATTATCACCTTCGGTGAAAGTGATATCACCATCCTCAATCTTCAATTTCTCTTTATTAGCACCAAAACCCAACCAATTACCTATATTTAATGTGTATTTAATGGACTTAACAACTTCGATTTGAAGCCTCACCCACTGGTTTCCTAAGCATATCACCGTCGTCTTCATCACTAGCACGAGACCTTTTGAAGCTAACAATAGGATCTGGTGGCTTCTTCTTCACAACCTCAATGTTCGCTGGTTTTGGATGGGCTGAAAACACGAAAACATCAGCCATGGTAGACAACAATTGGAGAATGTAAGGATTCCCGTTTTGTTGATTGGCTTATTTCGTGGTCAAACCATATGTTGGGGTTTTGAATGTAAGGGTAGTCTAAGTGATTAGTGTTGAAGATCAAAGGCCCTTCCATGACCTCAAGATATAAGCACGACAAAGGTATAATCTCTTGTGCTTGTTTTTCTTTGAAGAGATTTAGTAGCACACACACACTTAGCATTCTTGCTATGATTGCATACTTGCTTACTTTTATGTGCATATCTTCACATGTCACTTTACACACTAGCACTTTGGTTGATATATCTTGTTGTGTGTATATGTGCCTTATAATTCGTTTCCCGACATTGTTCGGAAACGTCCGCGCTTGCACTAATGAGTGCTTGGTTTCGCGCGAAGACCACCTATGGAGAATGCCCTTGGCTTCTCCTTGGTTTTCACCATTGTTGGTGATCGGCGGTTATGATCGGTGGCCTGGCCGCTGAATGAAACCGCCGTTTCAGTCCAGATTGGTCTGAAGTAATTATGCGGTCAAGATCGGCGGTCACGACCGCCGTTCGAAACCGCCGTTCATACCTGATCGATTTTAATCCCTCGGGTTTGATTCGGCGGTTGGATCGGCGGTCGCGAAACCGCCGTTAATGCTCTGTTCTTCACGAGCTCAATTCGGCGGTCGTCATCGGCGGCCTGGCCGCCGATTGAAACCGCCGAACGGTGCGTTTCAGGGGCAAAAGTGTCTTTTCACATGCCCAATTCTTGATGTCTATAAATATCTTATTTTCTCAATCTCTGATCAAGTTTCTTGAGCAATTAGAACCCTAATCTTTCAAGAGAGATTTTTGAGAAAAAATCAAATCAAGAACCCATCTTTAAACACTCAAATCAAATCCCTTTTGCATCAAATTTCATATTTGATCTTCTATGCCTTCATAGAATTGATCCATGCATGGTTTTGAATCATCACATCTTATTTGGTATGTTCTTCACTAATTTCATATTACTTTAGTGTTTTTCATATTAATACATCTCTTTAATTACTTGTATGCTTTTGATTATATGCTAGATACAAGTTAGAGATTATTTGTGATGAAAATTAATTGAGTGTTATTTGTGATAGCTAATTAGGTTTTTAATTAATCTTGATTATCTAAGCTATTTGACATGTCATTTAGCAATTGATATCTAGGGTTGATTAAATTGATTATATCATCATCCTAGATAAGCATCTAAGGTTACCTAGCCTTGTTTGTTATTTGAATATTCATATATATATTCACATAGGTTGTTTCTCTTCATTGAGAAGTAAGTCTTGAGGCTAAGAGTGCTTAGGCCTCAAGCAAATTGGAATATGGTTGCTAATAAAGGCCCGCTGGGTAGAAGTGAGGGGTTACAGACCGGAGTGTTAGACGAGGTCTACATAGGTTGTAAACTTCATTTCAATTAGTGATTTTGAGTTCCGAGTGTGGCGCACTATACAGCCCATGGTTTTTCCCAGTGGTTGGGTTTCCACGTATACATCAAGTGTTATTTAAATTCCGCACTATATTACACTTGTATGTATTTTTGACTAGTAGGGGCATTTTCGTAAAATTGACTTGCATGCGAAAATTGGGTAATAATAGTTAAAATCTATTCACCCCCCCTCTAGCTTTATATAGAACACGCCTCGAGTATTTAATTACTTTCAGAGAAGAAAGGTGGCGCGTGGGCTAAAAAATAGAAATTGTTGTCTCACGAGTAAGGCACGTTCAAATCCCTAATTGACTTATTCTTTTTTGGCATGTACCCTTATTTATATATATGGAAATTGCCTTTTGTCACTTTTTTATGTTGGTGTTTCAAGACTATCACTACTTTAATAACTTAAGTTTTAAAGACACCAAAGTAAGTGACTTCTAAAAATACTCTTACTTTACATATATATATATATATATATATATATATATATTTATTTATTTATTTACTTTTCAGTTTTTCATTTTTTGATTTTATTCTTTTATCTTCTTCATAGAAGTCTGTTTAATAGACCTCCAATAGAGATCGAACAAACCTCCATTGAAGGTTGATTTCGACCTCCATGGAGGTTGAACAGACTTCCAACGGAGGTCGATGTCACTTTTCATATTTTTCCAAGACTTTTCATGTATTTTTCGAGACTTTTCATATTTTTTTTCGAGATTTTTCATGTATTTCCGAGACTTTTTAAGTAATTTTCGAGACTTTTGGTAATTTCTGAGACTTTGATAATTTCTGGGTAAAAATGAAATTTTTCAAGACTTTTGGTCATTTCCGAGATATTTTGATATTTCCGAGACTTTTGGTAATGTCTAAGACTTTCTGGGTACAGATGAAATTTTCCAAGACTTTCTGGACAAAAATGAAAAGTCTAAAAAAATTTCATTTTTACCCAGAAAGTTTCGGAAATTACTAAAAGTCTCGAAAATTACCAAAAAAATCTCGAAAATTACCTCCAATTTTATTTTTTTCCAATTTTTTTTTTAATCTCCTTAATCAACCTCTAATGGAGGTCGATTTCAACCTCCATTGGAGGCCGATTTCAAATTCCATTAGAGGCCGATTTTGAACTCCATTGGAGGCCGAATTGACCTCCAATGGAGTTTCATCTCTATTGATGGAGGATTTTGAAAAGAAAAAAAAAATACCAAAATGGGGAAGAATGTTATTGTGGGGGGTATTTTTGTCCGTTCACCATAATAGGTGCCATTTAAACTCAAGTTATTAAAATGGTGATAGTCTTAAAATGCACCCTCAAAAATGTGCTATATAATTTTTGAACCCATGTTCTAATTAATACAAACATTCAAACAAAGAAAAAAATTTACAAGGATGTGACAATCTGATCTAAATAGGGCATATAATCATTGGATTTGAGTCTGTGCCTACAAGTAGGGCAAGAAGAGTGAGAGAGTAGCCACTTATCTATGAATGCAACATGAAACTTGTGGTTACATTTGGGAAGAACCCTAACTTCCTCTCCGTCAACAAAGTCCACCAAACAAATGGCACAACAGCCGGGGGAGGAGGCTGAACTCGAGAATGTTGCCGTCAGAAGAGACGCCATCTTTTTAATTTTTAGGCTGGAATTCAGTCTCCGGGAAGCAACCCATTCGTGAGGCTCGATTAAGGCACGGTGGGTGCATTGAAACACACAGTACAACATGAAGTGGAGGCTTAGAGCACAAACTAAAGCATATAACATGGCTTCTACAATGACCATGACATTGAAATGTAGGGCTGAGGCTGGTTGATCTTGGTTAGATAATTCTTGATGATCATGCCAATTGAGAGTGGGAGATGGTGAGATTTCAACAATG
Source organism: Acer yangbiense (assembly GCA_008009225.1). NCBI lineage: Eukaryota > Viridiplantae > Streptophyta > Magnoliopsida > Sapindales > Sapindaceae > Acer > Acer yangbiense. Next base: position 30,596,227 of record CM017773.1, read on the forward strand.
GAGAGAGAGAGAGAGAGAGAGAGAGAGAGAGAGAGAGAGAGAGAGAGAGAGAGAAGTGGAGATCAAAAGGGGTTCATAGTACAAACACAGATAATGATATGAGGTTGAAGCTATAGCTCAATTAATGGAGCCATGGGATATGCTAAAGCTTACTTGATAAACCACTATGCTTTCTCTCTTTTTCATTTATGCGCCTCAATTCAAACAAGGAAATATAGAAAAGCATCTCTCTCCATTGATTTTTCTCAATTTCTGTTGGTTGGTTTTCATCAAGTTGCAGTCCACTTGAAAACAAAAAAGTAAGCTCTACACTACACCTATAGACCAATCTCAATATTTTTTTTTCTTCAAATTTTATGATCTTAATGTTTAAAAGTAGTTCTTATAAGATGACATAAAACAACTTCACAAACAGTAGCAATTTAGATTTATTTTTTGTTGGTCTAAAATTTAGGTACAAGAGGATTAGAGGAGATCCAAAAATTCTTTGCTTGAATTTGCTTCAAGCATGGATTGTCAATTGCCAAACATTTGATACAGAGGGTCAAGTCAGAGCTGAATGTCTAGAAATATTTCAACTTGAGCATTGTTGTAGATTGGTTTTACTAATTACACTACTAAAAGCAAAGAACCAAAAGCAAGTAAGAATCACAATTCTATTGCGCAAAAGCGTTTTAAACTTGTCCTACAGCCAAATATACTACAACGCATATACTACATTTATATTCTAGAAACAAAGCTTGAATCGGGATAGTGGCATGTACACTTTCATAGTTCTGTCAAAATATGTTGCCTATTGTATGATATACAAAATTAATAAGCAATTAATACTGCAGATAAAACATTGTCAATAACTTGGTAGATGCAACAGCCTGACATTTCTACTAAGTTTCTACAAAGTTACCCGTCATCGTCATATGTTTCTTTACCATCAGTGTCGTCATCATAGAAGTAATCATCGTCGTCATCATCTTTGTCGTGTATGAATCCAATTAAAGGCTGCCCCTTTAGTCGCTCTTGAATCCGCTCTCTAATTGCCGTTCCCTAACATTAAAAAGAAAACCCATATTATCAACATACAGGAAACGATTATCTACTAAATTGCATAAATCTGCAGTGTGGTAGTGAAGAGAGCGAACCATCTTATGGCAACGTTCTTCAAACATCTCAAGAAATCCAGCAACCAATCTATCAGCATTCTCTACTCACTCATTGCGGTGCATACGAGCAGTGTTTGCTACTATTTCTATCTGCAATGTGAAACATTGCAAATGTTGCTCACTTGCTCATGCAAAGAACTTACAACCACAAAGGTCACATTTTCAGCATGACATACACACCTTCTCTCCCACTTTTTCTTGCTGTTTCTTCACCTTCTCATGCAACTTTTTGAGTCCCATGTTCATTCTCAGCCACTTTTCCTAAAAGAAAGAAATAGGGACGAAAGAGATCGGTTCTCTCAGTTCAGAGGATGCAATCACAGAACAAGTTCTGTGAAGAAATATAAATAAAGCCTGAAATAAGTAAACCAGGGTCGCATAAGAAACAGAGCATGCCTTGACATAGCTAACACCTAGCTCCTTAATTGAATATCCACGGTCCAAATTACGCATCACATACTGGTTGTAGTCCTTAACAATCCTCATGATAATATCTGATGTAGAGATCCCATCTGTACGTTTAGTTTCCTTGAATTTTCCAATTGTCTTTACCTGAATAAGAGATTTTCATAAATCATTATATATACTAAACAAACAAGACCATTCACGCTTTAAAACATACATATATATTCAGAGGAAGGACTTAGTTACAAATGACAAGGATAAAAAGCATTCATAGTTGAAGATATACATACAACAATTTTAATCACTCAGTTGACATCAACTATATCCTGAATTTCATATCTGAGGACAAGGGAAATTATTACAACGGTGCAGCTTAGAGCCTAGAGGAAGCACCAATTAGAGAGATGAAGTATACAAAACATGGTTAGAGAATCACTATCCTCTTCAAAAGACTAGAGTGGCCTAGAATTAACACCATAGGTCTTTAAAACAACAATGAAGCAATTATTAACTACGATAAGCTGTTGGTCCAGTTCTATTTATATTTACAATGAGTAGGGTTATTTTGGTAATTTTCTTTCTTAATTATTGTTAAAAGTTCATTAGGTTCTATATCGAAATCTAAGCCGGTAAGAGGGGCTTTAATTTGTTCTTAGTTTAGTTTATTCCCATCGTTATTATGAAAGTTCACTGATATTCTACGTTTTAAAATCCTGATTATATAAGAATAACTAAGACACAAGTCTAAGACTAAAAATATAAGTTTACTGCAATTTTGGATTCAATTAAGTTAATTTATGTTCTCTTGTTATTCTCCTATGACAATTCTACAACCCACAACACAAATTATTGTTCATGTTACCATTCACACCACTACCCATTATTACTATTACATCAGTTTGAATGCATTATCCACGACAAGTGATCACTTCAGAAATTTTCAATTTTCACCATTAAACTATTTTCATTTGAAAATCTAAAGCTCAAGTCTTTTTTATAATATTGTAAACCCTAAAAATCTCTATACTCTCCTTGTCAGGACTAAATATACAACAGCATGAGAAAATTCAGCAAATATGGCCTAAATGGATATGAAAACGCTTTAAGCTAACCAACTGAGACTATAGGTAATTAAGTCCATAAAACCATGAAGAATAAGTCTTTAAACTTTAAAGAGAAAAAAAAAAGGGGGGAAAAATATTCTATGTTAACATAAATAAATACACAAGTCAGCTTTCTCTCAAACTTACAAATTCATAGACATCCTTTCCAGCCCCACTTGTATCAGCATAACTACAATTTTCGGATAAACAAGTAACAAGTAACAATTAACATATTTCTAAACATAATTAAGGATATATAAAAATATATATTTAAATGCACAGCAGGAGAAAAGAAGCCATATCAGAGACAATAATTTTGACATTGCAGAATTCATCACAAGAGATAAAAATCAGAAAGCATTGCCAAAATAACCAAGATAAGAAAGAAAAAAGCAAGATGCACCGAACACTATAGAATACATTAGAAATCAAAACAACAAAAAAGTATACAATTTGAAAAGCGTGAAGAAAAAATTGGAACAATTCTAATTCTGATTTGGTTCCCTTATATACCTCAGAAAAATATTTCATCATTTCAGTGCAATTAACAAAATTCCGACAGAGAAGACTAATTTTCCCCAATAATTAATTTAAACCACAAAACAAGTCAGTCTTAGCATGATTTCAAGGATATGGAAACTTATAAGATGTTAAGACAATTGAAAGCACATTATTTAGGTTGAATTAATCTTACGGAAGAGCATCATGTGCCACATAGTCAATCTGATGTTTGTCGAGAAACTCTTTCATGACCACCCATGGAGCATCAAGGATAACTTCGTCAACCTACCTGCATCAAGACAACAAAAAGTATTGCTTCACACACTTTAAAATTACAAAGATACAAGTAGTTTTTTTGAGCGTGCTCGTTCAAATTTCAGTTATTCAACACCTAGCAACTGATCGTTTACATGAAATGAAACATTAGTATAAAAATGGATCCAACCCCATACCATATCTTCAAAGTTAAAAAATACAACAGAGGATTGCAAAGTGATGAGCTTACTTGGGCTCGGTTGAGTTATTTAAAAGCAAGTAGATAAAACAACCTGCAGTGGCGAAGTGATTCATAGCGTTCCTCATCGGTCATTACAGTTTTCCCCTTGTACTTGTGGGTGTCTTCATCATTGTTGCACCCAACAAGCAAGTAAGTGTTAGGAAACCTACAGCCCAAGCCACAAATCGTAAACCAAATGAACCTAACTGATCAACTGCTTTCGAAATTCAAATGCATCAAAATGGGTACAATCAGAACCCCACTTCAACATAATAGCATTTTGTGGACTCAAAACAATTAGCAAGTCTAATAAAAGTAACAAATTGAAGCATATGAGTTCAACCCCACCAAGAAAAACAATCACTTGAATGAAAAACCCAATAAAAGAAAACAAAAACCCAGAAATCAGTAAAGCAGAGTGACCCACTAACAATAAGACGATCAACAAATACAATGCAACTTTATGATACTACTCTAAACAAAAGCATCCTAATAATAATAATTAAAAAAAAAAAAACCATCAAACAGACTAAAGACTGAATTTTTCTGGGAAAAAAGTGATCAGAAACTAATAATAAATAAATAAATAAAAGATATATATATATATAGAGAGAGAGAGAGAGAGAGAGATACGATTTTTTGGCTTGCTCGAGAGCACGAGCGTGACCAAAGTGAAAGAGATCGAAAATTCCATTGGCGTAGACTCTAACGGGTCGGTCCTTGATGCTTGTACCTTCACGTACAACCTTCTCTTCCTCCATCTCTCCCTCTCTCTCTCTCCCTCTCCCTCTCCCTCTCTGTCTCAGCTAGAGACGTAATTACAGTTGCTTTTGCTCTGCAGAGAACTAGAACCAGGAACCACTCTCCCTCTCGAGAAAAACTTCAGTGGGAGGGTCCCACTGACGTGGATATAGGACCGTCCAATCAGAGCACGCCACATATACACTGGAGAATACGTGGCACATTGTTGCACACTTGTGGAGTGCTCTGATTGGACGGTCCCATATCCACGACAGTGGGACCGTCCCACTGAAGTTTTTCTCCTCCCTCTCTATGACTTTATTAATGACTTGTACAGTCACGTACAAGTCCCTAATTAGAAAGAAAGTTAGGTAAAATATTAATTAAAAAAACTAAACACTCTATAAATTAATCTAACTATCCTATATGGGATCTTCTACTAGGGTTTTTCTAAAACCCTAGTGATAGAAGTAGGCGATTTTTTTAGGGTTTTTTTTTTCCTTCGGTTTTTCAATTGATTTTTCAGCTTTATTTTGCTTGCTAAGAGATGAATCTAGATGAGATTTCGAAGTTGTGTGCAGAATTGTCTATCAACGGTAAAGAGGAAAAGTTGTGGAGCGTGCAAGACACGGTAACGAAAGCAGTGGAGAAAAAGCTTGACTTGTGTTTGGTGGGCAAAATCCTGTCACCAAAACATGTCAATAGGGAAGCTTTTAGAGCGGTTATACCAATGATTTGGCAGACGACGGTGGATATTGAGATAGTTCAGGATAATATCTATCTATTTTACTTTCGAAATCAAGGAGACAGGTTTCGTGTGTTATCAGGGGGGCCTTGGAGCTTTGATAATTGTCTCCTTGTGCTGGAAAAGCTAACGGGAGTGGGAGATATTGCGAAACTTCCTTTTGACGGGGTGGTTTTTTGGGTCCAGGTCATGAACGCACCTTTAATCTACATGACCAAGGAGATGGGGGAATTTATAGGTCGTTGTTTAGGAGATTTAGTTGATATTGATGTGGGAGTCACGGGTGAATGCTTTGGGAAGTATATGAGGCTTAGGGTGGCCATTGACTTATCGAAACCTTTACAGAGGTTCCTAAGGCTGAAGTTAAAAAAAAGGGAGATATCAATGCTCTTAATTCGCTATGAGAAACTCCTAGAATATTGTTTGGTTCTTCCATAGTCTTGTCACATTCCAAAGTGGAGTTTGGAAGTCGAGTGAGGATGATATGGTGATTGGTCATTTATTGTATATGTTTTTGATCCCCATTCCTCCAATCAATTGCTTGATTCTCGAGTCTTTTTGGGATTTAATTTGTGTGTTTGAGCATTTTTAGGTTGTTGGATCCAAGTGATATGTGTAGGGAAAAAATCACGGTCAACGCAGCGGAAGCGAGACTATTAAAGAGTTTAGTATAGTTTAAAATTTTTCCATAATTTGAACCTTAACCCTCTAATTAATTAACATATAATACTAAAGATATCATACCTTTGTCGCGTGATCCGATTGACATTGCGTCGATGGTAATCCGCAAGATCTTCCAATCCAATCACGAACGTGAATCACCTAGGAGCGTGGTCTCCCTTCTCTTTGAATTGTGTACCTGAGGATGGATTAACAAAACTTTTTCTTTTTCGTTAGTCACAACAAATTCCAAGAGGCTACAAAGAATGTTCCGATCACTTTTGAATTCACAATCGTTAGATCGAAACTCGCGTGAACCTTATTCAAAATTGTGCACAAAACATTTTGATATAAAAGTTACTAGTGCACTATCGAAATAAGAACAAACTTTTCTCTCTTTTCCTCTTGGCCGAATTCTCACACTAATCTAAGAGTTGGATTCTATTTTTCTCTAGCAAAAGAAAAAACTCTCAAGTCCAAGACCTTAGGGTTCTCCGAATTCTATCTTGCCTCATAAAGTATTAGTACTAAAAACTAATACCCATTGCAAGAATCATATATCTATTTTTATATATTCGGCTAAGTGCCATATATATTTATTTATATACATATCCGGCGAAGTGCCATATATATTGATAATATATATATTCTGGCCAAGTCCATATAAAAATATATATATCTATAGTGGACCAATTCCACTAGCCTTCTAAATAATATATATATAGATATCTGCGAATTCTCTTGCCTTAATAATCTATAGTTCATAGGCGAATTCTTCTTTGCCATTTATATTTTAGGGTTGCCGAATTCTATGATAGGTCATCTAGAAGGTGGTCGAAATCCCCACTATAAGGGGATTTGTGTTTCACCAAAATACCTATCAACTTTAGAATCCAAACCCTAATCCAAATCTTTAGTGTATTTGTGACTATATCAAAGACTTCCTAATTTGACTAAATAAATAAATTCCCTTTATTTATCTACTTACCAAATAAAGTCTTTAATATTTAATATACTACTACCAATAGTATAACTCTAGGAAACATATTTCCTGATCGGAAAAAGATTTTGATTCTCAATTAAATGATTAACTAATAAATTAATTAATTTCCATTTAATCAATCAATAAAATAAAATAATATTTTAGTCTATTATTCTAGTCTTGCCGCCCACACCATATACATGGGCCTAATATTATTTTCTTATTTTATTTAATCCATTAGACTTTAATTAAAAAGCTCACATGTGAACCAGACCCATTCTTACTAAAAGAAACAAGCCCACATGCCTTTCATTAATATATTAATATAATTGATCAGCCCATTAAATAAATAATGTGCAAATTATATTCTTAATATATTAAATACAATTCTAGATGGACCCATAAATTGGTCCGGTAGAATATATCAAGTGATCCATGCAAGTCCGTGTGGATTGGGGATCTTGGCGGGCCTATCTAAATTTAAGCTCCAATAGACATAACCCAATCACAATCAACAAATGATTCACTTAGGTTCAATCTATTAATTTTAGTTCATTCCACTAAAGAACTAAAATTGCATTCTTAAATAAAGATAGAATAAGTAAATGATTCTCATTCATACCCTAGACAACCTTATAGGAGATGGTGTATCCTCGTGAAGAATATCAGTAATCGCCAAGAGCTCATAGACCGCCTATAACTCTTCAAGTTACCATATTTCCTCATATGACCACATTTTGAACTCGGATATTTTGACTTGTCCAGAAGCCATGTTTCAATAGACACTATTGAAAACTTAACGTTAAGATTTAATATCCAATACCTCAAAACATCCATATGATGATATTCTACTCTCATTTAATAAATGGAGCCACGATGTCCATATCTATAAATGAAGTCCTCTATCGATTAACAAATGAATACCACCAAACTATCGAGGATAGACTATGCTATACAATCGTACTCATTGATAACTCACATGATACCACTTGCAACCATAAGTCCATCATTTATCTCAGGATTAAGATAGACTCTCCGATTATCCTAATAATGAAAAGACTATTATCTATTGACGGTTCTAGATAAAGTATTTCATTGTGATCTAGTTCAATGCACCCAGTGCACTAGATTCTTTTACTCGAAGACCCTCCGATGATTTCAGACTCATCATAACTCATTTGATCCCACTCAAATGCTAGCAAAAGAATTCTACAACTTTAACAAGATAAAGGTGCCCAACCTTTAACTTAAGTTGTGAACATTATTCAAGACTAATTAAAGAATTGTGTCTACCTCATACATATCCAGATGTACGAACAATTCTTCTTTTCTCATAGTCTTTTGACCTTATGATTATTTACTTTTGACAATTACAATAATTAAACTATAAATGCTATAAGATTTGTTAAACCAGAAATCACATTATGAATATGAATAGATTGTCAAAAACACTATTACACTCTTGCTATTGAGCATAATCCTAACAATATATTTGAAGTATTTCAGAGGAAAAAGGTGATTTCGGTAGATTCGAGGGACTTTTATGCAATTGGCCATCAACCACCATGAAAACCGCTATAGATTTATGCAGCGGCACTCAGAGCGCTCTCAATAACTGTGTAGACTGTTGCAAAAACCGCTCTGACTTTCACAGCGGTAGCCCGTCACAGTGCAGATCATTAATATTGCGGGGCCCATATCTCTGAGCTTCGATTGAATTGTGTGTCCTACCACCTATGGACTTGAAGCCTCGGAAGTCTAGTTTCCAACCCAATTTATGGCTTATCAATCCAAATTTTGAAGAAGAATTTATGACCATTTAAGTACCCAAAGGTCAGATCAGTCAATCATAAAATCCGCGAATACTTTCAGGATTTGTTTCGCTAGTTGTCGGAATAGGAAATATTACCTTCTTGATATGTGTGAGAGTCTTAGAAAGCAAGTAGGCATCTAATCCTTATCTTCCTTCAATAAGTAATCAATTTGGATGGATTAGGAAAGAAATAGAATTCTAAATAGGCTTGTATTCTCAAAGGGAATAGATTTCCTTGTTGTTTAAGGACATGGCCTTGCATCTACACCTATTTAAACCCCTTTGAACCCTAATTTCAGGAGATCCAACCAAGGGAGGTCCCAAGCCACCAAAGGGGGCCGTCCCCCAAGTCTCTCGTTCTCTCTCTCCAAACCAGTGACCGTTTGAATCACAACTCATCACACAATTTTCACATCCATCTTTACGCATAGAAGATTCAAAGACGAAGAAGATTTCAACATCCAAGATTTGAAGAATTTATTGAAGTTTTTCAATGGGTTTTATCTTTTCTATCTCTTGTCCTTTTATTTCCGCTTTGTGTAACTAACTCCATACTAGGGAATCAATGTGAACCTCTATGAATACTCTTTGTTAGAATTGATTATATTTTCTTAATTCAAGTTTTGATTCATTCAATTCATCCTATGTCATAATTATTTATTCTTGTTAATGCATAGTTTTATGCTAGGCATGAATTTAGGTTTGTTTGATAATTTAATGGTTGAGATGCACGTGAGTTTCACCATTCTCAACCAATTTTCAATTGAATGGGTAAAATTATACACACCAAGTTTTTGGACGTAAGTTTTGGCTCACTTGTTCATTTGCTTAATTGGTTTTCGGCTGTAATTTATACATCAAGTTTTTGAAGTAAATTATAATTGAGAATACTCGATTCATTCCAGGACCATGCGGTAACAATCATACTTAATTTAAGAGCGAACCCTTAACTGGATTAACATCTTTTATTAAGGTCAATTCGAAGCATTGAGTAAACGTAGTTGGGGAGCATTGATGACCTAGTCCTCTTACCTCTTGATCACATTCACATATTCTTGTTAACTGTTTTCTTAGTTTAATTTAGTTTTAATCAACCAATTAATCAATCAATCAAAATCTCTTGGATACTGTTACTTGCTTAGCTTTAATTAGAATTAGTTATAATTAATAAATAACTTTTCCTCGTGGGAACGATCCCTACTTGTCACTGTACTTATCTCACGATTCGTGCACTTGCGAGTTAGGCTTTTATAACACGATTTTATCCATCAAGTTTTTGGCGCCGTTGCTGGGGAATAGTTGAATTTATTGGTTATTTCTAGTTTTAGTTTTAGTTTTAGTTAATAGTTTTAGTTTAATTTTTCTTTTTTATTTTCTTTTGATTCTCTTTCTTTTCAGGTACAATCTACTTCTTCGAGTAACCCACATATGATGAGGAAGGAGATAATCAAGAGCTTTATATGCAATCGGATGTTCTACAGTTTCAAATTAAGAGATTGTCTTTGATAGTTTTAGGAAAAAAACAAGAAAGAATTGTGGTTGCGGGTTGTGTGCTGCGTTGGGTCATGAGAAAGATAGTTGTACCGCTGAAGCAAATTATTCAAAATATCTACAAGAGCACTATGGGATGGATTCTTACACTCCAGTAAATTTCTCATGGAGAAGCAAAGAAGTCAATAACTTCAAGCAACCGAGCTCGCCCTTTCAACTACTTGAAGAGGCTTTGAACAATTTCACTCAAGCCATCCAACAAATAACTCAAGAGTTGCAACAAAGTAATAAGGAGTTGTCTATTGAACTTTTTAATGATTTGTCTAGTGTTGCAGGTGAAGAAGAAGAAAATGAGGAGAAAGAAGAAAAAGTGAAGGAAGCGGAAGATGTACCTTTCGAGGCACCGCTCCTATACAAGGAACTCAAGCCTTATGTCCCTCCCATTATTTTTCTGAGCCGCCTACACAAAAGCAAGTGGAATAAGTGGTTTTCTGAACTTATTTCACCAAACTTTATAGTGAACATTTACTTGCCTTTGCTTATTGTGTATAGAAACATGCCGATGCGCGAAAAGTTTTTCCAAGACCTAATCGTATATAGGCGCAAATTTGAGACATTGGAGTTTGGTTAATTCGTCCTTGCAACCGTCTTGCCGAGACGTTAATTCAAGCGCTTGGTGGGAGGCAACCCACCTAGGTAATTTGTTTTTCTTTAGTTTTTTTTTTTTTTAGTTTTTAGTTTTCTAGCTTGTGTGTTTTGTGTTTCAAGTTATTGCCTTCCATGCTTTTTCTTTATTTGTTGTCCATGCTTTTAATGTCATACAAACATTGAGGATAATGTTTAGATTAGGTTTGTGGGTATGAATTTGTGTCTGTTTTATTCTTTGAAAAATCTGCGAAAAAAGTGACCTATTTTGAAATTTTGTGAGGCAACCGTTTTGTTAAAACTGTATTGATTGGTGAGGAAATAAATTTTTCCATCCACATTGAGTTCTTCAATTTTTTGATAAGAATCCAACGGTATAAAGAACATAAATTTCTGGGCATTGGTTTAAAAGTTATGATTGTTTCTTCAACCAAAGGTCATGAGCGATGTCTGTTACGAAACGGTGCATGCACTGTTTTCGTTGTCTGTTTTCATACTTTTCCAATGTGAATTTTGAAATGTTGTCTAAATGCAAAGTGTGAGTTTACATGTCTATTATCTTGTGCTAAACTTTCGTTAACTTTTGTTGAGTTATTTGAGAGATATGCATTAACGAACAGACATAGGTCAATTTCGAAAGTCATCAGTTTTTGAATTTTTGTCCTCCATGTTGAGATGCTTCTTTTGTGTGCTTTAAGAGCTGTAATATATGCTTTATTCACCGAGTTTAAACTAACTTCTTACCACTTACAGTAGTGCATTGCATTTTTCAAAACTTATGACATGCTCTTGATGTGATGGTGGATATGAAGCTTAGTTGGATTGTCATGATTAATAGTGGAGACTACCCTTGTGAGTTCACTAAGCCAAAAAGCGTACATAAATGACATGATATAAGGGATTATTTGTTTCCACTCTTTAAACACTCAGTAGGTTCTTAGCATTATGAAACAAATTGACGGTGTGTACAATATTATCTAGAGGGGGGGGGGGGGGGGTGAATAGATTTTAACTAATTTTACCCAATTTTCGTGTATAGTCAAGATTACGAAAATACCCCTAATAGTCAATATGATATAGCAAGTGTAATATGGTGTGAAAATTAAATAACACTTGATATATACGTGGAAACCCAACCACTGGGAAAAGCCACGGGCTGTTTAGTGCGCCACACTCGAACCTTGAAATCCACTAATTGAAATGGAGTTTACAACCTATGTAGACTTCGTCTAACACTCTGGTCAATAACCCCCCACTTCTACCACGCGGGCCTTTAAAAGTGGTTCTAGTCCAATTGCTTGAGGCCTAAGCAATCTTAGCCCCAAGTCTTAATTCTCAATGAAGAGATAATGCTACCTATGTGAATATGTAAAATATTCAAAATGCAACAAGAGCTAGGTAAACCCTCTATGCTTATCTAGGATTATGATATATCAATTAAAGCAATCCTAGATATCAATAACTAGATAACATGTCAAATAGCTTAGCTAATCAAGATTAAGCAAAACCTAGATAGCTATTAATGAATAAAATCGTGTTATAAAAACCTAACTCGCAAGTGCACGAATCGTGAGATAAGTACAGTGACAAGTAGGGATCGTTCCCACGAGAAAAAATGATTTACTGATTAAACTAGTTCTAATTAAAGCTAAGAAATTAACAGTATCCAGAGATTTTGATTGATTGATTGAATGATTGGTTTAGAACAAAATTATCTAAGAAAGCAATTAACAAGAATATGTGAATGTGATCAAGAGGTGAGAGGACTAGGTCATCAAGGCTCCCCAACTACGTTAACTTGATAAAAGATGTTAATCAAGTTAAGGATTTGTTCTTATCTTAAGTATGATTGTTACCATATGATCCTGGGATGAATCAAGTGTTCTAAATTATAATTTACCCATAAATCAATGGCACAAACCACAACCGAGAACCCATTAAGCGCAAGAACTAATGAAACAAAACCTACTTGCATAAATTAATGCTAAGATCAGTTTTACCCATTCAATTGAATAACAATTAAGGTTACGTGTAAATCAACACTCCAAACTTAATTGTTTAATTATCAAAACCCTAAATTCATGTCAGCATATAATCATGCATTAACACAAATAAAGAATTAAGACCTAGAATGAATTAAATGAATCAGAACTTGAATTAAGAAAATATAAGCAATTCTAACAAAGAGTATTCATAGAGGTTCACATTGATTCCCTAGTATGGATTTAGTTACACATCATGAAAATAACAAGACAAGAGATAGAGGAGATAAAACCCATTGAGAAACTTCAATGAATGCTTCAAATCTTCGATGTTGAAATCTTCTTCGTCTTCGAATCTTCTATGCGTAAAGATGGATGACAGAACTTTGTGATGAGTTGTTGTGTGTTCCAGAGGGTAGGCTTGTGTCTGAGAGAGAGCGAGAGAGTTCCTATTAATCGCCTCAATATATATAGGCACCCAGATTCTGGACGCGAAAAGACACCTTATGCTGGACGGAGTGGCCAAACCGCTACCATTACTGCTGCCAAAGCCACAGCGGCATAGGCAGTGGTCTTGACGTTTGACGGACAATCGCTGTCGCTGTGTGAGCGGCTTGACAGCGATCAAGGCAGTGAACACCACTGATGTTGGAACGCTGCTGAACCGCTGCCAATTAATTAGGAGCGGTTTTGACAACACTTTTTAACCTTTTGCTAGAAAACCCCTGGGATCTTCTGAAATAAAACATTTTGCCTGACATTCTTCAAACAACTCAGTTGGATCCAAAAACCTGAAAATGCTCAAACACACACATTAAATCCTTAAAAGACTCGAGAAACAAGCAATTGATTGGAGGAATGGGGATAAAAAACATATACAATAAATGACCGATGAAATACCCCCAAACATATCTTTTGCTAGCCCTCAAGCAAAACTAAGAAAACAAAAACTAAAAATTAAACTAGAAAAATATAAATCCTAACAAAGCCATTTTCGTAGGGAACATGATAGCATTGAGCACATGCTACAAGCCTTTAAACCTCTAGGTGTCCCTAGAGGAGGAGTTTCGTTTCTTGAGGGTTTACAACTATGACACCCACAAACATATCCTGCGACAACCGGTCATCCAAAATACAACAATATGTGCCCATGTTGAGACAATGCATGCATAAGCCAATAAGTAAAGACTAATATTTAGTCACAAATCTAAAAACATTGCTCAATTTTTAGTGAAAAGCCCAAGCTCAAAACATTCTAGCTTCCAGGACACATCATCAAAAAGCCATATATAATTTACCTTGACTCTAATTCTCACAAGATTTCACTCATTAATTCACACAGAACCTAGGCAAATACACTCATCAAGCATATGCGATTGGAAGTTATGCATAAGAAAAATTCAAATTATTATCGCATATAGATATATCAGTGAAAGAACGCTTGATATGGAAGCAAAAGATCTCATGAAAAGAATAAACCATTATGAACAAGATAATCACATATCAAAAATCTACTATCATAGCAAGGATAACCAGCAGATCAAATAGAATTCATTCAGGTTGTAATGGGGCCATTGGGTGAAGGTTAAGAAAGAACGGAAAATTGGAATTCAAAAACCTAGGATCATACCATGAGAGTCTTCTATTACCTTTTTGACTTAGCACAAGTCTCGTGGTTCCCTTTTCAAGTGGAATGACACCACTTATTAATTAATTCCTCAGAATTCTCCTTTCTCTCTTTATGCCATCTTCTTTGAATAGATTCAAACTTGCAGTCTTTATTTGACTTTATTGCACCCTTTTACATTCTATTCTCTGATTCTATCAACACACTTTTTATTTTATTTTATTTTATTTTTATTTTTTAAATTGTGGTATTCGGGATTTACTTTGTGAATTCAGCTTATTATGATTACTTTCTGCTGTTTTATTTTGTGTCATTATTGCTCTGTCTTGGCCTTATCCTATTTGTTGTGTGCTTTGATTTCATAACATTAAGGACAATGTTGGATTTAGGTTTAGGGGTGTGATAGTTTGTTTTTGAGTAAATTTTTGTTTTGTTTTTAGAGTCTGTCGTTCCTGCGTCTTCCAAGACGAGACACTTCGGTGTGTGCCTTAGAGATGATGTGCATTAATCAATGAGTTTACACTAACATCTGCCATTTAGGGTAATACATTGCATTTTTCAAAAATTATGACATGCTCTTGATATGATAATGGATAGAATGCTGAGTTGAATTGCCATGATTAATAATGGAGACTACCCTTGTGAGTTCACTAAGCCAAAAAGCGTACATAAATGACATACTATGAGGGTCCTATTGTTTCTACTCTATAAACACTCAGTAGGTTCTTATCATTAGATTCGATCTCTATAGGTTATACATTGAGCATTATAGAACGATCATCATAAAAGATTTCACATTGAAACAAATAATAGCACGGTGTGTATAAAGCTATCTAGAGGGGGGGTGAATAGATTTTACGCTTTTTACCCAATTTTTCGTGTTAGTCAAAATTACGAAAATGCCCTCAAGATAATATAACCAAGCAATTGTAATATGGTGCGGAAATTAAAACAACACTTGGTTTTTACGTGGAAACCCTCACGGGAAAAACCACGGGCTATGTAAGTAAGCCACACTCGAACCTCGAATCCACTAAATGTGCAAACGATTACAACCTAATCCCGGAAGTAATCACACACCTACCTAATCCCGGTATGAGTGAACCTAGTCCAATTTGCTTGCGTTCTAAGCAACCTAATCCCGGATGCTACACACAAGACTTACTTTCTCTTTGAAGAGAATACAACCCTAAGTGAATATATGTGAATATCCAAAATGCAACATAGAGCAAGGGAAACCCTATATGCTTATCTAAGATGATTAATATGCAATTAAGTATAATCCTAGATATCAAAAACTAAATGACATGTCAATTAGTTTAGCTAATCAATATTAAGCACAAAACCTAATATGCTAGCACAATATAAAATCTCAAACATACATCATACTCATCTCAATATTGTATCTAAAGCATACAAAATAACAAACAAGTAATTAATTGAGATTGCTAGATAAGAGAAACACAAAACATGTAAGATATTAGTGAAAAGCTTACCAAGCAAAGTATGATGAAGATTCCATGCTAGATGACATCTAGATGATCTAAGATGATGCTAGATGATGATTGATGATCATGAAAAGTGTTTGAGTAATCTAAAAATGAGTTCTTTGGAATTTTTCTTCTCTTTGAAAAATATCCTAAGTATAGAATCTGAATATGAACTCTTGTAATTGACCTAAAGTCAAAGTGGCATATATATAGGAGGCCAAAACAAAGTGTGGTCGTTTTGATAAGTTTGCCTCAAATTTTGCCATGGGCGCTCTACGTAGAGCGCTTTGTAGAGCGCTTTGTAGAGCCCCCTTGCTCTGTTCTTGCGAGAAAACAGAGGGGCGCTCTACGTAGAGCGCTTTGTAGAGCACTTTGTAGAGCGCCATCAGAGGGGTCGCTCTACGTAGAGCGCTTTGTAGAGCGCCTCTACAGCGACCGAATTAAATCGATCAGGTCTGTACAGCGCCCAACGGGGGCTGTTCGTAGAGCGCTTTTGTAGAGCGCTTTTGGGAGCGCCCGGTGCAAAAATGCAATCCTAAGTCTAAGCATGACAAGGCAATTGGATATGCAAGATGCAATCAAACTAACATGCAAGAAGAGATGTTAATGAGCATTAAGGCACACAAATAAGACACACAACATACAAGGATTAAACATATGCATGAGATGTGAGTGTGTGCAACTATCTCTTCAAGACAAGTAAGCACTTAGAGAATTACCTTTGGAGTGCTTAACACTTGCAAGGGCCTTGAGCTTGAACACATTCCTAAGCTACCCTTACATGCTCCCCACATATGGTTTGATCACGAAATAAGCCAATTAAAAACTACGGGAATCCTTACACACATGTTGCATTTTGATCTTGAGTAAGATGAACTAGTGGAAGTGATATAGACTATGTGTGTTTTAGCTACTTAAAATGCCTTAAATATTTCCTACCTATATGTGTGTGCTCCATAGCCTTGTTTAAAGCCAAACACTGATTGCCTTTTTCTTTCTTCACCACATTAATTGCAACCCAAATAAGCCAATGATTAGCCATACCTTATAGCTTGGGATCATACTTTGAGAAGAGTGAAGAGGATGTACTATTTTTGCACGTGACTGTGTGCATAAATTGTTCCTAAAATCAAATAAACGAATAGCTACATTCAATCCAAAAGTTATGAAGCTGAAAGTAATACAATAGTTGTAATCTCTGATTTGATTCATTTAAAAAAAAAATGGTTAAATCATCTAACACAGTCATCGTTAGCTTTCCACTTCAATTGAACTACACTTAGCTGAGTAACAATCATCTGCTGCTTTAGGGAACTTAAGAGACTCAAAGACTTTAAACTCTACCGTTTCATCTAACACAGTCATCGTTAGCTTTCCATTCTGGACATCTATAAAAGTCTTTGCAGTTGCCATAAAAGGTCTTCCCAAAAGAATAGGTTTGCAATTTCTATCTTTAGCTCCTTCATCCATGTCTAGGACAACAAAATCAGCAGGAATGATGAGATTATCTACCTACACTAACACATCTTCAACATAACCCCTAGGGTATCTAACAGAACCATTAGCCAACATAAGTGACATAGTTGTCTTCTTCAGGTCATTCAATCCCAGTTGCTCATAGATATAGAAAGGCATTAAATTAATACTGGCTCCCAAATCTAACATGGCTCTCTCTAAAGTTGTACCTCATATAGTGATGTTGATGCAAAAACTACCTAGATCTTGTAATTTTGGCCGCAACGACTTTTGAAGGACTGCATTAGCACTTCCGGTCATGAATTCTTGATGATTCTCCGCAAATCTTATTTTGTAGGTATGAAGGCTCTTGAAAAACTTTGCATATGCTGGCATCTTCTGAATCATCTCTAGTAAGGGCAAGTTGACATTGACTTTCGAGAGAGTGTCATATATGTCTTTGTATGATTTTTCTAACTTGCTCTTTTACAATCTTCCTGGGAATGGAATTGGAGGAATATATGGATTGGTTGATTTGTGTAGGAGTGGTGAACCTTAGATTTTTCTGCCACTATCTCTTCCTCCTAGGGCATGCTGTTATTTTTAAAAGGACCTGAAACAGTAGCAGATTTATCAGAAAGTTCAGCAGGTCTATTGTCAGTTAGAATCTTACCATTTCGAAGAATTGTCATAGCCTTTGCTTGCTCAGTGAAACTTGGAAATTTTCCATGTTCCATCTTTTGTTGAGCCTCTGCTAATTGCCCAACTTGAGTTTCTGTCTTCTTCAATGAAGCATGAATGTTCTAAAATTGTACCTCATTACGTTGGTTCATTTGCTGCATTTGTTATAGCATATCTTCTATTGATGGCTTCTTGGGTTAGGATTTAGAGTTTTGTTGGGCATCGGTGTTAAATTGCCTTTGATTGCTATTGTTGTTGTTGGCCCATTGGTTTCCAGTGGCTTGATTATTGTTTCCTCATTGGTTTCCTGAACTCTGATTGTTGTTGGACCATGAAAAATTGGGATGGTTTCTCCAACCTGGATTGTAAGTGTTGGAATATGGATCATTCCGTGGTCTAGAATTAAAGTTGTTCATGGCTTGAACCTCTTCTTCTTCTTCTTCTCTAGGTCCAGGACCTCCTACTTGGTGTTCTCCCATAAACACTTTTTGTTGCTAGCTCTTCATTTGATCCATATTAGTAGTAAGAGTATCCATCTTCTTTATTATTTGTGCCATCTGAATAGAGGTTTCTGTGCTGGCATCTACTGTATAAATTCCCTTCTTCCTCCTGGAATTTTTGTGACGAGAGTTTTATGACAGCTTTTCAAAGATAGAGTATACCTTCTCAGGTTGTTTGTCATACATGGATCCCCCACAAGCATTGTTCACCAAAAGACCCAATACTTCAGTCAGACCATCATAAAACCACTGACATAGCTGATTAGTAAGAAATCCGTGCTGAGGACAATCTCTGGTATATTTCTTGAAACGCTCCCATGCCTCATAAAAAGTCTAGTTGTCTTGTTGTCTTGTTGATAGAAACTTGAAATTTTGGCTCGAATTTCATTGGTTTTCTGAGGTGCATAATATTGATCAGGGAATTTTTCCCTTACTTCATCCGAAGTTCTCAAAGATGCTGAAGGCAATGTCAACAACCATGTCTTCGCCTCATCTTTTAATGCATGTGGGATGCATCTCATGTGCAGCTGGTCTTCTGTAATCCTATGATTAGGTAAGGACTGTATTGCTGCGTAGAACTCTCTAAAGACCAGAAGCACATCTTCATCTGGTAAACCTCGGAACATAGGCAGCTGGTTGTAGTGGCTACTTCTCAGTTCATAATTCCTCGCTGCAGGTTCTAGCACAATGCACAAGGGATGGTTGCTCACAACCGGCCTGTTGTAATCCTTCATAGTTCTGATGGGCTCTGGTTCTGGCTCATAAACCGGATTTGGAACAAAGTTGGGTATGGGATCATGATCCTGGTTGAGCCTTTCTTGGTTCTAAAGTTGCTCGTCTTCCATTGTTTGATTTCTGATGCGATTAATGTTATCGTTCAAAGGTAACAATTCTCCCTGCTGAGATCTTCTACCATGCATCTACTGTCAGCACCTAAAACAAAGAAAAGACAAATCACAAGTAAACTGCAAAAAGAAAGAAAGAAAGAAAAAGAAAAATCTAAAAAGCTAAAAATTAATGACTCGACTACCTAAACTTAAATAAACCTATTAACTAAAACTAAAACTAGAAATAACTAATAAATTCACTAGTTCCCTAGCAGCGGTGCCAAAAACATGATGGATAAAATCGTGTTATAAAAACCTAACTCGCAAGTGCACGAATAGTGAGATAAGTACAGCGACAAGTAGGGATCGTTCCCACGAGGAAAAATGATTTACTGATTAAATTAGGTCTAATTAAAGCTAAGCAATTAACAGTATCCAGAGATTTTGATTGATTGATTGAATGATTGGTTTAGAACAAAATTATCTAAGAAAGCAATTAACAAGAATATGTGAATGTGATCAAGAGGTGAGAGGACTAGGTCATAAATGCTCCTCAACTACGTTTACTCAATGCTTCGAATTGACTTTGATAAAAGATGTTAATCAAGTTAAGGATTCGTTCTTATCTTAAGTATGATTGTTACCGTATGATCCTGGGATGAATCAAGTGTTCTCAATTATAATTTACCCATAAATCAATGGCGCAAACCACAACCGAGAACCCATTAAGCGTAAGAACTAATGAAACAAAACCTACTTGCATAAATCAATGCTAAGATCAGTTTTACCCATTCAATTGAATAATAATTAAGGTTACGTGTAAATCAACACTCCAAACTTAATTGTTTAATTATCAAAACCCTAAATTCATGTCAACGTATAATCATGCATTAACACAAATAAAGAATTAAGACCTAGAATGGATTAAATGAATCAGAACTTGAATTAAGAAAATATAAGCAATTCTAACAAAGAGTATTCATAGGGTTCACATTGATTCCTTAGTATGGATTTAGTTACACATCATGAAAATAACAAGACAAGAGATAGAGGAGATAAAACCCATTGAGAAACTTCAATGAATGCTTCAAATCTTCGATGTTGAAATCTTCTTTGTCTTCGAATCTTCTATGCGTAAAGATGGATGATAGAACTGTGTGATGAGTTGTTGTGTGTTCCAAAGGGTAGGCTTGTGTCTGAGAGAGAGCGAGAGAGTTCGAGCCAGAGAGTAAAACCTATTAATCATCTCAATATATAGGCACCCAGATTCTGGACGCGAAAAGACACCTTATGCTGGATGGAGTGGCCAAACCGCTGCCATTACCGTTGCCAAAGCCGCAGTGGTATAGGTGGCGGTCTTGACGTTTGACGGACAATCACTGCCGCTGTGAGAGCGACTTGACAGCGGTCAAGGCAATGAACACCACTGATGTTGGAACGCTGCTGAACCGCTGCCAATTAATTAGGAGCAGTTTTGACAGCACTTTTAGGCCTTTTGCTAGAAAACCCCTGGGATATTCTGAAATAGCACATTTTGCCTGATATTCTTCAAACAACTCAATTGGATCCAAAAACCTAAAAATGCTCAAACACACATATTAAATCCCTAAAAGACTCGAGAAACAAGCAATTGATTGGAGGAATGGGGATAAAAAACATATACAATAAATGACTGATCAGCTATCACAATACAACACTCAATCAATTATATCATAAATAATCTCTAACTTGTATTTAGCATATGATCTAAAAACATACAAGTAATTAAAGAGATGTCTTAATATGAAAAACACTTAAAATAGATGAAATTAGTGAAGAACATACCAAGTAAGATGTGATGATCCAAAACCATGCATAGATGCATTCTATGTAGACATAGAAGATGCATTATGAAATTTGATGCAAAAAGGATTTGATTTGAGTGGTTAAAAGTGAGTTCTTGATTGGATTTTTTCTCAAAAATCTTTCTTTTAAATTTAGGGTTCTAAGGAGTAAAAGAACTAACTCAGAGAATGAGAAAGTGAGATATTTATAGACATCAAGAACAGGGCATGTGAAAAGACAATTTTACCCCTGAAACACACCGATCGATGGTTTCAATCGGCGGTCAGGCCGCTGATTACAACCACCGAATTGAGCCCGAGAAGAACAGAGCATCAACGGCGGTTTTGAAACCGCCGAATCAAACCCGAGAGATTAAATCAATCAGGTATGAACGGCGGTTTTGAACGGCGATCGTGGCCACCGATCTTAACCGTAGAATCGCTCCAGACACTACTGGATGCAAACGGCGGTTTCATTCGGCGGCCAGGCCGCCGATCAAACCGCCAAATCACCACTGAAGGTGAATCCTAAGGAGAAGCCAAGGCAAACTCCATCGGCGATCATCGCACTGAACCAAGCACACTTTTGTGCATGCGCGGACGTTTCCGAACAATGTTGGGAAATGAATTACCAGACCCATAAACACACAACAAGATATAGCAATCAAAGTGCTTGTGTGTAAAGTGACATATGAAGAGAATGCACACAATTGTAAGAATGCAGTGCTTCTAAATCTCTTCAAAGAAAGTAAGCACTTAGAATTTTACCTTCGGTGTTTATCAAGATAAGGTCTTGAAAGGGCATGAACTTGAACACCAACACCTAAGCTACCTTTACAATAAACCACAATTGTGGTTTGTCCACGAAATAAGCCAACCAACAAATGGGAATCCTTACAATCTTCCCCTTTGGCTATTTTGTGACAAAACACTACTACAAAAAATGCAAAAGAAATCGGTTTTTTTAAATGGAAGAAATCGGTTTTTGAAATTTTTAAAACCGATGTCTTTTTGAGTGTTTTAGAAAAAAAGTGCAAAAGACATCGGTTTTTAACCGATGTAAAACAAGAGAGAAGACATTGGTTTTACTTAAAACCGATTTAAAAACTAGGAGAAAAGACATCGGTTTTAGTTAAAACCGATTTAAAAACCCTGATGTAAAATTAATGTATTACAAAAATTAATCCCACCGTCGCCGGCCTGTTCCACCATCCGGCCACCGCCGGCAGCCCGCCCCACCATCCGGCCACCGCCGTCGGCCAACCCCACCTCTGATAATAATGACAATTAATTGTCATTATGAGGAATCGAACTTGCAACCTCAAAGTCAAAGTGGTAAGCCTTTATCGCCTGAGTACAAGATTGGATGTGTTAACAATTGCACAATTGCAAAAAAACTTGTTTGATAAATTTAAATTTGCTCAACTAATGAAAATTCTAATTTCTACTATAAACATATATATATTAAATAAATTTTATTGGTGGGTTTATTTTTCATTTCATTTTTTATTGTGTGGTTTTGTGTTCTACTGGAGATATTTTTGTGCAAACGTTTTCCCTAAAACTGTATCTTTTGGCAACGAAATAAATTTTTTCATCCCCATTGGGTTCTTTGATTTTTCGATATGAATCCAACGGTATAAAGAACGTAAAATTATGGACTATATTTTGAAAGTTATGATCAATTATTCAGTCAAAGGTCTGAAGCGATTGGAGATATTTTTGTGCAAACTTTTTCCTTAAAATTGTATCTTTTGGCAACGAAATAAATTTTTTCGTCCATGGAGGATTCTT
Organism: Acer yangbiense; assembly: GCA_008009225.1. Classification (NCBI taxonomy): domain Eukaryota; kingdom Viridiplantae; phylum Streptophyta; class Magnoliopsida; order Sapindales; family Sapindaceae; genus Acer; species Acer yangbiense. The sequence continues at coordinate 30,619,148 of CM017773.1, forward strand.
TGATTTTTCGATATGAATCCAACGGTATAAAGAACGTAAAATTCCGGGCGGTATTTTGAAAGTTATGATCAATTATTCAATCAAAGGTTAGAAGCGATTGGAGATATTTTTGTGTAAACGTTTTCCTTAAAACTGTATCTTTTGGCAACGAAATAATTTTTTTTGTCCATGGTAGATTCTTTGATTTTTCAATACGAATCCAAAGATATAAAGAACGTAAACTTCCGGGGTGATATTTTGAAAGTTATGATCAATTATTCAGTCAAAGGTCAGAAGCGATTGGAAATATTTTTGTGCAAACTTTTTCCTTAAAACTGTATCTTTTGGCAATGAAATAAATTTTTTTGTCCATGATGGATTCTTCAATTTTTTGATACGAATCCAACGGTATAAAGAACGTAAAATTCTGGGCAATAGTTTAAAAGTTATGATCAATTATTCAGTCAAAGGTCATAATTGAAGCGATTGGAGATATTTTTGTGCAAACTATTTCCTTAAAACTGTATCTTTTGGCAAGGAAATAATTTTTTTTTCTATGTTGGGTTCTTCAATTTTTTGATACAAATCCAATGGTATAAAGAACGTAAAATTTTGGGTGGTATTTTGAAAGTTATGATCAATTATTCAATCAAAGGCCAGAAGCGATTCACGAATCCGCGAGTAAGTCGTTTTCATCGCTCATTTTCACACTTTTCCAAATCGATTTTTGGAATATTTTTTGAATTAAAAGTGTTTTTTTGTATGTCTACTTTTTTGTGTCAAAAGTTGAGCAAATAACATTGAGTATTTTTAGAGATGTGCGCTTGAATTTGGACATAGGTTAGATTTGCATTGCAGAATTTTGCTTTTGAATCCACATCGGTTTTTATAAAAACCGATGTCTAAACGCTTGTTTTTAATATCGGTTTTTATAAAAACCGATGTCTAAACGTTTTTTTTTTTAATATCTGTTTTCTTGAAAACCGATGTCTTTTGAAACTGTAATTTTTAAGACATCGGTTTTTATAAAAACCGATGTCTAAAAGCTGTTTTAAAATCGGTTACCAAAAACCGATTTCTTTTAGTAATTTCTAGTGATGTCTTTTAACATTTTTGTAGTAGTGAAACCACCACTCACATTGATTCCTCACAACATAAAAGAAACTACAGGTCAACAATGATTTTCTACTTTACAAAGAGATATTTTAAAAAAAAATCTTGAAGTCTTCAAACTCTTGTTGAACAATCAAACCCTGAAAGCACAGTTTCTATACTTTCCAATACAAGTAAAATATGAGATTAATCAAGTGCGAGCATAAACAAGCATTTGCATTTAAGAATTTAAGCACAACATCATGCAATGTATGTGTATGCAATGCTCTCCCTCAACGGGTTACTCTCCCTCAATGTATATTCTCCCCAACATGCATAATTGCTACTACAATTTGCAACTCCCCTTACCACCATTCTACTCCCCTTTTTTTTTTCATGATATAGGCAAAGGAGTAGTCCCCAACCGAGCCACTTAGCAAAGAGAGTTAGTAGCATACTAGTTACTTGCATAATCATATAAGCCACTTTATGCAACTCAATTAATTGGAGAGAAACAAGGAGATTTATTTTGATTAAATGTGTAAATTAAAAATGCTTTGCATACAAGACATGTAGCATTCAAGTCCAAAATACAATGGTATTTGGCAAAGCAAATGATAAAGGTTTCTAATAAGAATTCAAACCAATTTCACCATTGTCATGAGAGAAGCATGGATATAGAGATTTCATTGATTTTAATTTAAGAGAAACTATATCCAACTTTATAAGCTAAACATGGCATGAGCGACTTTGCACCCTATTCAATTTTTCCGGATAGTATATCCGTATGATAGTAGCCATGTTCAACCAATAAAGAAAGAGAGACATTTGTAATTTAAATTCCTTTGAACGAATATAAGATCCTTTATTCATTTTTGAGTCTCATAAGCTTTTTCACACAAGTTTTGCATTTAAGAATGCAATCATCAATTCATGCTTTTCATTTGAGCATGTGATTCAGCAGCAGCTAAGGCAATGGAATACATGGAATACATGGAGCGGGTGGTGAATTCGTATTTGGGTCGCGTGGACCAACCAAATCCGGGCTGAACTTTGTGGACCTCTACAGAGGGCATATGGGGTTGGATTGTCTATTATAATATGTTTCCGGAAAGCCTAAGATGATTCCTACAGATGTTATGAAGACTCCGTGCTCCATAACAGATCACAACAGGCCCACATTCAGCCATCTATCTTGTTGCGTGAATACTTGAGCTGGATGAGAGCTGGACACCGTGAGCTGGGCGAGAGCTGCCGGGCTCAACTTCGTGGACCTCTACAGAGGGAATATGGGGTTGGATCTTCTATTATAATATGTTTTTGGAAAGCCCAAGACAAGCCCTACAGATGTTATGAAGATTCCGTCCTCCGTAATAGATCACAAAAGGCTCAAATTCGGCAATCTATCTTCTTGCGTGAAAACTTGAGCTGGAAGTTTGAATTAGATGACATTGAGTCATAGTTAGATTAGGATTTGTTCTCTTTTTCGTAGTCTTTGATTGATTAGGATTTGTTCTCTTTTTCTAGATAGGATTTCTTTTCAGTTTTAGTTTAAGTTAATTTAGAAGTCGATTCCTTGTGGAAGTTGACTTATTGCTTTTCCTATTTAAGTTGTTTGAATCCAATTTGTTATTTAGTTTTTGATGATTAATAAAATTTGAGAGAGAGTATCTCATTTTATCCAATTTCGGTATCCTGAGTGGATCAACAAATTTGAAGCCTATTATTCTGGTATATGTGCGCGGGTCAATAGATTAATAGTAGGGTTCGCTTCCGGTATTCATGCGCGAATCAACGGATCCAAATCGTTTATCCTTTCTTTTATCGATTTGTTGTTTGTGTTGAATTTCCCGCTATCTCAGTTGGTATTTGAGGCCTATTATTCTGGTATCTGTGCGCGGATCAACAGATTAATAGTAGGGTTCGCTTTCGGTATTCGTGCGTGAATCAACGGATCCGAATCATTTATCCTTACTTTTATCGATTGTTGTTTTGTGAATTTTTTCGCTGCATCAGCATGTTATTTGAATTTCATGCTTTTCATATGTCATTAGCATATTATAAAAGAATTATCATGTTATGGAGATAACTATAGGTCATTCAAATCATACTTCCTAAGTAAATTTCCTAGTCCAAAAATGCATGTTTGAACATAAATATGACATGGATTGTAAACAAGCATGGTTTACACTTATTGAATAGAAAACATATATACAAATGTGCAACCAAGCTTACTCAAGCAAACAACAAAGAAGCATAAGATTTTTCAAATATTTGCATGTAACAAGTATGCAATAGCTCTCTTTGCTTGAGTTCCCCATATGGAGTCATCACCATCCTTCATCAATGAAGGTTATGAGGTCCTATAGACCTCCCAAGTCCATTTGACTTAGTTGAACCTATGTAAGACAAGTTTGTCTCGTATCAGGAGGGTTCATTTTTCCTTATCCACTTAGGTATAATTTGTTTCTTCCTAGTGGTTAATGGTTTAAGAGTTATAGAAATCATAGGATCATGAACATGAATTTTTTTCTTCCTATTAACATGCATTCTAGCTCTTGTCATTCTCTTTTCAATCATGCTTTTGACTCTACATATTTTAATGAAATGAAAGCAATTTGGTCTAATATGACCATCAATACCACAAAAGTGACATGTATGGATGAATTTAGAAATCATACCATGTCCTTGTGCATGCATAGGAGCCTTCCCATAACTTTGTGGTTGAGCGGGTTCAAACCTTCTTTGTCTTCAGGATCACTAGTCAAGGCATTCTTACCAACAACTTTATCTTCTACACAAGTGGCTCCAAATGCCGTGTAGTTGATGGTAAGCTCATCATCAATTGATGACTTGTCTCCCTCTCCAGAGTCATCACTTTCACTCCAAGTGGAGGCCATCACTTTTGCCATTTTGTTCTTCAAATTCCCACAATTGGGTGAGATGTGTCCTATACCGCCACACTCATAGCATTGAACCCCTTTCTTTTCACTATTCTCTTGCCTAGGCTCAAAACTCTTGAAGGGAGCTTTTTTCTTCAAGTCTTGGCCTTTGGATCCAAAGCCCTTTTTCTCGAACTTGACGAATTTCTTGAATCTTCTTAGCAACAAAGCCATGTCTTCGTCCGAGTCACCTTTTTCCTCCTTCTCAACCTTGGAAGCTTTCAAAACAATCCATTTTTGCTTTTTAGGAGGAGCAATTGAAACAAATTATAGCATGGTGTGTATAAAACTATCTAGAGGGGGGGGGGGGGGGGTGAATAGATTTTAAACTTATTACCCAATTTTTCGTGTTTAGTCAATATTACGAAATTACCTCTAAATAGATAAAGCAATAAATCAAGTATAAAATGCGGAAATTAAATAACACTTGATTTTTACGTGGAAACCCTCACGGGAAAAACCACGGGCTAGTAAGTAAGCCACACTCGAACCTCGAATCCACTAAATGTGTAAAACGATTACAACCTAATCCCGGAAGTAATCACACACCTACCTAATCCCGGTATGAGTGAACCTAGTCCGATTTGCTTGCGATCTAAGCAACCTAATCCCGGAAGCTACACACAAGACTTACTTTCTCAATGAAGAGAATAACACCCTAAGTGAATATATGAATATCCAAATGCAACATAGAGCAAGGGAAACCCTATATGCTTATCTAAGATGATTAATATGCAATTAGAACAATCCTAGATATTAAAACTAAATGACATGAACATCAAATAGTTTAGCTAATCAAGATTAAGCACAAAACCTAATTAGCTATCACAATACAACTTCTCAAACATACAACGCACTAATCTCAATCTTGTATCAAAAGATATATGAAAATCATACAAATTGTAAGGTTCCCATTTGTTGATTGGCTCATTTCGTAGACAACCACATGTTGGGGTTCTTTGTAAGGGTAGCCTAAGTATCGGTTTTATTGTTCGAAGCCCTTTGAAGACCTCGTGTTGATAAGCACCGAAGGTAAATTTCTATGTGCTTACTTTTCTTTGAAGAGATTAGTTGCACACACACACTTAACATTCATTGCATATGTGTGCATTCTCTTCATTTGTCACATTTCACACTTGCACTTATTTATTATATTTTGTTGTGTGTAATTGTGTCATGTTGTTGTGTAATTCGTTTCCCGATAACTTTCAGAAACGTCCGCGCATGCACTAGAATGTGCTTGGTTTAGCGCGAGGACCGCCTATGGAGAATGCCCTTGGCTTCTCCTTGGTTTTCACCTATCTAGGTGATCGGCGGTTATGATTGGCGGCCTGGCCGCTGAATGAAACCGCCGTTTCAGTCCAGATTGGTTTGAAGCATTTCTACGGTTGAGATCGGCGGTCACGATCGCCGTTCGAAACCGCTGTTTCAAGACCTGATTGATTTATCTCTCAGTCTAATTCGGCGGTTGAATCGGCGGTCACGAAACCGCCGTTCGAAACCGCCGTTCATACCTGATTGATTTTAATCTCTCTGTTTTGATTCGGCGGTTGGGATCGGTGGTCACGAAACCGCCGAATGAACCGCCGTTTTTGCTCTGTTCTTCACGAGCTCAATTCGTTGGTCATAATCGGCGGCCTGGCCACCGATTGAAACCGCCGATCGGCGCGTTTCTTTGAAACTTACTTAAACGACCACACTTTGATTTGGCCCCCTATATATATGCCACTTTGACTTTAGGTCAAAAAAGAGAGTTCATATTCAGAATTCATACTTAGGATATTTTTCAAAGAGAAGAAAAATTCCAAGAACTCAATTTTTGATTACTCAAACACTTTTTCATGATCATCAATCATCATCTAGCATCATCCTTGATCTTCTAGATGTCATCTTGCATGGAATCTTCATCATACTTTGCTTGGTAAGCTTTTCACTAATATCTTACATGTTTTGTGTTTCTCTTATCTAGCAATCTCAATTAATTACTTGTTTGTTATTTTGTATGCTTTGGATACAATATTGAGATGAGTATGATGTATGTTTGAGAATTTGTATTGTGCTAGCATATTAGGTTTTGTGCTTAATATTGATTAGCTAAACTAATTGACATGTCATTTAGTTTTGATATCTAGGATTGTTCTAATTGCATATTAATCATCTTAGATAAGCATATAGGGTTTCCCTTGCTCTATGTTGCATTTTGGATATTCACATATATTCACTTAGGGTTGTATTCTCTTCTAAAGAAAGTAAGTCTTGTGTGTAGCAACCGGGATTAGGTTGCTTAGATCGCAAGCAAATAGGACTAGGTTCACTCATACCGGGATTAGGTAGGTGTGTGATTACTTCCGGGATTAGGTTGTAATCGTTTGCACATTTAGTGGATTCGAGGTTCGAGTGTGGCTTACTTACATAGCCCGTGGTTTTTCCCGTGAGGGTTTCCACGTAAAAACCAAGTGTTGTTTTAATTTCCGCACCATATTACACTTGCTTGGTTATATTATCTTGAGGGCATTTTCGTAATTTTGACTAACACGAAAAATTGGGTAAAAAGCGTAAAATCTATTCACCCCCCCTCTAGATAGCTTTATACACACTGTGCTATAATTTGTTTCACAAGTAATAAATTGAGAATGCTTGTTAAGAAAAACACAAAATATGTAAGATATTAGTGAAAAGCTTACCAAGCAAAGTGTGATGAAGAATCCATGCAAAGAGACATCTAGATGATCAAGGATGTTGCTAGATGATGATTGATGATCATGAAAAAGTGTTTGAGTAAATAGAAAATGAGTTCTTGGAATTTTTTCTTCTCTTGAAAAATATCTTAAGTATGAAATCTGAATATGAACTCTCTTAATTGACCTAAAGTCAAAGTGGCATATATATAGGAGGCCAAATCAAAGTGTGGTCGTTTTGAATAAGTTGGCCACAAATTTGCCTTGGGCGCTGTACGTAGAGCGCTTCTGTACAGCACCCCAACTCTGTTCTCTCGGGAAAACAGAGTGGCGCTATACGAACACCTCTTCTGTACAGCGTTCGTACAGCGCCTACCCAAAATGCATCAGACCTGATGCATTTAAAATACAATTTCAATCAGGTCTCGATTGGGCGCTGTACAAACAGCGCTTGTGTGCAGCGCTCATACAGCGCCTCATCAAAATGCATCAGACCTGATGCATTAAAATGACCATTTTTGCATCAGGTCATTTGGGCGCTGTTCGAACAGCGCCTTGTAGAGCGCTTTGAACAGCGCCCTTTGCAATGTATGACTTCTAAGCTTAATCATGTTAAGGCAATGATAAATGCAAGATGCAATCAAAATAACAATCAAGAAGAGATGTTAATGAACAGTAATGCACAAAAATAAGACACACAACATACAAGGATTAAACATATGCATGAGTTGTGAGTGTGTGAAACTATCTCTTCAAGACAAGTAAGCACATAGAAATTTACCTTCGGTGCTTATCAAGACAAGGTCTTCAAAGGGCTTGAGCAATAACAACAACACATAAGCTACCCTTACAAAGAACCCCAACATGTGGTTTGTGTAGGGAAAAATCGTAGTACACGCAGCGGAAGCGAGACTAAAAAGAGATTTATTATATTTTAAAATTTTTCCTTTGATGAACCTTAACCCTTTAAATTAATTAAACATACATATAAAGTAACAAAAAGTAGAATACCTTTTGTCACGTGATCCGATTGACTTACGTCGATGGTAATCCACAAGATCTTCAATCCTAGCACGAACGTGAATCACCTAGGAGCGTGGTCTCCCTTTTCTTTGAATTGCGTACCTGAGAATGGATAAACAAACTTTCTTTTTCCTTTTGTTAGTCACAAAACAACCAAAAGACTACAAAGATTATTCCGGTCACTTTTGAGTTCTCAATCTAATGATCGAAACTCGCGTGAACCTAATTCGATGTTGTACACACAAGCCTATTGATGAACAAGCAATTAGTGTACTATCAAAAGAATAATCTCTTCTCTTTGTTTTTGTCTTGGCAGAAGAATCAAACACTTTTCTATGAGTATGAGAAGAAGAAGAAAATTTGATTCAATTAACTTGGGGTGGCCGAACCCTATATTATTTCTTATATAGGGTGGCCGAATTTTCTTCTCTTTTCCTTTTAGGGTTGCCGAAATCTACTTGTTGTTCTATTAGGGTTGCCGCAATTCCTCTACAAAAAAGGATTTGTGTTGTACCCTAATTCACATCAACTTTAGACTCCTAACCCTAATACAACTCATAAGTATTTTTATTCTTTTATTGACTTAATAAAAAGACTTCTTATTTGATTAAATAAATAAACTTAATTATTTATTTTCTTACCAAACAAGTCTTTTACTTTTAGTATACTACTACCAATAGTATAATTCTAGGAAACATATTTCCTAATCAGAAAAAGATTTTGTTTCTTAATTAAATAATTAATTAATTAATTAATTAATTCTCATTTAATCAAACAATAAAATAAAATAATATTTTTGACTAATAATATAGCCTTGCCGCCCTACATTAAATATATGGGCCAAATATTATTTCCTTATTTTATTTAATCCATTGGACTTTAAATAAAAAGCCCACATGTGAACCAGACCCATTCTTACTAAAAGAAACAAGCCCACATGCCTTTCATTAATATATTAATAAAATTGATCAGCCCATTAAACAAATAATGTGCAAATTATATTCTTAATATATTAAATGCAATTCTAGATGGACCCATAAATTGGTCCGGTAGAATATATCAAGTGATCCATGCAAGTCCGTGTGGATTGGGGATCTTGGCGGGCTATCTAAATTTAAGCTTCAATAGACATAACCTAATCACAATCAACAAATGATTCACTTAGGTCCGATCCATTAATTTTAATTCATTCCTCTAAAGAGCTAAAATTGAACTCTTAAATAAATATAGAATAAGAAGATGTTCCTTATTCATACCCTAGACAATCATGTTGGAGATAGTGTATCCTCGTGATTAATATCAGTAATCGCCAAGAGTTCATAGACCGCCAAGAGTTCATAGACCGCCTATAACTCTCCAAGTTACCATATTTACTCATATGACCACGTTTTGAATTTGGATATTTTGACTTGTCCAGAAGCCATGTTTTCAATAGTCACCATCGAAAACTCAACGTTGAGATTTAATATCCAATTACCTCAAAACATCTATATGATGATATTATACTCTCATTTAATAAATGGAGCCACGATGTCCATATCTATAAATGAAGTCCTCTATCGATTAACAAATGAATATCACCAAACTATCGAGGATAGACTATGCTATATAATCGTACTCATTGATAACTCAAATGATATCACTTGCAACCATAAGTCCATCATTTATCTCAGGATTAAGATAGACTCTCCGATTGTCCTGATAATGAAAAGACTATTATCTATTGACGGTTCTAGATAAAGCTTTTCATTGTGATCCAGTTCAATGCACCCAGTGTACTAGATTCTTTTACTCGAAGACACTCCGATGATTTTAGACTCATCATATCTCATTTGATCCCACTCAAATGCTAGCAAAAGAATTCTACAACTTTAACAAGATAAAGGTGCCCAACCTTTAACTTAAGTTGTGAACATTATTCAAGACTAACTAAAGAATTGTGTCTACCTCATACATATCCAGATGTACGAACAATTCTTCTTTTCTCATAGTCTTTAGACCTTATGATTATTTACTTTGACAATTATAATATTAAACTATAAATGCTATAAGATTTGTTAAACCAGAAATCACTTTATTAATATGAAAAAGATTGTCAATTACAACATTACACTCTTGCTATTGAGCATAATCCTAACAATCTCCCACTTGCACTATAGCAAATGTGTCATATCTCTCATGCCCATGTTCTCTAGATGCCCATCGAAACTCTTCTGAGGTAGAGCCTTTGTGAAGGGATCTGCTAGATTTTCTACTGACGCGATTTTGGTAATCGTCACGTCACCCCTTTGAACAATCTCCCTTAAAAGATGATACTTTCTTTCAATATGTTTTCCTCTCTTGTGACTTATTGGTTCTTTCGAATTAGCCACTGCTCCACTGTTGTCACAGTAGATAGTGATCTGCTTATTCGCACTAGGAACCACTTCCAAGTCCATCAAGAATTGGCGGAGCCAAACAGCCTCTCTGGCAGCCTCGCATGCAGCAACATACTCAGCTTCCATGGTGGAATCAGCAATACAAGATTGCTTGATACTCCTCCATATGACTGCTCCTCCATATGACTGCTCCTCCTCCTCTAATAGTAAACACAGCCCCCGATGTGGATTTTCTGGAGTCAGAATCTGATTGGAAATCAGAATCTGTATACCCAACAGGAATTAAATCCCCTCCAGAGTATACAAGCATATTATCTCTCGTTCTCTTAAGATACTTGAAAATATGCTTGACTGCCGTCTAGTGATCAGGACCAGGTTTCGATTGAAACCTGCTAATTATGCCAACAGCAAAACAAATATCTGGTCTAGTGCAGAGCATTGCATACATGAGACTTCCAACTGTCGAGGCATATGGAACTCTACTCATGAATTGCTCTTCATGCTCATTCTTAGGAACTTGTTCCTTAGAAAGTTTGATTCAATGTCTGAAAGGTAACATACCTTTCTTGGAATCCTGCATGGAAAACCTAGACAAGATCTTGTTTATGTATGAAGCTTGGGATAATGCAATCGTTTTATTCTTTCTATCCCTTATGACTTGGATACCTAGAATAAAACTTGCTTCTCCTAAGTCCTTCATATCAAATTGTTTTGCTAACCATTCTTTTACTGATGTCAATACACCTACATCGTTTCCAATGAGTAGTATATCATCAACATAAAGAATCAGGAAAACCAACTTGTCGCCCTTAATCCTTTTGTATACACAAGGTTCGTCAGGATTCTGAATAAATCCAAAACCTTTGACAGCTTGATCGAACCTTATGTTCCAGGATCTGGATGCTTGCTTTAATCCATATATGGATTTCTGCAACTTGCATACTTTTTCCATTTGGCCCTTTTCAATGAATCCTTCTGGTTGCATCATGTAGATGCTTTCGTCAAGACTTCCATTAAGGAAAGCTGTCTTGACGTCCATTTGCCAAATCTCTAGATCTAAAGATGCTGCAATGGACAAGAGTATCCTAATGGATTTAAGCATGGCCACAGGAGAAAAGGTTTCCTCGTAATCGATACCTTCTTTCTGTGTATACCCTTTAGCTACTAATCTAGCTTTAAAGGTTTCCACCTTTCCATCCATACCTCTTTTCCTCTTGTATACCCACTTGCACCCAATGGGTTTTATCCCTTTAGGCAAGTCTACAAGGGACCAGACTTTGTTATCGAACATAGATTCAATCTCAGATTGCATTGCCTTTTGCCAATGGCGACTATCAACATCCTCCATTGCTTCCTTATACGTGTAGGGATCATCGTCGTCCGGGAGATTCTCCACTGATTCTCCCAGATCGATGTATCTTTCGGGTTGTGTTCTAACCCTCCCACTACGACGAGGAATGGTAGGTTGTTGATCTTGTGTTGGATCGGAACTTACAATTGGGTTAGGTTGTGTAACCTCTCGTGGAATTGTATCTCCTGACATCTCATTCAGGACAATTCTACTTCTAGGCACAAAATCATTCATATAATCCTTTTCCAGAAATTTAGCATTTGTCGAAACAAATACTTTAAGATCTGAAGGACTATAGAAATAATATCCTTTAGTTTCTTTTGGATACCCTATAAATATACATGTTTCCGAACGGGACTCCATCTTTTCTGTCTTTCCTTTTAACACATGCGTAGGACAACCAAATATCCTTAAGTGTTGTAAACTAGGCTTGCGCCAGTCCACAACTCATGCGGTGTTTTAGGAACGGACTTAGATGGTACATCGTTTAGAATGTATATAGCAGTTTGTAAAGCATATCCCCAAAAAGAAATAGGAAGTGTTGAATAACTCAACATAGACCTAACCATATCCAAAAGAGTTCTATTTCTCCTTTCTACTACCCCATTCTGTTGAGGTGTACTTGGTGCAGAAAACTGAGAAACTATCCCATTATCAATAAGATAGATATTCTCCACCACGATCAGATCTCAAGATTTTTATGTGTTTCTCAAGCTGATTTTCTACTTCATCTTTGAATGCTTTGAACATGTCAAATGCATCTGACTTATGTCGCATAAGATACACATAGCCAAATCTCGAGTAATCATCTGTGAAGGTGATGAAGTACTCATATCCACCTCTAGCTTGAATGCTCATAGGACCACATACATCAGTGTGTATTAATCCTAAACATTCAGTGGCTCTTGCGCCTTTGGCCGAGAACGACCTTTTGGTCATTTTACCTTCCAAACAAGATTCACAAGTTGGTAGATCATCAACCTTTAAGTCACTTAAAGGTCCGTCACATACCAATCTTTTAATCCTATTAAGGTTAATATGACCTAGGCGTAAATGCCATAGGTAGGTTTCATCTATTGATAATTTTACTCTTTTATGATTAGGTTCCGTTAATTCTGTGTCTAACGAGTGAGAGATATTTCTCTGCAAGAAGTATAGACCATTTTCCAATGTACCTTGGCAAATAATTTTGTCATTCTTACTAATAATAAAAACTTTATTAAAAGTAACCGAATATCCAAATTTATTCAAACAAGAGACTGAAATTAAATTCCTCTTGAATTGAGGTACATAATAAACGTCTATCAAATCTAAATGCCTTCTAGAATCCAAATAAACTCTAATATCTCCCATTGCACTTGCAGACACTAACGTTCCGTTGCCCAAGCGCAAATTGATTTCATTCTTACTCAGCCTTCTCCTTTCTTGAAACCCCTGCAAGGAATAACAAACATGATTAGTGGCTCCAGAGTCTATTATCCAAGAATCAGTAGAATCTGCCAGAAAACATGTTTCAAGATAATTAACATTACCTTCTTCCTTCTTATTCTGGGACTTTGGGCAATTTTTTTTCCAATGTCCCTTTTCACCACAAAGGAAGCATTTCCCTTTGATCTTGATTACTTTCTTGGTCTCCTTCTTGGTAGGCCCAAATTGCTTTTTCTTCTGTTGTTTCTTGACCTTCTGACGGGTCTTAACAGTAGCAACTTTACCAACTATATGAATCTCTTGACCTTTGCTTTTCACAATGATCTTTTTAGCGCTTTGAACATCTTGCATCAGGCCTTGTAAGGTGTATTCCTTTTTGTTCAAAGTGTAGTCCAATTTGAACTGATCAAAGGAATTTGACAGTGAATTGACAACCATATCAATTTTTGTCTCACCATCTATCTCAGCGAAATGCAGTTCAGCAATGTTGAGATGTGCTATGACTTTCATCATGTGATCCTTCACAGCCTGTCCAGGTTTCATCCTAAGATTCATAAAAGCAGTCACTGCCTCTCTCTTAGTCGTCTTGGACTTCATAGCAAACATCTCCTCTAGAGACATCATTATATCAGCAGCAGACTCCATTCCTTCATGCTGCTGTTGCAACACGTCGGAGATAGTAGCCATAATGTAACATTTGGCCATGTCATGTAAAGTCTTCCACTGCTCATACTCATCTCTTTGCATTATGCTAGATTCATTATTAGGAGCAGGTGGTTTAGGAGTAGTTAGAACAAACTTATGTTTTTCACTTTGCAGCAACAACCCAATTTTCCTTTTCCATGTGACATAATTATCTCCAGTTAAAGTGTTATCTTTCAGGATGTTCATAAGTGATGGGGTCATGATTTCTGAATAAAACAAAACATATATAAGAAAATAATCATGATAAAGCACTTTTAAATATTTATCTTGAATTAAATAAATAACTCAATCGTAAAAATTCAACGGTGATCCAACACCCATAAATGTTACGCCTCCTTTGGGAGTTCGCACCATTTACTAGTTAGACTAGGTCCCACCTAATTGTTAACATAACAACCAGCGTTTTCAATTTTAGCCTTGCAATTTTACTGACAAGAACTCTTGGGAGGATATCAATAAAATTACATTGAGTGTGTTACCAAGATATCGACCCTCAATTTTCTCTCACGAAAATCCCTCCTTGGGGAGTAGATCTTGTTTGAGTCAATTGTCTAGTCTATCATTGTAAGGAAGTATATTGCTAAATTCCATTCATGGACGCCCCTTGGGGGGATTACCAATAAACAATAAAGCTCAACTAACCTTGGAGGCCATAGGTGTTACAAAACACCTTCTCCCACTCAATTATTTAAGGCGTGTGACATATAATGATTTACCAAGTTATCTAGATGCCAATTTATATACCTAAATCATTCAATGCATGTTCATACCAAAAGAGATATATAAGTGGCACTCCTATTCTATATGACATGTTATCATACAATAACAAATATTGTAATATTTATACAGAAAATAAATAGCCACAATTTTGGTCCATCCTAGAAAAGCAAGTAAATTACAATTGTTTAGGAATACAAGATCTTCAAATGGCCATCAACCATACGCTCATCCCTCGGCTGCCCCCCATAGGCTTGCACACCCCACAACCCCACAACCCCACAAAGGGGCTGCCGTGCGCAGCCCATGAGAGTATATAGGGCTGCCGTGCGCAGCCCACCATGATTTGGGCTTGCCATGCGCAGCCCAATCCACTCCTAGGGTGCGCACGGTGCTCGTTCTTGGTTCCGGTTGCTTCCTTTTCTTCATGTCTTCGAATCTTCAATACCCGAATACATTACAGCAGTGTTAATTTTTTTTTTTTATTCACTGCAGTACTTTTTTTACATTAAAAAAAACTGCACTAAAATTTAATACAATAAAAAAAACTGCACATAATATTAATACACTAAAATAAACAATAGCAACTACCAAGAAGGAATTATGGCGATGATAGACCACCCTTCTTGTTACAAACCCGAAACAAAAATTACATTGAAAATCTAGGACCAAAATCGAGCAATAACAATCCACATAAAAACATATATAAAACCATACATCCACATGTAATTATATATGCGAATACCTAGAGTGCCATCTCTTTCTAAACATGCATAATCACAATAAAAAGAAATAGATTCACGTATATATACGATAATTAATTAAAAGGGTTCAACCTAGGCTCTGATACCAATTGTAGGGAAAAATCGTAGTACACGCAGCGGAAGCGAGACTAAAAAGAGATTTAGTATATTTTAAAATTTTTCCTTTGATGAACCTTAACCCTTTAAATTAATTAAACATACATATAAAGTAACAAAAAGTAGAATACCTTTTGTCGCGTGATCCGATTGACTTACGTCGATGGTAATCCACAAGATCTTCAATCCTAGCATGAACGTGAATCACCTAGGAGCGTGGTCTCCTTTTTCTTTGAATTGCGTACCTGAGAATGGATAAACAAACTTTCTTTTTCCTTTTGTTAGTCACAAAACAACCAAAAGACTACAAAGATTATTCCGGTCACTTTTGAGTTCTCAATCTAATGATCGAAACTCGCGTGAACCTAATTCGATGTTGTACACACAAGCCTATTGATGAACAAGCAATTAGTGTACTATCAAAAGAATAATCTCTTCTCTTTTTTTTTGTCTTGGCAGAATAATCAAACACTTTTCTATGAGTATGAGAAGAAGAAGAAAATTTGATTCAATCAACTTGGGGTGGCCGAACCCTATATTATTTCTTATATAGGGTGGCCGAATTTTCTTCTCTTTTCCTTTTAGGGTTGCCAAAATCTACTTGTTGTTCTATTAGGGTTGCCGCAATTCCTTTACAAAAAAGGATTTGTGTTGTACCCTAATTCACATCAACTTTAGACTCCTAACCCTAATACAACTCATAAGTATTTTTATTCTTTTATTGACTTAAAAAAAAGACTTCTTATTTGATTAAATAAATAAACTTAATTATTTATTTTCTTACCAAACAAGTCTTTTACTTTTAGTATACTACTACCAATAGTATAATTCTATGAAACATATTTCCTAATCAGAAAAAGATTTTGTTTCTTAATTAAATAAATAAATAAATAATTAATTAATTCTCATTTAATCAAACAATAAAATAAAATAATATTTTTGACTAATAATATAGCCTTGCCGCCCCACATTAAATATATGGGTCAAATATTATTTCCTTATTTTATTTAATCCATTGGACTTTAAATAAAAAGTCCACATATGAACCAGACCCATTCTTACTAAAAGAAACAAGCCCACATGCCTTTCATTAATATATTAACATAATTGATCAGCCCATTAAACAAATAATGTGCAAATTATATTCTTAATATATTAAATGCAATTCTAGATGGACCCATAAATTGGTCCGGTAGAATATATCAAGTGATCCATGCAAGTCCGTGTGGATTGGGGATCTTGACGGGCTATCTAAATTTAAGCTTCAATAGACATAACCTAATCACAATCAACAAATGATTCACTTAGGTCCGATCCATTAATTTTAATTCATTCCACTAAAGAGCTAAAATTGAACTCTTAAATAAATATAGAATAAGAAGATGTTCCTCATTCATACCCTAAACAATCATGTTGAAGATAGTGTATCCTCGTGATTAATATCAGTAATCGCCAAGAGTTCATAGACCGCCTATAACTCTCCAAGTTACCATATTTACTTATATGACCACGTTTTGAACTTGGATATTTTGACTTGTCCAGAAGCCATGTTTTCAATAGTCACTATCGAAAACTCAACGTTGAGATTTAATATCCAATTACCTCAAAACATCCATATGATGATATTATACTCTCATTTAATAAATGGAGCCACGATGTCCATATCTATAAATGAAGTCCTCTATCGATTAACAAATGAATATCACCAAACTATCGAGGATAGACTATGCTATATAATCGTACTCATTGATAACTCAAATGATATCACTTGCAACCATAAGTCCATCATTTATCTCAGGATTAAGATAGACTCTCCGATTGTCCTGATAATGAAAAGACTATTATCTATTGACGGTTCTAGATAAAGCTTTTCATTGTGATCCAGTTCAATGCACCCAGTGCACTAGATTCTTTTACTCGAAGACACTCCGATGATTTTAGACTCTTCATATCTCATTTGATCCCACTCAAATGCTAGCAAAAGAATTCTACAACTTTAACAAAATAAAGGTGCCCAACCTTTAACTTAAGTTGTGAACATTATTCAAGACTAACTAAAGAATTGTGTCTACCTCGTACATATCCAGATGTACGAACAATTCTTCTTTTCTCATAGTCTTTAGACCTTATGATTATTTACTTTGACAATTATAATATTAAACTATAAATGCTATAAGATTTGTTAAACCAGAAATCACTTTATTAATATGAAAAAGATTGTCAATTACAACATTACACTCTTACTATTGAGCATAATCCTAACAGTTTGTCCACGAAATGAGCCAATCAACAAATGGGAACCTTACAGTAATACTAAGAGCTTTCCTAGATTCATAAGCAAGGAGTCTTCCAATTACCTCACTCGGCTTCATGTCCTTATATCCATAATTTTCTTCTAAAGCCATAACTTTTGATTCAAACCTAGCGGGGAGAGACCTCATAATTTTCTGCTTAACTCTCCTATCCGAATAAGGATCACCGAGTTGATGGCTTTGATTGACAATATCCATCAACTTGACTTCAAAGTCATTGAAGCATTCGTCCTTCTCCATCTTAAGCAACTCGAATTGCGTTTGAAGGACTTGTAGCTTGGAATCCTTGACGACATCGGTTCCTTCGTGTGTAACCTTTAGAATATCCCATGCCTCCTTGACTATCATAGTGTTCTGAATCAGTTTGTACTGATTTTCATCCACATCACATAGAAGAGCGTGCCATGCCTTTCTATTCCATTTTGAAGTGTCAAACTCTTCAGTGGACCACTGAGCCTTAGGCTTGAGTACTTTTTCTTCTCTACCCGTGGGGGTCATTTTAGGAGGCACATACCCATCTTCAATAGCCATCCATGCCCTATCATGGATTTGGCATAAGTATGCTTCTATCTTGCTTTTCCATGAGGCATAATTCACGTCGGTGAGAAGAGGAGGTCGTGTGCTTAAAGCACCCTCATTGTTGCCACCGTATCCACTCATTGTATATAATGAATGAAATGAAATGTATGCAAAATGTATGAATGAGCAAAAATCACACAAATGCAAAACACACCAAAAATGAGCTAGGATCACCTAAGTATATCTAGGAACCCGCTCTGATACCAATTGAAACAAATTAACGGTGTGTACAATATTATCTAGAGGGGGGGGGGGGGGGAATAGATTTTAACTAATTTTACCCAATTTTCATGTATAGTCAAGATTAAAAAATACCCTTAATAGTCAATATGATATAGCAAGTGTAATATGGTGTGGAAATTAAAAAACACTTGATATATACGTGGAAACCCAACCACTGGGAAAAACCACGGGCTGTTTCGTGCGCCACACTTGAACCTCGAAATCCACTAATTGAAATGGAGTTTACAACCTATGTAGACCTCGTTTAACACTTCGGTCAATAACCCCCCACTTCTTCCACGCGAGCCTTTAAAAGTGGCTCTAGTCCAATTGCTTGAGGCCTAAGCAATCTTAGCCCCAAGTCTTAATTCTCAATGAAGAGGTAATGGTACCTATGTGAATATGTAAAATACTCAAAATGCAACAAGAGCTAGGTAAACCCTATATGCTTATCTAGGATTATGATATATCAATTAAAGCAATCCTAGATATCAATAACTAGATGACATGTCAAATAGCTTAGCTAATCAAGATTAAGCAAAACCTAGATAGCTATCACAATACAACACTCAATCAATTATATTACAAATAATCTCTAACTTGTATTTAGCATATGATCTAAAAACATACAAGTAATTAAAGAGATGTCTTAATATGAAAAACACTTAAAATAGATGAAATTAATGAAAAACATACCAAATAGGGGTGTGAGGCGGATCAGATCCAATGGATTTGCCATGATCCAAGATCCGATCTAATTCTATTGGATCGAAGAAATTGCAATCCGATCCGATCCAATTTTATAGCCGAATCCGATCCGATCCGATCCGATCCGATTACTATTTGATCCGATCCGATCCGATCCAATCCAATGTTCCAATGGATCGAATTAATATAAAGTCATTCGTAATATATAAAAGTTATAATCTAAAATAAATAAAATCAAATAAATTATTCAAACATTAGTAATTAATTCAAATAAAATTAACATTAAAAAAATACGTGATATAACTTGTAAACTTTATATAATTCAAAAAGTTTATTAACATTATACTTCAACTCTAAATGTAAACTTAATAAGCCGTGATGTTGATAAAGAAAAATAGAAGAAAAGAAGATAGTGGATTGTTAGCTGTAGAGAAATTGAGAAAGAAAACCCAAAACAGTAACATTAAAAATTGTATTTTGGTTGGGCCTTTATATTAGAAAGTAGTGAAGAAAATAAATTGCCAAATATAAAAATAAGGCATAATATTTTAGGCGGATTGGCGGATTCGGCGGATTTTCAAATGGAAATCCAAGATCCGATCCAATCCAATGGATTTTAGAATTTAGGATCCGATCCGATCCGATCCAATCACCTCTCTGGATCCGATCCGATCCAATGGATCGTATTGGATTGGATTGGATCGGATCCTGCACACCCCTAATACCAAGTAAGATGTGATAATCCAAAACCATGCATAGATGCATTCTATGTAGTCATAGAAGATGCAATATGAAATTTGATGCAACAAGGATTTGATTTGAGTGGTTAAAGGTGAGTTCTTGATTGGATTTTTTCTCAAAAATCTTTCTTTTAAATTTAGGGTTCTAAGGAGTAAAAGAACTAACTTAGAGAATGAGAAAGTGAGATATTTATAAACATCAAGAACAAGGCATGTGGAAAGACAATTTTGCTCTTGAAACGCACTGATCGGCGGTTTCAATCGGCGGTCAGGCCGCTGATTACAACCGCCGAATTGAGCCCGAGAAGAACAGAGCATCAACGGCTGTTTTGAAACCGCTGATTAAACCGCATAATCAAACCCGAGAGATTAAATCAATCAGGTATGAACAACGGTTTCAAACGACGGTCGTGGCCGCCGATCTTAACCGCAGAATCGCTCAAGACACTATTGGACGCAAACGGCGGTTTCATTCGGTGGCTAGGCCGCTAATCAAACCGTCGAATCACCACTGAAGGTGAATCCTAAGGAGAAGCCAAGGCAAACTCCATCGGCGATCATCGTACTGAACCAAGCACACTTTCGTGCATGCGCAGACATTTTCAAACAATGTCGGGAAACGAATTACTAGACCCATAAACACACAACAAGATATAGCAATCAAAGTGCTAATATGTAATGTGACATATGAAGAGAATGCACACAATTGTAAGAATGCAAAGTGTGTGTGTGCTTCTAAATCTCTTCAAAGAAAGTAAGCACTTAGAATTTTACCTTCGGTTCTTATCAAGATAAGGTCTTGAAAGGGCATGAACTTGAACACCAACACCTAAGCTACCCTTACAATAAACCCCAATTGTGGTTTGTCCACGAAATGAGCTAATCAACAAATGGGAATCCTTACACATTAGATTCAATCTCTATAGGTTGTACATTGAGCATTAAAGAACAATTCTCATAAAAAAGATATCACATGTGGACTTTGCTCTTGATTTGGTTAAACAATTAGAAGTGATATAGGTAATGTGTGTTTGAACTCACTTAAAAAGGCCTTAAATATTTCCTACCTTATGTGTGTGATCCATAGCCCTATTTGAAGCCAAACACAATGAGCATTTTTCTTTCATCACCCACATTAACTTAACCCCAATAAATCATAATTTAGCCATACCTTATAGCTTGGGATCATATAGAGAAAGTGATGAAGATGATTGAAGGGAATTCGAAGTGGGTGACTCGTGATGTGCATGTACCAAGGAAAAAGCAAGAAGACAAACACCAAAGTGGTATCAAGAAGAAATGTATTGAAAAATTGTTGTATTAAAAAAAAAATAAAAAAAAATAAGAAGAGAATAGAATGTTAATGAGTGCACTAAAGTCAATTAAGATTGCAAAGCTTGTATCTACTCAAAAGGAGTTTGACAAATAGAGAAAGGTGAATTTTGAAGAATTGGACAACAACAAGTGGCATCATCCCACTTGTAAAGGAGACCAAGAGACTTGTGCGAAGCCGAAAAGGTAATGGAAGATTCTCATGGTATGATCCTAGGTTTTTAAATTCCAATTTTCTGTTCTTTCTTAACCTTCACCCAATGGCCCCGTTACAACCAAAGAAAAGACCTAATTGATCTTTTGGGGATGCTAGCTCGAGAGTAAGGTAAACATGTGCTCTATCTTGTTCTTAATGTTTGATTCTTTTCATGAGATCTTTTGCATACAAATCAAGCGTTCTTTCAATGATATATTCATATGTGATAATAACTTGAAATTTCTTGTGCATAAATTTCATTCGCATATGCTTGATAAGTGTATTTGCCTAGGTTCTGTGTGAAAATTTGAGCGATATCTTGTGAGAGTTAGTGTCAAGGCGAATTATATCTATGGCATTTGATGATGTGTCTTTGAAGCTAGAATATCTTGAGCATGGGCTTTTCATTCAAACTAGTAATGCATTCAGTTTTGTGACTTAATTTTAGTCTTTATTTATTGGCTCTAGCATGCATTGGCTTTGAATGATACATGTGAGTTTGCATCTTGAGTATTTGGTTCTTTGCAGAAAAATGTTTATGGGTAGCATTGCTGTAAACCCTCAGGAGACTAAACTCCTCATACTAGGGACACCTAGTGGTTTAAAGGGTTGTAGCATACGTTCAATGCTATCGTGTTCCCTACGAAAGTGACTTAGTTTAAAAATTTTTGTTTTTAGGGTTTTTAAGTTTTGTTTTTAGGGTTTTTAAGTTTTGTTATTATTTTAGTTTTGCTCGAGGACTAGCAAAAGATAGGTTTGTGGGTATTTGATCGGTCATTTATTGTATATGTTTTTTATCACCATTCCTCCAATCAATTGCTTGTTTCTCAAGTTTTTTTGGGATTTAATTTGTGTGTTTGAGCATTTTCAGGTTGTTGGATCCAAGTGATATGTTTGAAGTATTTCCGAGGAAAAATGTGATTTTGGTAGATTCGAGGGACTTTTATGCAATTGGCCATCAATCACCACGAAAACTGCTGTGGATTTATGCAGCGGCACTCAGAGCGCTCTCAATAACCGTGTAGACCACTGCGAAAACCGCTCTGGCTTTCATAGCGGTAGTCGCAGCGGTAGCCCATCACAGTGCAGATCATCAATATTGCGGGGCCCATATCTCTCAGCTATGATTGAATTGTGTGTCCTACCACCTATTGATTTGAAGCCCCAGAAGTCTAGTTTCCAACCCAATTTACGGCTCATCAATCCAAATTTTGTAGAAGCAGTTATGCCCATTTAAGTACCCAAAGGTCAGATCAGTCAATCATAAAATCCGTGAATACTTTCTAGATTTGTTTCGCAAGTTGTCGAAATAGGAAATATTACCTTCTTGATATGTGTGAGAGTCTTGGAAAGCAAGTAGGCATCTAATCCTTATCTTCTTTCAATAAGTAATCAATTTGAATGGATTAGGAAAGAAATAGAATTCCAAATAAGCTTGTATTCTCAAAGGGAATAGATTTCATTGTTGTTTATGGACATGGCCTTGCATCTACACCTATTTAAATCCCTTTGAGCCCTAATTTCAGGAGATCTAGCCAAGGGAGGTCCCAAGCCACCAAAGGGGGCCGTCCCCCAAGTCTCTCGCTCTCTCTCTCTCCGAACCAGTGACCGTTTGAATCATAACTCATCACACAATTTTCACATCCATCTTTACGCATAGAAGATTCGAATACAAAGAAGATTTCAACATTGAAGATTTGAAGAATTTATTGAAGTTTTTCAATGGGTTTTATCTTTTCTATCTCTTGTCTTTTTATTTCCGCTGTGTGTAACTAACTCCATACTAGGGAATCAATGTGAACCTCTATGAATACTCTTTGTTAGAATTGATTATATTTTCTTAATTCAAGTTTTGATTCATTCAATTCATCTTATGTCATAATTCTTTATTCTTGTTAATGTATAGTTTTATGCTAGGCATGAATTTAGGTTTGTTTGATAATTTAATGGTTGAGATGCGCGTGGTTTTCACCATTCTCAACCAATCTTCAATTAAATGGGTAAAATTAAACACACCAAGTTTTTGGACGTAAGTTTTGGTTCACTTGTTCATTCGCTTAATGGGTTTTCGGTTGTAATTTATACATCAAGTTTTTGAAGTAAATTCTAATTGAGAATACTTGATTCATTCCAGGACCATGCGGTAACAATCATACTTAATTTAAGAATGAACCCTTAACTGGATTAACATCTTTTATCAAGGTCAATTTGAAGCATTGAGTAAACGTAGTTGGGGAGTATTGATGACCTAGTCCTCTTACCTCTTGATCACATTCACATATTCTTGTTAACTGTTTTCTTAGTTTAATTTAGTTTTAATCAATCAATCAATCAGAATCTCTTGGATACTGTTACTTGCTTAGCTTTAATTAGAATTAGTTATAATTAATAAATCACTTTTCCTCGTGGGAACGATCCCTACTTGTCACTGTACTTATCTCACGATTTGTGCACTTGCGAGTTAGGCTTTTATAACACGATTTTATCCATCATATGGTTGTCGTTATTCAGAATTATTTTGCCTCTTTGTTCAGTAGTTCGTTTCCTTCAGTGGAGTAGTTGGATTCTGTGCTTCAGACAGTTGAGTCTAAGATCCTAGTTCGAAGGTTTTTTTGGATGCGAGTTTTAGTGCTGAGGAGGTTCGTAAGGCTCTTTTTCAAATGAACCCTTCTAAAGCTCCTGGTGAAGATGGTTTCCCGGTGGCTTTTTTCCAAATATTTTGGGATGTTATTGGGAACGATGTGACAAAGGTTTGTTTTGAGTGTCTTAATGAGAGCCGTTTAGTGGAAGAAGTTAATAGAACGGTGTTGTGTCTTATTTCGAAAGTCAAGAAGGTGGAATTTATGTCGGACTTAAGACCGATTAGCTTGTGTAATGTTGTGTACAAATGTATTTATAAGGCTATTGTGAACCGTTTGCATCATGTTTTTGGGGAGTGTTATCTCGGATACTCAAAGTGCTTTTGTTCCGGGAAGGCTTATTACTAATAATGCTATGGTTGGGTATGAGTGTATGCATGCAATTCACAATAAGGTTAAAGGCAAGAAAAAGGGCTTTATGTCTATTAAGCTTGACATGTAGAAGGCTTATGACAGGGTAGAGTGGCCCTTTGTTGAGGGGATGATGAGATGTATGGGTTTCTCGGAGAAATGGATTTCTTTGATCATGAATTGTATCTCATCGGTATCTTATTCTTTCATTTTGAACGGTAGGGTTTGTGGTTTTATTAAACCGTCTCGGGGGCTGCGGCAAGGGGATCCTCTTTCGCTTTATCTTTTTCTTTTGTGTGCGGAAGGTTTGTCTAGTTTAATATCCATGTCTGAGAAGAGAGGAGATTTTTACGGTTTTCGGTGTAATATATGGGGTCCTAAAATTACACATCTTTTTTTCGCTGATGATAGCATGTTGTTTTCGAGGGCTACTAAATCCTTACTGGATTCTTATTCAAAAGCTTATGGTCAGTGTGTTAATTTTAATAAGTCGGTGGTGTGGTTCATTATGCAGATTAAGGGTGTGGAGAGGCGAGAACTTGCTAATATTTTAGAAATGGAAATTATGGATCATCACAATAAATATTTAGGGTTGGCGTATGTTGTTGGGCGGAATAAAAGGGCATGTTTTGACAGTATTAAGAATAGAGTGTGGAAGAAATTGCAAGGATAGAGTAGTAGATTTTTTTCAAGTGGAAGGCGTGAAGTTTTGATCAAGGCTGTTGTTCAGGCTATCCCGGTTTATTCTATGAACCTTTTTAGGCTTCCGGTTTCACTCATCTCGGAGCTTCACAGGTTATGTGCAAGGTTTTGGTAGGGGGTGGAAGTTCAAAACGTAAGCTCCATTGGTGTTCCTGGGATGTTCTTTGCAAGGTGAGAGAGGAGGGGGGCCTTGGTTTTAAAGACCTTGGCGCTTTCAATCAAGCCCTTTTGGCTAAGCAATTTTGGCGCCTCTTGCTGTATCCGAATTCCTTGGTTGCTAGAGTGATGAAAGCTTGTTACTATTCGTCCTCTTTTTCGCTTTTGGCTAAGAAAGGAATTTCGAGCTCCTTTTTATGGAAGAGCTTAGTTTGGGGTGGTGAGTTGGTTGAGAAGGGTTCCAGATGGAGGGTTGGTAATGGGAGGAATATCCTGATTTACAAAGATAGATGGATTCCTAGACTTTTTTTTTCTCAAGATCTCATCTCCTGCAGTTTTGGGAGAGGATGCGACGGTTGATGGTCTTATTTTGGAGAACGGTTCTTTGAATTATGATCTGGATAGGCAAGTGTTTTTTTCTGAGGAGGTGGATGCTATTCTTAGCCTTTCTATAGGGAGCTTGTTTTGGAAGATAGGCTGCAATGGCATTATGACAAATTTGGTCTCTTTTCGGTGAGAAGTGGCTACTGGTTAGCAAAGCATTCTCTTGCTTCTCCTAGCTATTCCGGCTTGAATCCGGTTGTGGCTTGGTGGAAATTCTTTTGGAAGCTAAATTTACCTCCCAAGATTAAGGTTTTTATATGGAAGGTGTGCAATGATTGGTTCCCGACTTTTGGAAACCTTGCTGCTCATGGAATGGTGTTGGATAATCTGTGTCCGATGTGCTCCAAGAAAAAAGAGTCTTCTATTCATGCATTGTGGCGCTGCTCGTCCCTAAAGGAGGTTCAGTTGGCTGCCAATTTTGAAGGTGCTGCTGCTTTCAAAGACTATTCTTCTTTTTTCGATTTTGTGATGTTTTGTCAGAGGAAGGTGGAGGTTAAGGTGTTTGAGCTGTTTTGTGTGGTTTGGTGGAGGATTTGGTTTAGATGGAATCAGTTTTTTCATATTCTCTTGCCTAGTGATGAGATTCTTAGTTGGGCGGAGGCTTTCCTTGGGGATTTCCATAATGTTTTATTTAAAGACATCAGTCCTAAAGTGAAGGCTTTTGTTAGTCAGGGTTGGAAGGCGCCGTTACAAGGGTTCTTCAAGATTAATACTAATGCTACTTTTAATAAGATGAAGAAGGTTTCTGGTGTTAGGTTCGTTATCAGGGACTGGAAAGGAAATGTCATGGCTTCTTTGTGTTAGAACTTCGACGCCTACTTCCAGCCTCATATTGCGGAAGCTTTGGCTATTCGTGTTGGTTTGCGCCTTGCTTTGGATACAGGTTTGGTTCCGGGCTTTAGTGGAATCCGACGCTCTTGAGATTGTTACTTTGGTTGGTTCAAAGGTTGCTCCTTCTTCTGATGTGGGGGGTGATTATCCATGATATCTTGGATCTCCTTGATCTTCCCTGTTTCTTTTGTTTCTAGACTTGATAATAAGGTGGCTCATGGTTTAGCCAGGTTGGCCCTTGATTATAAGGGTCTGTTTGTATGGTTGGAAGACTATCCTCTGGTTGTAGAGGGTTTGGTCTTGAGCGATTGCCCAGTTTCGATGTAATTGTTTTCTCGTCTTATGAATCTATTTAAAAAAAAAAAAAAAAAAAAAAAAAAACCTCTATAAATTAATAATTGTGAACGGTTTAAAATTTATAAATTAATAGAGTTATTAATTGATTGATAAATTAATAATTTAGCCTCCAGGGGCGTGGCTCAACTAGTAGATGAACGAGCTTGGGGTTTGGGCAAATGACTCACAAGTCAGCGGCTCGAATTCTACTAATGGCAAAAGCTTCGAAAAAAATACTTGGTCTAAATAGGTGGATAGACAGATATTGTCAAAAATAATAATTAATAAACGACCTCAAATAACTTAGATGAATCATGATATGTATGTAATGTGGCCATGAATTCCATGGCATGGGTGTAAACATGATACTCCCATGCAAGTAGTGGAGGACTTGGTCGGCAGTAGTATTAGTTGTTAAAATGAAGTGGGTGAATTAGTGGTCTTGTTAATGGCCTTATTTCACGCCATCATGCAGATTATGTTTCAAGAAGTGCACCAATTATTTTCCATTATTTCCTATTTCCTTGTAATGTTGTTTATGCTAGTTTGTGCAACTGTTTCGAAATGTCTAGCCTATTTAAAGCCACATTAGTTGATTGAGATTATTATGAATGAATGTTGCTTCAAATATCCTCCTCTCTTGTTTATCTTCTTTATGACTCTATACTTTCTATCTCTCCTTCAAAATTCTCTATGCATTTTCCTTAATTGGAAAAATCCATAACATTGGTATCAGAGCATTCGATCCATGGATGCCAAGTTCTGTAACGATGTTTACAAAACTCTTGCCTGACATGAGTCTAGTCTCAACCAAATCCATAATACCCTTCAAGCCATTTTGAATGAACTTTAATCTCTACGTGTCTTCCACTAAGAGAATTCATTTCAGAGAAACACCACCACCCATGCTCACAGCCACCATATCACTCCCACCACCACACATACCTCTCCAACCGGAACCATCATTCCTAACCTCGATTTTGATCAAAACCATACCCAACACAAGCTATCGTTTCCCAAACTTGGTGGAGACGATCCCACTTGATGGATCTACAAGGTGGAACCAATTTTTGACTCCACCTATCTAGACTGTAAGGATTTCCATATATTGATTGGCTTATTTCGTGGACAAACCACTTGTTAGGGTTGATTGTGTAAGGGTAGTTTAGGTGAGTGAGGTTCAAGCTCAAAGGCCCTTTCAAGACCTCAAGGGACAAGCACGCCAAAGGTATAATCTCTAGTGCTTAGTTTTTCTTTGAAGAGATTTAGTTAGCACCTACACACTTAGCATACTTGTACTTGTGTGTATTCTCTTCACATGACACATTTCACTTTTGCACTTTGTTTGATGTATCTTGTTGTGTTTGTGTGTTGTGTAATCCATTTCCCGAATATGTTCGGAAACGTCCGTGCTTGCACGAATGTGTGCTTGGTTTTGCGCAAAGACCGCTTAATGGGAATGCTCTTGGCTTCTCCTTTGGATTCACCATTACTGGTGAATCGGCGGTTTGATAAGCGGCCTGGCCGCCGAATTGAAACCGCCGTTTCAGTCCAGAAAGGTCTGGAGTGATTTTATGGCTACGATCGGTGGTCCCCGACCGCCATTTGAAACCGTCGTTCATACCTGATCGATTTAAATCTCTCGGGTTTGATTCTGCGGTTTCATCGACGGTTTTAAAACCATCAAATGAAACCGCCGTTGTTCCCCTGTTCTTCTCGGGTTCAATTCGGCGGTTATGATTTACGGCCTGGCCACCGATTGAAACCGCCGATCGATGTGTTTCAGGGGCAAATTTGTCTTTTCACATGCCCAGTTCTTGATGTCTATAAATATCTTACTTTCTCATTATCTGATCAAGTTCTTTTACTCCTTAGAACCCTAAACTTCAAAGAGAGATATTTGAGAGAAAATCAAATCCAGAACTCACCTTTAACCACTCAAATCAAATCCTTTTTGCATCAAATTTCATATTGCATCTTCTATGACTATATAGCTAGCATCCATACATGGGTTTGCATCATCACAACTTGCTTGGTAAGATTTTGATTAACTTCATCTTATTTTAGTAATTTTACTATCAAGCTATTCTCTTTTAATTTACTTGTATGTTTTTGATCATATGATAAATACAAGAATAGAGAATTAATTGTGATGAATTGATTGAGTGTTGTATTGTGATAGCTAATTAGGTTTTTGATTAATCTTGATTAGCTAAGCTATTTGACATGTCATTTAGCATTTGATATCTAGGATTGATTTAATTGATTATATCATCATCCTAGATAAGCATCTAAGGTTCCCTAGCCTTGTTTGTTATTTGAATATTCATATATATTCACATAGGTTGCATAATCTCTTCATTGAGAATTAAGTCTTGGGGCTAAGATTGCTTAGGCCTCAAGCAATTGGACTAGAGCCACTTTTAAAGGCCTGCGTGGTAGAAGTGTGAGGTTATTGACCGGAGTGTTAGACGAGGTCTACATAGGTTGTAAACTCCATTTCAATTAGTGGATTTCAAGGTTCGAGTGTGGCGCACTATACAGCCTGTGGTTTTTCCCAGTGGTTGGGTTTCCACGTATACATCAAATGTTATTTAAATTCCGCACTATATTACACTTGTTTGTATTTTTGACTAGTAGGGGCTTTTTCGTAAAATTGACTTGCATGCAAAAATTGGGTAATAATAGTTAAAATCTATTCACCCCCCCTCTAGATATATTTATCATACACACCGAGCGTTTCTTTCAATTGGTATCAGAGCGGGTTCCTAGATATACCTAGGAGATCGAAGCTCATTTTTGGTGTGTTTTGCATTTGTGTGATTTTTGCTCATTCATACATTTTGCATTCATTTGAATTCATTCATTATATAAAATGAGTGCATACGGTGGCAACCATGAGGGTGCGTCAAGTACACAACCTCCTCTCCTCACCGGTGTGAATTATGCCTCATGGAAAGGCAAGATGGAAGCATACTTATGTCAAATCCATGATAGGGCATGGATGGCAATTGAAGATGGGTATATGGCTCCTAAGATGACTCCCACGGGTGGTGGAGAAGAAGTACTCAAGCCTAAGGCTCAGTGGTCCACTGAAGAGTTTGAGACTTCAAAATGGAATAGGAAGGCTTGGCACGCTTTTCTATATACAGTGAATGAAAATCAGTACAAACTGATTCAGAACACTAGGATAGCCAAGGAGGCATGGGATATTCTAGAGGTTGCACATGAAGGAACCGATGTTGTCAAGGATTCCAAGCTTCAAGTCCTTCAAACGCAATTTGAGTTGCTCAAGATGGAGGAGGACGAATGCTTCAATGACTTTGAAGTCAAGTTGATGGATATTATGAATCAAAGCCATCAACTCGGTGATCCATATTCGAATAGGAGAGTCAAGCAGAAAATCATGAGGTCTCTCCCCAATAGATTTGAAGCAAAAGTGACGGCTTTAGAAGAAAATAGTGGATATAAGGATATGAAGCCGAGCGAGGTAATTGGAAGACTCCTCGCCTATGAATCTAGGAAAGCTCCTAGTATTACACCTCCTAAAAAGCAAAAAGGGATTGCTTTGAAAGCTTCCAAGGTTGAGAAG
Source organism: Acer yangbiense (assembly GCA_008009225.1). NCBI lineage: Eukaryota > Viridiplantae > Streptophyta > Magnoliopsida > Sapindales > Sapindaceae > Acer > Acer yangbiense. The sequence goes on from CM017773.1 coordinate 30,649,381, forward strand.
GAGGAAAAAGGTGACTTGGACGAAGACACGGCATTGTTGCTTAGAAGATTCAAGAAATTCGTGAAGTTCGAGAAGAAGGGCTTTGGATCCAAAGGCCAAGACTTGAAGAAAAAGGCTCATTTCAAGAGTTTTGAGCCTAGGCAAGAAAAGAGTGAAAAGAAAGGGGTCCAATGCTATGAGTGTGGCGGTATAGGACACATCTCACCCGATTGTGGGAATTTGAAGAATAAGATGGCAAAAGTGATGGCCGCCACTTGGAGTGAAAGTGATGACTCCGGAGAGGGAGACAAGTTATCAAGTGATTATGAGCTTACCATCGACTACACGGCATTTGGGGCCACTTGTGTAGAAGATAAAGTTGTTGGTAAGAAAGCCTTGACTGGTGATCCCATAGAAGAAAAAGATGAAGAAGTAGCTCTAGAGGAGATAAGTGTAGCTACTCATTGGGATATGGCTCTCTGACTCAAGAGACCAAGGTGAAGGTCTTAATGAGGGAAATGACTCCATTAGTGAGAAGAAGAGTGGAGGAGATAACACAAGTGAAGATGACTCCTCATCTAACTCTACAAATGGAAGTGTAGAGAAAATGGATGTTAAGGACATTATAGTCAAGTGTGAAAGTTCATTGAAGAAGAACAATAGAAAGTTGAAGATTTTAGAGGATGAAAATCTAGAGCTTTCAACACACAATGACCACTTAAGTAAACAAGTGGAGGCATCCAAGAAGATTGAAGACAAGCTAAGAGATGAGCTAGCTTTGTCTAAGAGGAATGAAGAAGGGTTGAAGAGAGAGCTTGATGAAGCTAAATAGTCATTGACTAGGATGACTACAAGCACCAAGAAGCTTGACCACATTCTTGGTAGTGGAAAGAACCCTTGTGACAAGAGAGGTATTGGGTATGAAGAAAGCAAGGAGATCACTACTCCAACCAAGACCGTCTTTGTCAAGAGCTTGGGCAAGAAAGAAGCCTCGCCGGTGTACACTCCTAGGAAGAAAATTGATCTAGGACAATGTTTAAGAAGTGCACAAGTGAAGGAAGCTCCAAGGAGACAACCTTAAGCTCAACGCATTAGAGTCTCCCAAGTCAACATTCCTCAACAAATGACTCTCAATGGAAAGAGGTCAATCATGCAAAATGGATCAAGGAAGCAAGCTAGACCGGTTCAACAACAAAGAAGGTTTGAACTCGCTCAACTACAAAGTCATGGGAAGGCTCCTATGCATGCACAAGGACATGGTATGAATTCTAAATTTATCCCTACATGTCACTTTTGTGGTATTGATGGTCACATTAGACCAAATTGCTTTCATTTCATTAAATTATGTAGAATCAAAAGCATGATTGAAAAGAGAATGACAAGAGCTAGAATGCATGCTAATAAGAAGGAAAATATTCATATTCATGATCCTATTATTTCTAGAAATCTTGAACCATTGACCACTAGGAAGAAAAATGTCATATCTATGTGGATAAGGAAAAATGAACCTGCATGCTACGAGACTAACAAGTCTCAAATAGGTTCAACCAAGTCAAATGGACTTGGGAGGTCTATAGGACCTCATGACCTTCTTTGATGAAGGATAGATGATGACCCCATATGGGGAACTCAAGCAAAGAGAGCTAATGCATACTTGTTGCATGCAAATATTTGAAAAAAATCTTATGCTTCTTTGTTGATTGCTTGAGTAAGCTTAGTTGCACATATGTATATATGTTTTCAATTCAATAAGTGTGAACCATGCTTGTCTACAATCCATGTCATATTTATGTTCAAACATGCATTTTTGGACTAGGAGATTTACATAGGAAGTATGATATGAATGACCTATAGTTATCTCTATGACATGATGATTCTTAATGACATGCTTAAAAATTGAAAAGCATGAGTTGTTTTTATAACATGCTAATGACATATGAAAAGCATGAAATTCAAATGACATGCTCAAATGAAAAATCATGAATTGATGATTGCAATTTTTAAATGCAAAACTTGTGTGAAAAAGCTTATGAGACTTAAAATGAATAAAAGATCTTGTATCTGTTCAAAGGAATTTATATTCCAAATTGTCTCTCTTTCTTTATTAGTTGAACATGTCTACTATCATACGGGTTTCATTCCCGGAAAAATCAACTAGAGTGCAAAGTTGCTCATGACAGTTTGGCTTATAAAGATGGATATAGTTGCTCATAAATTAAAATCAATGAAAACTCTATATCCTTGCTTCTCTCATGACATTGGTGAAATTGGTTTGAATTCTTATTAGAAACCTTTGTCATTTGCTTTGCCAAATACCATTGTATTTTGGACTTGAATGCTACATGTCTTGTATGCAAAGCATGTTTATTTCACACATTTTCAATAAAAATAAATCTCCTTGTTTCTCTCCAATTGATTGAGTTGCATAAAGTGGATTATATGATTATGCAAGTATATAGTATGCTACTATCTCTCTTTGCTAAATGACCCGGTTGGGGACTACTCCTTTGCCTATATCATGACAAAAAGGGGGAGTTGAATGGTGGTAAGGGGAGTTGCAAATTGTGGTAGCAATTGTGCATGTTGGGGAGACAACACATTGAAGGGGAGTAACCCTTTGAGGGGGAGCATTGCATTAATCATACATTGCATGATGTTGTGTTTAAATTTCTAGTATGCAAATGCTTGTTTATGATCTCACTTAATTAATCTCACATTTTACTTGTATTGGAAAGAATAGAAACTTTGCTATCAGGGATTGATTTGTCTAGATGAGATTGAAGAGTTCAAGATTACTTTTATATATCACTTTGTAAAGTAGAAAATCATTGTAGACCTATAGTTTCTATTATGTTGTGAGGAATCAATGTGAGTGGTGGTTTTGTCATGAAATAGCCAAAGGGGGAGATTGTAAGGATTCCCATATATTGATTGGCCTATTTCGTGGACAAACCACTTGTTGGGGTTGATTGTGTAAGGGTAGTTTAGGTGAGTGAGGTTCAAGCTCAAAGGCCCTTTCAAGACCTCAAGGGACAAGCACGCCAAATGTATAATCTCTAGTGCTTAGTTTTTCTTTAAAGAGATTTAGTTAGCACACACACACTTAGCATACTTGTACTTGTGTGTATTCTTTTCACATGACACATTTCACTCTTGCACTTTGTTTGATGTATCTTGTTGTGTTTGTGTGTTGTGTAATCCATTTCCCGAATATGTTTGGAAACGTCCGCGCTTGCACGAATGTGTGCTTGGTTTTACGCGAAGACCGCTTAAGGGGAATGCTCTTGGCTTCTCCTTTGGATTCACCATTACTGGTGAATCGGCGGTTTGATCGGCGGCCTGGCCGTTGAATTGAAACCGCCGTTTCAGTCCAGAAAGGTCTGGAGTGATTCTACGGTTATGATCGGTGGTCCTCGACCGCCGTTCGAAACAGCCGTTCATACCTGATCGATTTAAATCTCTCGGGTTTGATTCTGTGGTTGAATCGGTGGTTTCGAAACCGCCGAATGAAACCGTCGTTGTTCCCCTATTCTTCTCGAGTTCAATTCGGCGGTTATGATCTGCGGCCTGGCCACCGATTGAAACCGCCGATCGGTGCGTTTCAGAGGTAAATTTGTCTTTTCACATGCCCAGTTCTTGATGTCTATAAATATCTTACTTTCTCATTATCTGATCAAGTTCTTTTACTCCTTAGAACCCTAAACTTCAAAGAGAGATATTTGAGAGAAAATCAAATCCAGAACTCACCTTTAACCACTCAAATAAAATCCTTTTTGCATCAAATTTCATATTGCATCTTCTATGACTATATAGAATGCATCCATGCATGGGTTTGCATCATCACAACTTACTTGGTAAGATTTTGATTAACTTCATCTTATTTTAGTATTTTTACTATCAAGCTATTCTCTTCTAATTTACTTTTATGTTTTTGATTATATGATAAATACAAGAATAGAGAATTAATTGTGATGAATTGATTGAGTGTTGTATTGTGATAGCTAATTAGGTTTTTGATTAATCTTGATTAGCTAAGCTATTTGACATGTCATTTAGCATTTGATATCTAAGATTGATTTAATTGATTATATCATCATCCTAGATAAGCATCTAAGGTTCCCTAGCCTTGTTTGTTATTTGAATATTCATATATATTCACATAGGTTGCATAATCTCTTCATTGAGAATTAAGTCTTGGGGCTAAGATTGCTTATGCCTCAAGCAATTGGACTAGAGCCACTTTTAAAGGCCCGCGTGGTAGAAGTGGGAGGTTATTGACCGGAGTATTAGACGAGGTCTACATAGGTTGTAAACTTCATTTCAATTAGTGGATTTCGAGGTTCGAGTGTGGCGCACTATACAGCCCGTGGTTTTTCCCAGTGGTTGGGTTTCCACGTATACATTAAGTGTTATTTAAATTCCGCACTATATTACACTTGTTTGTATTTTTGACTAGTATGGGCTTTTTCGTAAAATTGACTTGCATGCGAAAATTGGGTAATAATAGTTAAAATCTATTCACACCCCCCCCTTCTAGATATATTTATCATACACACCGAGCATTTCTTTCATAGACATATCCTCAACACCCAATCTTTGCACAAGATTCAAGCAAGGAAGCTCAAGAAAGGATCAAGTTTACAAGAGAGACCTAAGGGTGATTTCTCACATTTTACTTCCTTTTCTTGTTGTGATTATGTGTAATTAAACCCCGCATTTTAGGGGATGATTTGAGTGACTTTTTGGACATGAGTATTTATTAAAGTTTTGAATATTATATTTGCATGATTATAGCTCTATTTACTTATTAATTAGATCTTGCACTTATGTGATTAAATGAGTATTGACACACTTGATTGATTATAGCACATAGTGAATAGGATAGGCTTTTGGAGGGATGATCAACCACGATTGCCTAGGCCTTTGATCATCACTAACCGATCCCACCTTAACCCCCTTTCCTTAATCGGTTAAGCATTTTTGTGGGAAGTTGCTTAGGGTTCGTAGTGACAGTCTAAGCAACACTTTCGAATGAGATCGGTCATTGATTATGTAGATAGTATGTTAATGAAGCCATATATGAATTACTCATAGTCCATTAGCTACTCTATCATTTCCCTAGAATTCCTATTAATTGTTTGTCCACTTTCTTTTCTAGGTTGTTTGTATTGGATTCCTATCTCCATTCATATTCTCTTTAATTTCTTGTAATTTAATTTGCATGCATTGTTTGGTGGTTTCTCAAACCACACACTATCCATCTAACCATGATTTTCTTTATTGCACACTAGTTAGACTAACTTAGATTAGATAGCAAATCGATTAATCTAACCTAATCCATGTGGAACGAATCTTAAGCTTACCGCTTTACTAGTTTTCTAAACTTAAAGCATATTGCATAAGAATTCATTTATAAATATCTTTTGATAATTTGTAATTTGGTAACGACACAAAAAGTGAGTCATTAGTAGCTCACTAAGGCATTAAGAGGCCCGGTATAAAATGAGAGGAGCCACCGGCATGGTACTGGTCTAGAGGCATGCTTGGGATCGTAGAAGTCCCCTGCAACTGAAATGAGGCTTTGGACTCCACTCGGACGAACTGGAACCTAGGTGGGTCACTAGGGCGTTGAGGGGCCCGGTACAAAAAGTAAGGAGCCACCTTCATGATGCTTATCCAGGGGCTTGCTAGGGCATCAATAAGTACCCAGAAACTGAAATGAGACTCTGGACTCCACTTGGACGAACCGGAACCTAGGTGGCTCACTTGGGCGTTAGGGAGCCCAGTACAAAAAGTGAGGAGCCACTTTCATGATGTTGGTCCAAAGGCTTGCTAGGGCATTAAGAAGTACACAGCAACTGAAATGAGACTTTGGACTCCACTCAGACAAAATGGAACCTAGGTGGCTCACTTGGGCGTTAAGGGGCCCAGTACAAAACGTGATGAGCCACCTTCATGATGTTGGTCCAAAGGCTTGCTAGGGCATCAGGAAGTACCCAGCAATGGAAATGAGGCACTGGACTACACTCGGACGAATCAGAACATAGGTAGATCACTTAGGCGTTGAGGGGCCTGGTACAAAAAGTGAGGAGCCACCTTCATAATGCTGGTCTAGAGGCTTGCTAGGGCATCAAGAAGTACCCAGCAACTGAAATGAGGCTCTGGACTCCACTCAGACGAACCGGATCCTAGGTCGCTCACTTGGGCATTGAGGGGCCTGGTACAAAAAGTCAGGATCCACATTTATGATGTTGGTCCAGAGGCTTGCTAGGGCATCGTACCCAACAACTGAAATAAGGCTATGGACTCCACTCGGATGAACTGAAACCTAGGTGGCTCACTTTGGCATTGAGGGGCCCGATACAAAAAGTGAGGAGCCAACTTCATGATGCTGGTCCAGAAGCTTGCTAGGGCATCAAAAAGTACCCAGCAACTAAAATGAGGCTCTAGACTCCACTCGGACGAATCAGAACCTAGGTGGCTCACTTGGATGTTAAGCGGCCCGGTACAAAAAGTGAGGAGCCACCTTCATGATGTTGTTCCAGAGGCTTGCTAGAGCATCAAGAAGTAGAAGTACCTAGCAACTGAAATGAGGCTCTGGACTTCACTCGGACGAACCGGAACCTAAGTGGCTCACTTAGGCGTTGAGGGGCCCGTTATAAAAAGTGAGGAGCCACCTTCATGATGCTGGTCCAAAGGCTTGCTAGGGCATCAAGAAGTATCCATCAACTGAAATGAGGCTCTAGACTCCACTCGGACGAACCGGAACCTAGGTGGCTCACTTGGGCGTTGAGGGGCCTGGTACAAAAAATGAGGAGCCACCTTCATGATGCTGGTCTAGACGCTTACTAGGGCATCAAGAAGTACCCAGTGATCGGACCAAAATTGGTATGATTTTGGCCCTCACTTCCTTCTCCTTTTGCTTGATTCTTGGGCATTATCCCGTGATTTAATTGTGTAAATTAAGTGTTTTCAGGTATTTATAAAGTTCAGGGGCATTAGAGTAATATTAGCGGCAAAAGGGGTTGAAATTGTAAAAAGTGTGTGCAGATCATTCATCTTCAAAGGGTCATATCTCTCTCCTCAAATCGAACCACATTTTGGATTACATATATTCGGAAAGCTCTGGAATTTTACTTTCCAACGGTTTTTACCGATTACAATTCCGAGTCTTCTAGAGAAAGTTATGTCCATTTTAGTAACTGCTGCGCATTCTCTGTCGCCACGGCGACCTCCCTATCGCCATGGCGACCCCACAGCGTCGCTGCACTTTCCAGAAGATGTTTTCAAACCATTTTAGAGGGGTAATGTTGTCCTTTCATGCCTATTCTGAACCCTAGATTTCAAAACATATAAATACACCATTTTATATAGATTTGACAACTCTTGGCCATTCTTGACAACCAAGAAACCTCCTTTCTACCATTCCTAATACCTCCATTTCTCTCCTACCTAAGCTAAATATCTAGATTTCCTTCCCCAAATCATTTATTTCTTCCCATCTTCTCCACAAATCTCCTTAGTCACTTTCCATTTGACTCCACCTATCTAGACACATCCTCATCATCCACTCTTTGCACAAGGAGCATCAAAGGCAAGGAAAGGATCAAGCTTACAAAAGGAGACCCAAGGGTGATTTCCCAATCTTTTACTTGCCTTCCCTTTGATTGTAATATGTGTAATTAAACCCCCTTTCTAGGGTTTTTATGTGAGAACATTTGGATTGGGAATTGCTTAAGCTAATATATATTTAATCTCTATTTGTGTTCTACTCATTTTATAATTAGATTCTATGCATTATATAATTGACATGTATATCCACTAGTTGATTATACTCTTGCTTAGGATAATTTGTTATATAATCTTGATTGGATTGACAACCTTGATGGATTGAGAACATAGTGACTAGGATAGATCGTCGGAGGGTATATCAACCGCGATTATCTAAACCGTTAAATTATAACAAACCGATCCCACCGTGACCCCCTCTTTTTAATCGGTTAGGCATTGCGGTGGGAGGTTGTTTAGGGTTCATAGTAATGGTCTAAACACATCCTAGAAATCAATTGGTTAACATTTGTGAGATTGGTTCGTTAAGGTAGCTTGAGAAGCACTTCTCGTAATCCATGTGCGATCCCATTAATTCCTTAGCAATTCTATTAATTATTTTCCCCATATATCTCTTATCTAGATTTCTATCTATTTTATTATGTTTATTATGTTTATTTTACATGTATGTTTAATGGCTTGACAAACCATTCAACCATCCATCGCTTATGTTTTATTTTATCGCATATAAGAATTGTTAATTTATTCAACTATTACTCTAATTCCCTGTGGAACGAATTCTACTTGCCACTTTACTAATTTTCTATCTAAGTGGTGAAATTGGTTTTCAACATGAACACATTTTAAAATATCATTTTGTTGAGTACCAACGACGACTCATCACCCAGCAATTGAAATGAGGCTCTAGACTCCACTCGGACGAACCGGAACCTAAATGGCTCACTTGGGCGTTGAGAAGCCCAGTACAAAAAGTAAGGATCCACCTTTATGATGCTGGTCTAGAGGCTTGCTAGGGGATCAAGAAGTACCCAGCAACCGAAATAAGGCTCTGGACTCCACTCAGATGAACCAAAACCTAGGTGGCTCTCTTGGGCGTTGAGGGGCCTGGTATAAAAAGTGAGGAGCCACCTTCATGATACTGGTCCAGAAGCTTGCTAGGGCATCAAGCAGTACCCAGCAACTGAAATGAGGCTCTGGACTCCACTCGGACGAATCGGAATGAAGGTGGCTCACTTGGGCATTGAGCAACTCGGTACGAAAAGTGAGGAGCCACCTTCATGATGTTGTTCCATAGGCTTGCTAGGGCATCAGGAAGTACCTAGCAACTAAAATGAGGCTCTGGACTCCACTCGGACTAACCGGAACCTAAGTGGCTCACTTAGGCGTTGAGGGGCCTGTTATAAAAAGTGAGGAGCCACCTTCATGATGCTGGTCAAAAGGCTTGCTAGGGCATCAAAAAATATCCATCAACTGAAATGAGGCTATGGACTCCACTCGGATGAACCGGAACCTAGGTGGCTCACTTGGGCATTGAGGGGCCTATTACAACAAGTGAGGAGCCACCTTCATGATGCTGGTCCAGGGGCTTGCTATGGCATCAAAAAGTAGCCAGTAACTGAAATGAGGCTCTAGACTATACTTGGACAAACCGGAACCTAGGTGGCTCACTTGAGCGTTGAAGGGTCTGATAATAAAAAGTGAGGAGCCACCTTCATGATGCTGGTCCAGAGGCTTGCTAAGGCATCAAGAAATATCCAGCAACTGAAATGAGGCTCTGGACTCCACTCGGACGAATCGAAACCTAGGTGGCTCACTTGGGCGTTAAGGGGCCCGGTGTAAAAAATGATGAGCCACCGTCATGATGTTGGTCCAGAGGTTTGCTAGGGCATCAAGAAGTACCCTGCAACTGAAATGAGGCTCTAAACTCCACTCAGACGAACCGGAACCTAGGTGGCTCACTTGGGCGTTGAGGGGCCTGGTACAAAAAGTGAGGAGCCACCTTCATGACGTTGGTCCAGAGGCTTGCTAGGGCATTAAGAAGTACCTAGCAACTGAAATTAGGCTCTGGACCCTCCTCGAATGAATCAAAATCACAGTGGCTCGCTTGGGCGTTGTTAGGCCCGGTATAATGGTAGATGAGCCACTAGTTTTCTACCGGTCTTGCTTTCTCCCACAACCACACAGTTGTGTTGGCTTCTCTAGTATATGTGTTGACCTGCTACCTAGGAGCTTTTCAAGATAGGTGTGAATCTAGTGGATCTGCTGGATAGGAGCTCTATTGATATCGGAGAAAATCCGTTATAAGGAAGCAGGACGGCTGCAGCTCTACTGCATAAGAGCTCCAAAAGTACCAAGGTGAATTTGCTGTAGAGGAGCCCTCCAAGCACGGAGCGGTTGTAAAGGAGCTCTACTAGTATATGAGCTAACTTGCTGCATCAACATATGAGACCGGCTCGTCTAGGAGTCCCATACATCATATTTGCTCCACATCAAACAAAAGTAGTCAAATGACAAAGTGAGCACCACTCGTGGTGCACAGGCAGTATATACAAATATGGAGAAGGCTATACCACATGAATAATATGCCATGAATAATAAATTTATCACCTCAATAGTGGAAAGTTGAGCTTGCATGGCAATAAGTTAGTTAGATCTCATGGATTTACACCATGATGCACTCTGCCTGTTCAACAAATTTATGTAGAAACATATATAAGGTGAAATATCAACATATCATAATAGGCGTTTATTTAGTTCACAGGATCCATGCAAACGTTTTTATATAATTACACTAGTAATAAATGAACTAGTAGGGCGAAATAAAGTATCATGGCATCATAGCATAATGGCTTAAGCATGCAATGAATATAGTAGTGGAATGCGTTAAATCATATGTATAGTGATAATATGCAAGGGATAAAGGAACATACGCTCATGTAAAGACAAGGAAGCCACGTTGGTCTAGTGAGCTTCCCACAGACGGCTCCAAAAAGTGTTAGCTAGAAAATGTCAACGGGGTAGATTTCCAATTAACAACTTTTAAACCGGATGGAGCAGTACTCCCCGGTCGGAGGGGGAGGGTTATGGGTACCCCGCCCGTCGAGGCTTCGAGGATAAGGAGAAGAGATGGTGTTTGGGGTTCCTTTGCCGGTATGGGGGTTTGGTCCTGATCCCGGTCCTGGTACCCGGTACCTGGTCCCGATACTTGATCTCTTCTCTAGGTCTCCTATATAGTTCCCCAACCCATATAGCAAGCAAGTAGGATGAGGGACATGTGCTCTTCAATGATGTAGATGTGGTCATGAAGGATGAGACCACCAAGTAGTGATTCTTCACGTTCTGGTCCTTCCAGTTAGAGGGGTGGAGCTCGTTCCGGTTCTTCTAGCTAGTCTGAAGGCTTTTTCCCCTTCTTTATATGTGACTTAGCATGCAGATAGGTGGATAAGAGAGCTAAGACCAGCGGGGTCTAAGTCTAACTCACATACATGCATAATAAAATAGATACGAGGGAGAAAATGACAAGTCTTTTGATATAAGTGGACTGGCCTAAGGGGAAAAAGCATCGCACATGACCACATGCTGAAAAACCCCTAGGTAGTATCCAGTGGAGAGAGCGACCGCTCTTTATATATTTATGAATAAGGCGTGCTCCAGGAGCTTACACAAGTAGGAAAATAATACAACATAAGTGATGAGGTCGTTTTGGTACTCAACATATACAATATATGTGTATAAATGTGATCTTTAGAAAACAATGTTTTTACCACTATAAAATCCTTTTAGGATGTAAAGATTAGTATAACGGTTAGTAAGGATTCGTTCCATAGGGAATCAGAGTAATGAGTTGAATAACTTAACTAATCCTAAATGCAATTAAGCAAATCATAGTAGGTAGATAGTGTGTGCTAGGATTATGCTCAATAGCAAGAGTGTAATATTGTAATTGACAATCTTTTTCATATTAATAAAGTGATTTCTGGTTTAACAAATCTTATAGCATTTATAGTTTAACATTATAATTGTCAAAGTAAATAATCATAAGGTCTAAAGACTATGAGAAAAGAAGAATTGTTCGTACATCTGGATATGTATAAGGTAGACACAATTCTTTAGTTAGTCTTGAATAATATTCACAACTTAAGTTAAAGGTTGGGCACCTTTATCTTGTTAAAGTTGTAGAATTCTTTTGCTAGCATTTGAGTGGGATCAAATGAGATATGATGAGTCTAAAATCATCGGAGTGTCTTCGAGTAAAAGAATCTAGTGCACTGGGTGCATTGAACTGGATCATAATGAAAAGCTTTATCTAGAACCGTCAATAGATAATAGTCTTTTCATTATCAGGACAATCGGAGAGTCTATCTTAATCCTGAGATAAATGATGGACTTATGGTTGCAAGTGGTATCATTTGAGTTATCAATGAGTACGATTATATCGCATAGTCTATCCTCGATAGTTTGGTGATATTCATTTGTTAATCGATAGAGGACTTCATTTATAGATATGGACATCGTGGCTCCATTTATTAAATGTGAGTATAATATCATCATATGGATGTTTTGAGGTAATTGGATATTAAATCTCAACGTTGAGTTTTCGATAGTGACTATTGAAAACATGGCTTCTGGACAAATCAAAGTATCCAAGTTCAAAACGTGGTCATATGAGTAAATATGGTAACTTGGAGAGTTATAGGCGGTCTATGAACTCTTGGCAATTACTGATATTAATCACGAGGATACACTATCTCCAATATGATTGTCTAGGGTATGAATGAGGAACATCTTCTTATTCTATCTTTATTTAAGAGTTCAATTTTAGCTCTTTAGTGGAATGAGTTAAAATTAATGGATCGGACCTAAGTGAATCATTTGTTGATTGTGATTAGGTTATATCTATTGAAGCTTAAATTTAGATAGCCCGCCAAGATCCCCAATCCACACGGACTTGCATGGATCACTTGATATATTCTACCGGACCAATTTATGGGTCCATCTAGAATTGCATTTAATAGATTAAGAATATAATTTGCACATTATTTATTTAATGGGCTGATCAATTATATTAATATATTAATGAAAGACATGTGGGCTTGTTTCTTTTAGTAAGAATGGGTTTGGTTCACATGTGGGCTTTTTATTTAAAGTCCAATGGATTAAATAAAATAAGGAAATAATATTTGGCCCATATATTTAATGTGGGGCGGCAAGGCTATATTATTAGTCAAAAATATTATTTTATTTTATTGTTTGATTAAATGAGAATTAATTAATTTATTAATTAATTATTTAATTAAGAAACAAAATCTTTTTCTGACTAGGAAATATGTTTCTTAGTAGTATACTATTGTGGTAGTATAATAAATATTAAAGACTTTATTTGGTAAGTAGCTAAATAAAGGGAATTTATTTATCTAATCAAATTAGGAAGTCTTTGATATAGTCACAAATACACTAAAGAGTTGGATTAGGGTTTGTATATAATATATATGCATGCGGAATATATATATGAATACATGCATGCGGAATATATACATACATATATGCATGCGGAATGGAAATATATATTTGCATGATTACATGCATGCGGAATATATACATACATATATGCATGCGGAATGGAAATATATATTTGCATGAATACATGCACGAGATAAATATATAAAATTGAATTCATGCAATGATGTATATTGTGCAAGTGAATGCACTAGATATATATATAATATATATTGTGCAAGTATTTCGCACTACATATATAGATAATATATTGTGCTATGAAATAGCACTAGATATATATATATAATATATATTGTGCAAGGATATATATATATATATATATATAGATAATATATTCGGAACCCTAATAGTTTTTAGAGATTTTATTTTTCTATTGCTTGAAAAATAAGAAGCTATCTCTTAGACTGGTGTGATAATTCGGCCAAGAGAGAAAAAGAGAAGAGATCGTTTTACTTCGATAGTGCACTAGTAGCTTATACATCAATAGGCTTTGTGCACAACTTCGAATAAGGTTCACGCGAGTTTCGATCATTAGATTGAGAATTCAAAAGTGACCGGAACGTTCTTTGTTATCTTTTGGAGGTTTTGTGACTAACGAAAAGGAGAAAGTTTTGTTTGTCCATTCTCAGGTACGCAATTCAAAGAAAAGGGAGACCACGCTCCTAGGTGATTCACGTTCGTGCTAGGATTGAAGATCTTGCGGATTACCATCGACGTAAGTCAATCGGATCACGCGACAAAAGGTATTCTACTTTTTGTTACTTTATATGTATGTTTAATTAATTTAAAGGGTTAAGGTTCATAAAAAGGAAATTTTTTAAAACATACTAAATATATTTTTAGTCTCGCTTCCGCTGCGTGTACTGCGATTTTTCCTTACAAGTGTGTAAGGATTCCCGTTTTGTTGATTGGCTTATTTCGTGGTCAAACCACATGTTGGGGTTTTGAATGTAAGGGTAGTCTAAGTGATTAGTGTTGAAGATCAAAGGCCCTTCCATGACCTCAAGATACAAGCACGCCAAATGTATAATCTCTTGTGCTTGGTTTTCCTTGAAGAGATTTAGTAGCACACACACACTTAGCATTCTTGCTATGATTGCATATTTGCTTATTTTTATGTGCATCTCTTCACATGTCACTTTACACACTAGCACTTTGGTTGATATATCTTGTTGTGTGTATATGTGCCTTATAATTCATTACCCGACATAGTTCGGAAACGTCCGCGCTTGCACTAATGAGTGCTTGGTTTCGCGCGAAGACCGCCTATGGAGAATGCCCTTGGCTTCTCCTTGGTTTTCACCATTGTTGGTGATCGGCGGTTATGATCGGCGGCCTGGCCGCCGAATTAAACCGCTGTTTCAGTCCAGATTGGTCTGAAGCAATTATGCGGTCAAGATTGGCGGTCACGACCGCCGTTCGAAACCGCCGTTCATACCCGATCGATTTTAATCCCTCGGGTTTGATTCGGCGGTTGGATCGGCGGTCATGAAACCGCCATTAATGCTCTATTCTTCACAAGCTCAATTCGGCGGTCGTCATTGGCGGCCTGGCCGCCGATTGAAACCGCCGAACGGTGCGTTTCAGGGGCAAAATTGTCTTTTCACATGCCCAATTCTTGATGTCTATAAATATCTTATTTTCTCAATCTCTGATCAATGTTCTTTGAGGAATTAGAACCCTAAACATTCAAGAGAGATTTTTGAGAAAAAATCAAATCAAGAACTCAACTTTAAACACTCAAATCAAATCCCTTTGCATCAAATTTCATATTTGATCTTCTATGCCTTCATAGAATTGATCCATGCATGGTTTTGAATCATCACATCTTATTTGGTATGTTCTTCACTAATTTCATATTACTTTAGTGTTTTTCATATTAATACATCTCTTTAATTACTTGTATGCTTTTGATTATATGCTAGATACAAGTTAGAGATTATTTGTGATGAAAATGATTGAGTGTTGATTGTGATAGCTAATTAGGTTTTTGCTTAATCTTGATTAGCTAAGCTATTTGACATGTCATTTAGCAATTGATATCTAGGGTTGATTAAATTGATTATATCATCATCCTAGATAAGCATCTAAGGTTACCTAGCCTTGTTTGTTATTTGAATATTCATATATATATTCACATAGGTTGTTTCTCTTCATTGAGAAGTAAGTCTTGAGGCTAAGAGTGCTTAGGCCTCAAGCAAATTGGAATAGGGTTGCTAATAAAGGCCCGCTGGGTAGAAGTGAGGGGTTACAGACCGGAGTGTTAGACGAGGTCTACATAGGTTGTAAACTTCATTTCAATTAGTGATTTCGAGTTCCGAGTGTGGCGCACTATACAGCTCGTGGTTTTTCCCAGTGGTTGGGTTTCCACGTATACATCAAGTGTTATTTAAATTCCGCACTATATTACACTTGTATGTATTTTTGACTAGTAGGGGCATTTTCGTAAAATTGACTTGCATGCGAAAATTGGGTAATAATTAGATAAAATCTATTCACCCCCCCCCCCCCCCCCCCTCCTAGCTTTATATAGAACACGCCTCTAATTTGTTTCAATTGGTATCAGAGCGGGTTCCTAGACATACATAGGTGATCCTAGCTCATTTTTGGTGTGTTTTGCATTTGTGTGATTCTTTGATCATTCATACATTTTGCATTCATTTCATCCATTCATTATACACTATGAGTGGAATCGGTGGTTCTAATGAGGGTGCTTCGAGCGTAAGGCCACCCCTCCTCACCGGTATAAATTATTCCCAATGGAAAGGGAAGATGGAGGCATATGTGTGTCAAATCCATGATAGGGTATGGATGGCCATTGAAGATGGATATTCGCCTCCTATGATGACTCCCACAGGTGGAGGAGAAGAAGTGCTCAAGCCTAAGGCACAGTGGACACAACCTGAGTTTGAGTTGTCCAAGTGGAATCAAAAGGCGTGGCACGCCCTTATATGTGCAGTGGACGAAAATCAGTACAAACTGATTCAGAACACTAAGATAGCCAAGGAGGCATGGGACATCTTAGAGGTTGCACACGAGGGAACCGAAGTAGTGAAGGACTCCAAACTCAATTTGAGACACTTAGGATGGAGGAGAATGAGTGCTTCAACGACTTCGAGATTAGGTTGATGGACATTGTCAACCAAAGTCATCAACTTGGTGACCCTTACTCGGATAGAAGGATCAAGCAAAAGATAATGAGATCGCTTCCTAAGAGGTTTGAGTCTAAGGTGACGGCTTTAGAAGAAAATAGTGATTTTAAGGGCATGAAGCCGAGCGAGGTAATAGGTAGACTTCTCGCCTACGAGTCTAGGAAGGGTCCTAGCTCCACTCCTTCAAAGAAGCAAAAAGGGATTGCTTTGAGAGCTTCCAAGGTTGAGAAGGAGGACAAGGATGACTCGGATGAAGACATGGCACTTTTAATGAGAAAATTCAAGAAGTTTGTAAAATTCGAGAAGAAGGGTCATGCATCCAAAGGGCAAGAATTGAAGAAAAGGGTTCCTTTCAAGAAGGTTGAGCATAGGCAAGAGAATAGCGAAAGGAAAGGGATCCAATGCTATGAGTGTGGTGGCATAGGTCATATCTCACTAGATTGTGGGAATTTGAAGAACAAGAGAGAAAAAATGATGGCCGCCATTTGGAGTGAAAGTGATGACTCCGAAGAGGGAGATAAGTCATCAAGTGATGATGAGCTTATCAATAACTTCAAGGCATTGGGTGCCACTTGTGAAGAAAATGAAGTTATTGGTAAGAATTCCGTTGCTAGTGATCCCATAGAAGAGAAAGTCGAAGAAGTAGCTCTAGAGGAGATAGTTGTTGCTTCACATTGGGATATGGCACTTATTGACTCAAGAGATCAAGGTGAAGGTCTTGATGAGGATATTGGATCCATAGGAGAGGAGGAGAGTCTAGAAGATGACACTAGTGGAGATGACTCCTTATCTAACTCTACAAATGGAAATGTAGAGAATATGGATATGCATGACTTTATAGTCAATGTTGAAAGCTCCATGAAGAAGAAAGATAGATTTCTAAGGATTTTAGAGGAAGAAAATCTAGAGCTTACAACATACAATGACCTCCTAAAGAAGCAAGTGGAGAAAATGGATCTTAAGGACAACTTTGAAAGTTTTGAAAGCTCTAAGTTAAAGAATGAAAAAGAGATTCAAAGGTTAAAGGAAGAATTACTTAGGCTTTCAACACAAGTGGACCACTTGAATGATGAAGTGGTAAGATCCATGGTGGAAGAAGACAAGCTAAAAGATGAGCTAGCTTTGTCTAAGAGGAATGAAGAGGGTTTGAAGAGAGAGCTTGTTGAAGCCAAAGAGTCATTGACTAAAATGACCACAAGCACCAAGAAACTTGACAACATACTTGGTGTAGGAAAAAGCCATTGTGACAAAAGAGGTCTTGGATTCGAAGTGAGCAAGGATTGCTCTATTCCTAAGAAGACCGTCTTTGTGAAGAGTTTGGGTAAGATAGAAGCGTCACCGGTGCAAACTCCTAGGAAGAAGTTAGAACTAGGACAATGTTCGAAAAATGCACAAGTGAAGGTGGTGAAAGCAAGACAACCCCAAGCTCAACAGATTAGAGCCTCTCGAGTCAACTCTCCTCAACAAATGACTCACTATGAAAAGAGGCAAAACATGCTACCTCATCCAAGGAGGCAACCCATTCCGGTTCAACCAAATAGAAGACATGAACCGGCTCAACACCAAAGGAGACACCAAATGCATGATAAGTCTCCAATGACTTCACACGGATATGGTATGAATTCTTACTTTGTACCAACTTGTCATTATTGTGGTGTTTATGGGCATATTAGGCCTAAGTGCTTTAAGTACATTAAGCATTGTAGGATTAATAGCATGATAGAGAAAAAGAGGCTAAGAAAAGCCCACTTGCATGAGCCTAGGAAATCCTTTGTCAATAATCCTAGGTTAGTGAATGAAATGCAACCTTTGTCCACTAGGAAGAAAAATGTCATATCTATGTGGATAAGGAAAAATGAACCTGCTTGCTACGAGACTAACAAGTCTCAAATAGGTTCAACTAAGTCCAATGGACTTGGTAGGTCCATAGGACCTCATGCCCTTCATTAATGAAGGATGATTCTAACCCCATATGGGGAACTCAAGCAAAGAGAGCTATTTTTGTATTCTTGTCACTTGCAAAAAATTTGAAAAATCTTATGCTTCTTGGTTGATTGCTTGAGTAAGCTTGGTTGCACATATGTATATATGTTTTCAATTCAATAAGTGTGAACCTTGCTTGTTTACAATTCATGTCATATTTATGTTCAAACATGCATTTTGGACTAGGAGATGTATGTAGGAAGTATGATTTGAATGACCTATGATTATCTCCATGACATGATGATTCTTTTATAACATGCTAATGTCTTATGAAAAGCATGAAATTCATGTACATGCTTAAATGAAAAGGCATGAATTGATAATTGCGTTCTTAAATGCAAAAACTTGTGTGAAAAAAGCTTATGAGACTCAAATGAAAAAGGATCCAGTATCCATTCAAGGATTTTACAATCCAAATGTCTCTCTTTCTTTATTGGTTGAACATGTCTACTATCATACGGGTTTCATTCCCGAAAAAATCAAATAGGGTGCAAAGTTGCTCATGACATGTTTAGCTTATAAAGTTGGATATAGTTGTTCTTAAATTGAAATCAATGAAAACTCTATATCTTTGCTTCTCTCATGACAATGGTGAAATTGGTTTGAATTCCTATTAGAAACCTTTGTCATTTGCTTTGCCAAATACCATGGTATTTTGGACTTGAATGCTATATGTCTTGTATGCAAAGCATTTTGTTTCACACATTTTATCTAATAAATCTCCTTGTTTCTCTTCGATTAATTGAGATTGCATAAAGTGACTTATATTGATTATGCATATACTAGAATGCTACTATCTCTCTTTGCCTTAAGTGACCCGGTTGGGGACTACTCCTTTGCCTATATCATGACAAAAAGGGGGAGTAGAATGTGGTAAGGGGAGGTGCAAATTGTTGTAGCAATTGGTGCACATTGGGGAGAATATATATTGAGGGGGAGTAACCCTTTGAGGGGGAGCATTGCATACATAAAACAACATGATGTTGTGCTTATTTTTTAAATATGCAAATGCTTGTTTTAATCTCACTTGATTCATCTCACCTTTTCTTGTTTTGGAAAGTTTAGAAACCTTGTTTCAGGGAATGATTGTTCTACAAGAGATTGAAGGCTTCAAGTTTTTTTTATATATATCTCTTTGTATTGTAGAAAATCTTCATTGACCCATAAGTTTATTTTTGTTGTGAGGAATCAATGTGAGTGGTGGTTTTGTCACGAAATAGCCAAAGGGGGAGATTGTAAGGATTCTCGTTTTGTTGATTGGTTTATTTCGTGGTCAAAACACATGTTGGGGTTTTGAATGTAAGGGTAGTCTAAGTGATTAGTGTTGCAGATCAAAGGCCCTTCCATGACCTCAAGATACAAGCACGCCAAATGTATAATCTCTTGTGCTTGGTTTTCCTTGAAGAGATTTAGTAGCACACACACACTTAGCATTCTTGCTATGATTGCATATTTGCTTATTTTTATGTGCATCTCTTCACATGTCACTTTACACACTAGCACTTTGGTTGATATATCTTGTTGTGTGTATATGTGCCTTATAATTCGTTTCCCGACATAGTTCGGATACGTCCGCGCTTGCACTAATGAGTGCTTGGTTTCGCGCGAAGACCGCCTATGGAGAATGCCCTTGGCTTCTCCTTGGTTTTCACCATTGTTGGTGATCGACGGTTATGATCGGCGGCCTGGCCGCCGAATTAAACCGCCGTTTCAGTCCAGATTGGTCTGAAGCAATTATGCGGTCAAGATCGGCGGTCACGACCGCCGTTCGAAACCGCCGTTCATACCTGATCGATTTTAATCCCTCGGGTTTGATTCGGCGGTTAGATCGGCGGTCATGAAACCGCCGAATGAAACCGTCGTTAATGCTCTGTTCTTCACGAGCTCAATTCGGCGGTCGTCATCGGCTGCCTGGCCGCCGATTGAAACCGCCGAACGGTGCGTTTCAGGGGCAAAATTGTCTTTTCACATGCCCAATTCTTGATGTCTATAAATATCTTATTTTCTCAATCTCTGATCAATGTTCTTTGAGTCATTAGAACCCTAAACATTCAAGAGAGATTTTTGAGAAAAAATCAAATCAAGAACTCAACTTTAAACACTCAAATCAAATCCCTTTTGCATCAAATTTCATATTTGATCTTCTATGCCTTCATAGAATTGATCCATGCATGGTTTTGAATCATCACATCTTATTTGGTATGTTCTTCACTAATTTCATATTACTTTAGTGTTTTTCATATTAATACATCTCTTTAATTACTTGTATGCTTTTGATTATATGCTAGATACAAGTTAGAGATTATTTGTGATGAAAATGATTGAGTGTTGATTGTGATAGCTAATTAGGTTTTTGCTTAATCTTGATTAGCTAAGCTATTTGACATGTCATTTAGCAATTGATATCTAGGGTTGATTAAATTGATTATATCATCATCCTAGATAAGCATCTAAGGTTACCTAGCCTTGTTTGTTATTTGAATATTCATATATATATTCACATAGGTTGTTTCTCTTCATTGAGAAGTAAGTCTTGAGGCTAAGAGTGCTTAGGCCTCAAGCAAATTGGAATAGGGTTGCTAATAAAGGCCCGCTGGGTAGAAGTGAGGGGTTACAGACCGGAGTGTTAGACGAGGTCTACATAGGTTGTAAACTTCATTTCAATTAGTGATTTCGAGTTCCGAGTGTGGCGCACTATACAGCCCGTGGTTTTTCCCAGTGGTTGGGTTTCCACGTATACATCAAGTGTTATTTAAATTCCGCACTATATTACACTTGTATGTATTTTTGACTAGTAGGGGCATTTTCGTAAAATTGACTTGCATGCGAAAATTGGGTAATAATTAGATAAAATCTATTCACCCCCCCCCCCCCCCCCCTAGCTTTATATAGAACACGCCTCTAATTTGTTTCAAAGTGTGTGGTTTGATAAACCATCAAATGTGCATAAAAAGTAAATGTAACTAAAAGTGGTAGGACAAATAGAATACTCAACAATCTATGATAAGAATAGTGGGTGTAAACAATGTAAGGTTCCCATTTGTTAATTGGCTCATTTCGTGGACAAACCACATGTTGGGGTTCTTTGTAAGGGTAGCTTAGGTGTTGTTGTTATTGCTCAAGCCCTTTGAAGACCTCGTCTTGATAAGCACCGAAGGTAAATTTCTATGTGTTTACTTTTCTTTAAAGAGATTAGTTGCACACACACACTAAACATACATTGCATATGTGTGCATTCTCTTCTCTTGTCACATTTCACACTTGCACTTATTTGTTATATTTTGTTGTGTATAATTGTGTCTTGTTGACTTGTAATTCGTTTCCCGATAGTTTTCGGAAACGTCTGCGCATGCACTAGAATGTGCTTGGTTTAGCGCGAGGACCGCCTACGGAGAATGCCCTTGGCTTCTCCTTGGTTTTCACCTTTGTTGGTGATCGACGGTTATGATCGGTGGCCTGGCCGCCGAATGAAACCGCCGTTTGCTTCCAGAAGTGTCTGGAGCAATTCTGCGGTTACGATCGGCGGTCACGACCACCGTTCGAAACCACCGTTCAAGACCTGATTGATTTTATCTCTCGGTCTAATTCGATGGTTGCATCGACGGTCACGAAACCGCAGAATGAAACCGCCGTTCATACCTGATTGATTTTTTATCTCAGGTTTGATTCGGCGGTTAGATCGACGGTCACGAAACCGCCGAATGAAACCGCCATTGGTCCCCTGTTCTTCTCCGGTCTAATTCGGTGGTTATGATCGGCGGCCTGGCCACCGATTGAAACCGCCAATCGGTGCGTTTCAGGGGCAAACTTATCTTTTCACATGCTCTATTTTTCATGCCTATAAATACATCACTTTCTCTTATTCTGAATGTGACTCTTTAATGATCAAGAACCCTACTTTCAAAAGAGAGATTTTTAAGAGAGAAAGCAACCAAGTTTGCTCATTAAACACTCAAACCAAAATCCATTTGCATCAAAGTTCATCTAGCATTCTCTAGCATATCTAGGATGCTTGCTTGCATGGGTCTTTCAAACTTATTATAGCACGGTGTGTATAAAGCTATCTAGAGGGGGGGTGAATAGATTTTACGCTTTTTACCCAATTTTTCGTGTTAGTCAAAATTACGAAAATGCCCTCAAGATAATATAAACAAGCAAGTGTAATATGGTGCGGAAATTAAAACAACACTTGGTTTTTACGTGGAAACCCTCGCGGGAAAAACCACGGGCTATGTAAGTAAGCCACACTCGAACCTCGAATCCACTAAATGTGCAAACGATTACAACCTAATCCCGGAAGTAATCACACACCTACCTAATCCCGGTATGAGTGAACCTAGTCCTATTTGCTTGCGATCTAAGCAACCTAATCCCGGTTGCTACACACAAGACTTACTTTCTCTAGAAGAGAATACAACCCTAAATGAATATATGTGAATATCCAAAATGCAACATAGAGCAAGGGAAACCCTATATGCTTATCTAAGATGATTAATATGCAATTAAGAACAATCCTAGATATCAAAACTAAATGACATGTCAATTAGTTTAGCTAATCAATATTAAGCACAAAACCTAATATGCTAGCACAATACAACTTCTCAAACATACATCATACTCATCTCAATATTGTATCCAAAGCATACAAAATAACAAACAAGTAATTAATTGAGATTGCTAGATAAGAGAAACACAAAACATGTAAGATATTAGTGAAAAGCTTACCAAGCAAAGTATGATGAAGATTCCATGCAAGATGACATCTAGATGATCTAAGATGATGCTAGATGATGATTGATGATCATGAAAAAGTGTTTGAGTGATTAAAAATGAGTTCTTTGTGTATTTTTCTTCTCTTGAAAAATATCCTAAGTATGAAGCATGAATAAGAACTCTTGTTAATGACCTAAAATCAAGTTAGCATATATATAGAGGCCATAAGTGAAGTGAGGTCGTTTTGAAAACGCGCCAGAAAATTGCTCTGTGTGCTGGTGGACCTGCGCTGGACGACAGGCGCAGGACCAGCGCACACGCACATTTTTGCTTTGGCGCTGGACGACATGCGCTCACACAGGCACCAGACCAGCGAAGCCATACTGGGCGATCAGCGCTGGTGGCCTTGCGCTGGTGTAGACCAGCGCATAACCGGCGACAGAGAACTGGACGATCTGCACTGGTGGACTGCGCTGGTGTGGACCAGCGCACGACCAGCGGCACGCCACTGGGCGTTTTGCACCGGTGAGCGACGCTAGACGACAGGCGCAGGAGGACCAGCGCACAGCCCACAACTTTGAACCCCACAAGCAATCATGCAAGGGGAACAAAGGTAAACTAAGATGCATCCTAAAAGCCTAAATGCTATGATGTTATAAACACAAGATGCAATCATAATAACAAGCAAGAAGAGATGTAAATAGGCATTGATGCACAACAAAAAGAAACACAACATACAAAGATTAAACATATGCATGAGTTGTGAGTGTGTGCAACTATCTCTTCAAGACAAGTAAGCACTTAGAGTATTACCTTTGGTGCTTGTCAATAATGAGGTCTTCAAAGGGCCTAAGCAATAACAACAACATCTAAACTACCCTTACAAAGAATCCCCACATATGGTTTGATCACGAAATAAGCCAATTAAAAACAACGGGAATCCTTACAGTCTTTTATCATCACATTTGCTTTGGTAAGTCTTTCACTATTATCATACATAATTAGTGTTTAATTTATTATGGCATCTCTTTTATTACTTGATTGTTCTTAGATTAAATTCTAATATTCAAGATAGAGATTGTTGTGTTGATTTGATTGAGTGTTGTTTTTGTGATAGATATCTAGGTTTCTATAATCTATGATTATCTAAGCTAATTGACATGTCATTTAGCTTTAATATCTAGGATTGTTTTTAATTGCAAATTCATCATCTTAGACAAGCATATAAGGTTTCCCTTGCTCTATGTTGCATTTGAATATTCATATATTCACTTAGGGTGTTAATCTCTTTTTAGAGAATTAAGTCTTGTGTTATGACCGGGATTAGGTTGCTAATTCGCAAGCAATCGGACTAGGTTCGCTTATACCGGGATTAGGTAGGTGTGTGATTACTTCCGGGATTAGGTTGTAATCGTTTTACACATTTAGTGGATTCGAGGTTCGAGTGTGGCTTACTTACTAGCCCGTGGTTTTTCCCGTGAGGGTTTCCACGTAAAAATCAAGTGTTATTTAATTTCCGCATTTTATACTTGATTTATTGCTTTATCTATTTAGGGGTAATTTCATAATTTTGACTAAACACGAAAAATTGGATAATAAGCTTAAAATCTATTCACCCCCCTCTAGATAGTTTTATACACACCGTGTTATAATTTGTTTCAAACAATTAAGAGATACGCTAGGGGATTGATAAAGTTGCAAGTGGATTAGGGGTGCATTTTGACTATCCTAAAGAACCAATCTCATATAAATTAACCTACTGTATTCTTTAGTGTGTTTAGGTCATAACTATGAACCATAAACATCTTCCCACCTCAATGCCTAACCGATTAAGGAAAGGGGGTCAAGGTGGGATTGGTTGTTTACAAGACAAGGTTTAGATTAATGTGGTTGATATACCCTCCACTAATCCATCCCATTCATTGGATTCTTTAATCACACTAGGGCGTCAATCAAAGGTGATTATATAATGAAACAAATTATAGCACGGTGTGTATAAAGCTATCTAGAGGGGGGGTGAATAGATTTTACTCTTTTTACCCAATTTTTCGTGTTAGTCAAAATTACGAAAATGCCCTCAAGATAATATAACCAAGCAATTGTAATATGGTGCGGAAATTAAAACAACACTTGGTTTTTACGTGGAAACCCTCACGGGAAAAACCACGGGCTATGTAAGTAAGCCACACTCGAACCTCGAATCCACTAAATGTGCAAACGATTACAACCTAATCCCGGAAGTAATCACACACCTACCTAATCCCGGTATGAGTGAACCTAGTCCAATTTGCTTGCGTTCTAAGCAACCTAATCCCGGATGCTACACACAAGACTTACTTTCTCTTTGAAGAGAATACAACCCTAAGTGAATATATGTGAATATCCAAAATGCAACATAGAGCAAGGGAAACCCTATATGCTTATCTAAGATGATTAATATGCAATTAAGAGCAATCCTAGATATCAAAACTAAATGACATGTCAATTAGTTTAGCTAATCAATATTAAGCACAAAACCTAATATGCTAGCACAATATAAAATCTCAAACATACATCATACTCATCTCAATATTGTATCTAAAGCATACAAAATAACAAACAAGTAATTAATTGAGATTGCTAGATAAGAGAAACACAAAACATGTAAGATATTAGTGAAAAGCTTACCAAGCAAAGTATGATGAAGATTCCATGCTAGATGACATCTAGATGATCTAAGATGATGCTAGATGATGATTGATGATCATGAAAAAGTGTTTGAGAATCAAGAATGGAGTTCTTGGAATTTTTCTTCTCTTTGAAAAATATCCTAAGTATGAATTCTGAATATGAACTCTCTTAATTGACCTAAAGTCAAAGTGGCATATATATAGGGGGCCAAATCAAAGTGTGGTCGTTTAAGTAAGTTTCAAAGAAACGCGCCAATCGGCGGTTTCAATCGGCGGCCAGGCCGCCGTTCATGACCGCCGAAATGAGCTCGTGAAGAACAGAGCAAAAACGGCGGTTCATTCGGCGGTTTAGTGACCGCCGATTCCAACCGCTGAAACAGAACAGAGAGATCAAAATCAACCAGGTATGAACGGCGGTTTGGAACGGCGGTTTCATGCCCGCCGTTTCAACCGCCGAAATAGACTGAGAGATAAATCAATCAGGTCTTGAAACGGCGGTTTCTAACGGCGGTCGTGACCGCCGATCTTAACCGCAGAAATGCTTCAGACCAATCTGGACTGAAACGGCGGTTTCATTCGGTGGCCAGGCCGCCGATCATAACCGCCGATCACCTAGATAGGTGAAAACCAAGGAGAAGCCAATGGCATTCTCCATAGGCGGTCCTCGCGCTAAACCAAGCACATTCTCGTGCATGCGCGGACGTTTCCGAAAGTTATCGGGAAACGAATTACACAACAACAAGACACAAATACACACAACAAAATATAATAAATAAGTGCAAGTGTGAATTGTGACAAACGAAGAGAATGCACACATATGCAATGAATGTTTAGTGTGTGTGTGCTTCTAAATC
The DNA here is from genome assembly GCA_008009225.1 of Acer yangbiense. NCBI lineage: Eukaryota > Viridiplantae > Streptophyta > Magnoliopsida > Sapindales > Sapindaceae > Acer > Acer yangbiense. The sequence goes on from CM017773.1 coordinate 30,675,817, forward strand.
TCTTCAAAGAAAGGTAAGCACATAGAAATTTACCTTCGGTGCTTATCAACATGAGGTCTTCAAAGGGCTTCGAACATTAAGACCGATACTTAGGCTACCCTTACAAAGAACCCCACATATGTGGTTTGATCACGAAATAAGCCAATTAAAAACAACGGGAATCCTTACATATAATATATTATTCTAACAAGATTATGATTAACAAGTTGATATACCAAATTAATCACATAATGAAAAGAATCTAATGATAGAATAAATAGAAAACATATAGAGATTCAATTATAATATAGTCAAGCAAACCCCAAATCCAAATGTTCCTAACACCAACCCCCTAGATTGGGGGTTTTAGCTACATATAATTACAAATAAGAAAAGAAAGTAATAAATAAGGAAATTACCCTTAGGTCTCCTTATTTAATGCTTGTTCCTTTCCTTCCCTGGATGCTTCTTAGTGCAAAGAGTGGTAGAAGGGGATGTGTCTAGATAGGTGGGTGTCTAATGGTAAGTGACAAAGGGATTGGGATGTAGAGAATGGGAAGAGAGGAATGGTTGGGTGAAGTAGTCAAGATTTGGTGTTGAGGTTTGGATGGAAAAGGTGAGTTCAAGTATAGAAATGGAGGAATTTGATAGGGGAAATATGGTGATCCTAGGTTGAAGATAAGATAGGTAGGAGAGAATAGGATGGGTGATCTGTAAAAGTTGGTGAATTTATAAGCTAGGAAAGCTAGGGTACGAAATGGGCATGAAATGACAAGAATACCCCTCTTGAATGCCAACACTGGAATTCCTACGCTGGAATTCCTAAGTTGTCGCCCTTTGTCCTTCAATGTCGCCATTTGTCCTTTAATGTCGCCATGGCGACATCTCTGTTGCCATTGTGTCGCCATGGTGACAATGTCAACGTTGGAATTCCAACGTTGTCGCCATTTGTCCTTTAATGTTGCCATGGCGACATAAAAATGGTGACAACACATGATTGAAAATTTCTTGAAAAATGTCTTCTGTCGCCATGGCGACCTTAACTTTAGCAAATGGCAAAAATGCCTTATTTCATGCCTTAATGCTCCTTTTTTCACCAAGTTCCTCCTCTTCTTCACAAATGCCCTTGAGGCCTAATAAAACCTGAAACACTTGATTCGACAACACTAAATAAGGGGAATTGCCCGAGAATAAGCACAAAGAATAGGATATAAGGGTACAAAATCGTACCATATTTGGTCCGATCAATAAGTTCTCCGGAGAGCTTACAATAACAGGTTGGGTGTATGCCTTTTCTGGAATTAGTCGAAAGGATCCTGTCTTGTGAGAAAAAAAGATCCCCTCTTTTTAAAGAGTTCTGTGGTATTTATACTCTTTCTTGACAGGATTCAATCCCACTGTCCATCCCGTTAATTGGGTCAATCAATTAGTAATTAAGGGAATTTCGTTGATGGTGGCCATGTCCCCAGAATCAAGTAAATGGCTCCCATTTTGGTAGGATTGATGGAGTTGACTATTTTCTCATTAATGGTGTTGTGAATGGCCATCAAAGAATTGACTATCTACTCATTAATGGCGTTGTGAATGGCCATTGACTAATTTCTCTTCAATGGCGTTATGAATGGCCATTAAAGAGTTAACTATCTTCATTAATGGGGTAGATTATCTCCATTAATAGGGTAGTGAATGGCCGGATCATGGTACCGAGGTACTACACGTCATTGGATCGTGGAACCAAGATGATGTGGTGTAACGTGCCATCGGGGCTCTCTGGACCTTGATATCAAGGTTTCTGAGTACCCGGGAATCGGGATGACCCCGATCCTGGTCCTGATCCGCAGATGGCGTGTATAGGGGTATTGATCCTAGTTCCTTTCCGGGGTAGCCAGATGCTTCCTGTAGGATCCCTCTACTCCATACGGTTTTGGTAAAGATGGAAAATCCTTCTTTGGACCTGTGCCAAAAAAGGCTGTTAGCACTATGTATTTTCCTTAATTGGAAAACTACATAACAAATCATTAGATTGAGAAAGCGACATTGGTGAACTTGACATTGGTGAACTTGAGACGATAATCAAAGGATTGGATTACCATGATGAAAAGGATGTAAATTACATCTTAGATTATCTAGTGAGAATGGTGCAAGTTAAGAGGTTTTAAGTTTAGAAGAAATTGTTGATAACATCTATGAGAATCATGCTAATGACAGAGCTGTTGATACAAACAACAACTTTGGAGTCTGTTACGCGCAAAGAATCACTCAAAGCATCAACCATACTTCATAATTTTTTATTGCGGTTTTAGAATTCAACTCTAGAATTTATAGGTGCATTAAGAAAAATTAAAGATAAGATTCAACTAGATTTGAATTTTAAGAAGAAAAAAAAAACAAGCAACAATAGTAATATTTCAAGAAAAATATGATTTTGTTTTTTTGAACGGCTAACTTTATTGAAAGGAGCCAAAAGTGGCCAAGCAACCAAAACCAAAACAAATAACCCAAAGGCCCACATATTTATATTGGGGTTTTTTGAAAAGTATTATTTTATCAATTTATTAAAATTATTAATTTATCCAATTGGCCCAAGTCAAGAACAAAAAAAATTATTATATTATAAAGATTATTAATTTATAGAGGTTTTATTGTATATATATATATTTAAAATGGATTAATATTAAAAACCTCCACTCACCTTTGAACTATTATTGGATGTATAGTTACAAATGCTTTTATTTTAGAAACCTCCCCTATAGACTAACACCGTTAACATTCCATTTGTGTTGACTGAGTTTGACGGTTAAAAAGTCTAAACTGTCTATATTTAAGCTTCAATTGTATGAATTGACCATTATAACCTCATACGTTTACCAAATAAAAATTAATAAAATGATACAAAATACGGGAATGTTAACTTGCAAAGGATAGGTTATTTTATGGACAATTTTATACCTAAAAATAACAAAATTACAAATGAATCAAAAGCATTGAAATAAACCAGAATGTGTATTTATTTATGTATTTAGTTGTCTTTTGTTTTTTTATAAATCCAAGCAAATACTCATTTTCAATGTTTTTGGTTCATTTATAATTTTGTTATTTTTAGGGATAATATTGTCCACAAAATAACTTCTCATTTGCAAGTTAACATTCTCACCTTTTGTATCATTTTATTAATTTATTTGGTAAAAGTATGAGGGTATAATGGTCAATTCATACAATTGAAGCTTAAATAGGGACATTTTAGACTTTTTAATAGTTAAACTCAGTTAATACAAACAGAATGCTAACGGTGTTTGTTCATAGGGGAGGTTTTTAAAATAAAAGCATTTGTAACTATACATCCAATAATAGTTCAAAGGTAAAGGGATGTTTTTAATATTAACCCTTTTAAAATCATAATTTGGATAGAATTTTTAAAAATATATATATTACAATAATTCTGGTTTTTTGGAGAGTGAGAGAGACTCAAACCCACAATCTCGTGATGTAGGTGTAAGTGGCATACCACCAAGCTTAAGGGCCATGGTTGTCAAAATCACTAGGAGGACCATGGTCGTCAAAATCCATATAGACTGGTTGGCATTGAGGAAGATGTTCGGAATAGGGGAACCGGTGGCCAACGACGCATTTGGAATCAGTGTAATGGCTTCACGGACTATAGATCGATGGCGATGGCGAAGGCGAAGTGGTGGTGGGCCGACTTTGACTGTAGATCTACAACAATAGAGGTTAAGCTAGATGTCAGTGAATAAGAAGAGCTTTCTAACCGGCGGTTGCTAGTTCTGGTAGTGTGGTTGGCAATGGTCACGTGTGGTGGCCAGAGGTAGCATGTGGTTGATGGCATGTTTGGCACGTTAAGGCTGGGCGTGGGATTTTTGATGTTGAAGTTTGGTTGATTTGGATTTTTATTTTATTTTATTTTTTGGGTGTATTTGGTGGTTTACACATTAGAAAATGACAAACTGGTTCATTTTGTAAGTAAGGTTGCAGAAGTGTGCATGGATACGATTTGGCTTTGATACTAAACTGATGTAGGACAAACAATTGAAATAATAACCATATACAAAATTTAGAGAGAAACAGAGATAATTAGGGTTTGGAAACAGATACTGAATAGAAAGGGGAGTGACACGCCCGAACCGGTTCTACTAAAACTACAAATATCTACACTACTCTACCTCTGCTATTCTAAAGGGATAAGTGTTTCACCCTATACAAGTGCATAAGTCGTACAACTCGTATAGGGTGCACAAGTACGGGTTATCATTCCCATGATAAATAGGACGTCTAGCAAGTTAAATCACTAGTTAAATGCTTCGGAAAGCAATATCGTAACAGATTAATGCTTCAAGTCTAAACTAATGCAATTTCTAAAGTGAGATTGAATATTAATGAGATAAAGATGCTAGGGGAGGTATGAACTTAACAATGATACACCACCAATAACCACTCTTATAAGTTTTAGATCAAAATCACTAAGGCTAGTTCCATTTATAATTAAAAGCATACCCAACAACTCACTCAAAGTATCCTCTAAAGTCTTAGATTAACATCAAGTAAGTGTTTGGTTGTGGAACTGAAATCGAGAGTGTGATTCACAAAGTTATTACATTAATCAACACACTCTACTTAAGGAGTTATTGGATGACAATACACAAATCAAAAGTTATGAAGTAAGTATGCCATCAACCCTTAGTACAAATTACCAATACATGTTCTTCAAAGTCTATGAGAAACATGCAATGATTTAGTCAATTTAAAACATTGATAAGCACAAGGTGATTATTCATAAAGGAGAGTGATAAACAAGGTGGTTCACATCATTACTTCATAGATCCCCTAACAAAAGTGGTTTAGTTACACATGATATCTAAGAAAAGCATAAGTAAGAAGAAAAGGAAGAAATACAACCCATGAATTCTTGTCAGATTCCAAGGGAGAACAACCCTTTTTCGTAGCAAATACAATCAAGGAGTATCACAAGTAGCTCTCAAGAGCTGATCTAACTAATTACTTCACTAAGATAAGAGTCTTAAGCCTTAAGTAATTGAAGATAAGCAAAAGGATTTCCTAGAGCTATTCTATGTTAAAGCGAGAGTCTAAATATCTTCTACTATCTCTCACTTGTTTATTACATCAGAAAAGTGTATATTTATATCTTTAGGTTGAAGTTGGGCAAGGAATTGCCGTAAATGACCCTTGCACGTCTTCCGCGGCTTCATTCCCGCGGTTACATCTCGCTGCGTCTTCTTCTAGAGCCTTCTCGACTTTGGATCCCCTGCTTCGCGGCTTCTTTCTCGCGGGCATAAACCAGCGAGCTTCAATAGAAATCTTCGGTAGGCTCACACCTTCTGCCTGGTGGGCAATGATCTGCGGATTGAACCTGTGGGATAATTCCCAGCGAGTTCCAGTCTTCTGGCTGGCGGCTTGTTTCCCTCTGACTTCTTGCCGCGGCTTTGTGTCGTGGGTACTTTCTCGCGAGGTTATTCTTTCATTGGCTCTTGCTCCTATTTTGACCTCTTTTCTCCAACTTCGTGCAAACACTTCCCTAAATGAGTATATTACCTGTACTTAACTAAAACGCACGTTATATACACAAAAGGTAGGAAAAGGGAATGTTAAATGTGAACATTTGGAGCACGATCAAGGAGAACCCAAGAAGAAACATAGATTGGAAAACTAATCATTCAAGTCTAATTACAAAAGGCTCCGAAGGGCCTTTTTATAGTTAACAATATGAAAGAGATAAACACCTAACTATTGATAAAGATAAAACAAACCTAAACTAATCTTTTAAGAAGATAATTATTGATAACCAATGCTATCTAGATAACTATTCCATGTTCCCCATCAATATAATGGTTTCCCTAAGAGATCTTTTATTTTTATTTCAATAAGAACCCTGATGAAATCACATCAATATTTATAAATTTTGATTTGAATTTTTTTGTGATGATATGTTTAATAAAATTTGAGAATTTTTCAAGTACCAGAACTATTTTTCTTGAATTTTCCTATATTTCACTCATTTTTTTTATTCCTTCATATTTAATAAAATTAGGATAAATAGTTCTTTTGCTTGAAAAAATTTCAAAATTTATTTATAACTAGATTTCATTGAACTTATCATCTAAAAAACAATTCATAACAAAATTCATAAAAAATGATGTTATTTCATCAAAGTCCTTACCTATTAGTTCCTTAAAGTTTGATTGGCTTATTTCGGTGACAAACCACATGTGGGGCTTGATGTAAGGGTAGCTTAGGCTTTGATTGTTGGTGCTCATGCTCAACAAAGGCCCTCTCAAGACCTCAAGAAAAGAAGCACATCAAAGGTAAAATACTTGTGCTTACTTGCTTTGAAGAGATCTAGTTGCACACATACACAACTCATGCATATATCTAATACTTGTATGTTGTGTGTTTTTATATGTGTGCATTCATGTTCTGAATATCTCTTCATGCATGTTCTTAAATGATTGCATCTTGAACATTGAAATGCCATGACATATTTAAGCATTAGGATGCAAAGCCATGCCTTTAGAAGCTTAAGATTGTATGTCTTTTACTTATGCCTTGCTTGGTACAAGAGACTGCTGTTGGTACTGCTGCCGGAATCCACAGATGTAGCCACAACGGTGAGTTGCCCTGTTTCGCAACTCTCCTGACCGCTGTGGGTTTCTACAGCGGTAGTCACAGCGTTTTGTGCCCAGTGCATATCGCTACCTTAACCGCTGTGGAAACCACAGCGGTAGGCGCAGCGGTCTTCATACTTGATGCATTTTTTAATGCACCGCTGTGGATACCGCTGCGGCTTTGGCAGCAGTACCCTCAACGGTTTGCCCTGTTTTTATCAAAACTGTGTTGCATCATTTAGGAGCCTTATATATATTGTTATATCTTTAGGTCGTCCCCAAGAGTTCAAAAATTATATTTTTCCCTTAGAACATTTTTCATGAGAAACTATTCACAAGAACTCACCTTTAAACACTCAAAGTCATTCCTTTGTGTATCAAAGTTCATTGAGCATCATCTATGATCATATAGGATGCATCTATGCATGGTTTTGCAACATCACATCTTGCTTGGTAAGGTTTTCACTAACTTCATCTAATTTTAGTGTCTTTCTTAACAAGTCATCCCTTTACTTACTTGTATGCTCTTAGAATACATTCTAGATACAATATAGAGATTGTTTATGATGTTTTGATTGAGTGTTGTATTGTGATAGCTATCTAAGTTTGCTCAATCTATGTTTAGCTAAGTTTTATGCCATGTCATTTAGCATTTAATATCTACGAATGATTTAATTGTCATCTTATAATCCTAGATGAAACAAATTACGGTGTGTTCAATATTATCTAGAGGGGAGGTGAATAGATTTTAACCCTTTTTACCAAATTTTCGTTTTAAGTCAAGTTTACGAAAATGCCCATAACTAGTCAGTTCAAAACAGCAAGTGTAATATGGTGCGGAAATATAAATAACACTTGGTGTATACGTGGAAACCCTCAACAGGGAAAAACCACGTGCTAGTAAGTGTGCCACACTCGAACCTCAAATCCACTAATGATAATGAGGATTACAACCTAATCTCGGTATGTAACTCACTACCACTGCTTACTCCCGGTATGAGTGAACCTAGTCCAATTGTTTATGTGAACACTTAATCCCGGTGTACGACCTAATCCTGGTCATCACACAAGACTTACAATTGCTTGTGACAAAAGGCAACCTAATCCCGGAAGCCACACAAGTCTTACTTCTCAATGAAGAGATAAAAAATGCCTATGTGAATATATGATGATATTCAAGGAACAAATAGAGCTAGGTAACCCTATATGCTTATCTAGGATGATAATATGACAATTAATACAATCCTAGATATCAAGAGCTAAATGTCATGTCATAAAGCTTAGCTAAACATAGATTAGGCAATCCTATGAAGCTATAAAAAAATACAACACTCAATCAATACACCACATTCAATCTTTATTTTGCATCTAGAATATATTCTAAGAGCATACAAATGAATAAGGAGATGGCTTGTTAAGAAAGACACTAAAATCAGATGAAGTTAGTGAAAACCTTACCAAGCAAGATGTGATGTTGTAAAACCATGCATGGATGCATCCTATATGGTCATAGATGATGCTTGATGAACTTTGATGTACAAAGGAATGACTTTGAGTGTTTAAAGGTGAGTTCTTGTGAATTTTGTCTCTTGAAATATGTTCTAAGAGAAAAATATGCTTTTAGAACTCTTGGGGATTACTTAAAATGAAGAGGTGTATTTATAAGTGTCTGTAAGGATTCCCGTTTTGTTGATTGGCTTATTTCGTGGTCAAACCACATGTTGGGGTTTTGAATGTAAGGGTAGTCCAAGTGTTTAGTGTTGAAGATCAAAGGCCCTTCCATGACCTCAAGATTCAAGCACGCCAAAGGTATAATCTCTTGTGCTTGTTTTTTCTTTGAAGAGATTTAGTAGCACACACTCACTTAGCATTCTTGCTATGATTGCATACTTGCTTATTTTTATGTGCATCTCTTCACATGTCACTTTACACACTAGCACTTTGGTTGATATATCTTGTTGTGTGTATATGTGCCTTATAATTCGTTTCCCGACATTGTTCGGAAACGTCCGCGCTTGCACTAATGAGTGCTTGGTTTCGCGCGAAGACCGCCTATGGAGAATGCCCTTGGCTTCTCCTTGGTTTTCACCATTGTTGGTGATCGGCGGTTATTATCGGCGGCCTGGCCGCCGAATGAAACCGCCGTTTCAGTCCAGATTGGTCTGAAGCAATTTTGCGGTCCAGATCGGCGGTCACCACCGCCGTTCTAAACCGCCGTTCATACCTGATCGATTTTAATCTCTCGGGTTTGATTCGGCGGTTGGATCGGCGGTCACGTAACCGCCGAATGAAACCGCCGTTAATGCTCTGTTCTTCACGAGCTCAATTCGGCGGTCGTCATCGGCGGCCTGGCCGCCGATTGAAACCGCCGAACGGTGCGTTTCAGGGGCAAAAGTGTCTTTTCACATGCCCAATTCTTGATGTCTATAAATATCTTGTTTTCTCAATCTCTGAATAAGTTTCTTGAGCAATTAGAACCCTAATCTTTCAAGAGAGATTTTTGAGAAAAAATCAATTCAAGAACCCACCTTTAAACACTCAAATCAAATCCTTTTTGCATCAAATTTCATATTGCATCCTCTATGTCTACATAGAAAGCATCTATGATTGGATTGGCATCATCACAATATGCTTGGTAAGATTTTGATTAGTTTCATCTTATTTTAGTATTTTTACTATCAAGCATATTCTCTTTTTATTTACTTGTATGTTGTTGATCATATGATAAATACAAGAATAGAGAATTAATTGTGATGAATTAATTGAGTGTTGTTTTTGTGATAGCTAATTAGGTTTTTGCTTAATCTTGATTAGCTAAGCTATTTGACATGTCATTTAGCAATTGATATCTAGGGTTGATTAAATTGATTATATCATCATCCTAGATAAGCATCTAAGGTTACCTAGCCTTGTTTGTTATTTGAATATTAATACATATTCACATAGGTTGCATAATCTCTTCTTAGAGAATTAAGTCTTGAGGCTAAGGTTGCTTAGGCCTCAAGCAATTGGACTAGAGCCACTTTTAAAGGCCCGAGTGGTAGAAGTGGGGGGTTATTGACCGGAGTGTTAGACGAGGTCTACATAGGTTGTAAACTCCATTTCGATTAGTGGATTTCGAGGTCCGAGTGTGACGCACTAATCAGCCCGTGGTTTTTCCCAGTGGTTGGGTTTCCACGTATACATCAAGTGTTATTTTAATTCCGCACTATATTACACTTGCTTGTATATTTAACTAGTAGGGGCATTTTCGTAATATTGACTTGTATGCGAAAATTGGGTAATAATAGCTAAAATCTATTCACCCCCCCTCTAGCTTTATATTGAACACGCCTCGAGTATTTTAAGAACTTTCAATTGGTATCAGAGCGGGTTCCTAGATATACTTAGGTGATCCTAGCTCTTTTTAGGTGTGTTGTGCATTTGTGTGATTTTTGCTCTTTCATACATTTTGCATTCATTTCATTCATTCATTTGAGACAATGAGTGGATTCGGTGGCAACCATGAGGGTGCTTCAAGCACACGACCTCCTCTCCTCACCGGTGTGAATTATGCCTCATGGAAAGGCAAGATGGAGGCGTATGTGTGCCAAATCCATGATAGGGCATGGATGGCTATTGAAGATGGGTATGCACCTCCTATGATGACTCCCACGGGTGGTGGAGAAGAAGTACTCAAGCCAAAGGCCCAATGGTCACCTGAAGAGTTTGAGACTTCAAAATGGAATAGGAAGGCATGGCATGCTCTTCTATGTGCAGTGGATGAAAATCAGTATAAACTGATTCAGAACACTAGGATAGCCAAGGAGGCATGGGATATCCTAGAGATTGCACACGAAGGAACCGATGTGGTTAAGGATTCGAAGCTACAAGTCCTTCAAACGCAATTTGAGTTGCTTAAAATGGAGGAGGATGAGTGCTTCAATGACTTTGAAGTCAAGTTGATGGATATTGTGAATCAAAGCCATCAACTCGGTGATCCTTATTCGGATAGGAGAGTTAAGCAGAAAATTATGAGGTCTCTCCCCGCTAGGTTCGAATCAAAAGTGACGGCTTTAGAGGAGAATAGCACTTACAAGGATATGAAGCCGAGCGAGGTGATTGGAAGACTCCTCGCCTATGAATCTAGGAAGGCTCCTAGTATTTCACCTCCTAAAAAGCAAAAAGGAATTGCTTTGAATGCTTCCAAGGTTGTGAAGGAGGAAAAAGGTGACTCGGACCATGACATGGCTTTGCTACTTAGAAGATTCAAGAAGTTTGTCAAGTTCGAGAACAAGGGCGTTGGATCCAAGGGCCAAAACTTGAAGAAAAAAGCTCCCTTCAAGAATTTTGAGCCTAGGCAAGAGCATAGTGAGAAGAAAAGGGTCCAATGCTATGAGTGTGGTGGTATAGGTCACATCTCACCGGATTGTGGGAACTTGAAGAACAAGATGGCAAAAGTGATGGCCGCCACATGGAGTGAAAGTGATGACTCCGGAGAGGGAGATAAGTCATCAAGTGATGATGAGCTTACCATCAACTACACGGCATTTGGGGCCACGTGTGTAGAAGATAAAGTTGTTGGTAAGAATGACTTGACTAGTGATCCCATAGAAGAAAAAGATGAAGAAGTAGCTCTAGAGAAGATATATGTAGCTACTCATTGGGATATGACTCTCATTGACTCAAGAGATCAAGGTGGAGGTCTAAATGAGGGAAATGACTCCATTAGTGAGAATGAGAGTGGAGGAGATAACTTAAGTGAAGATGACTCCTCATCTATCTCTACAAATGGAGGTGTAGAGAAAATGGATGTAAATGACTTTATAGTCAAGTGTGAAAGTTCATTGGAGAAGAAAAATATAAAGTTGAAGATTTTAGAGGATGAAAATCTAGAACTTTCAACACACAATGACTACTTAAGTAAACAAGTGGAGGCATCCAAGAAGATTGAAGACAAGCTAAGGGATGAGCTAGCTATGTCTAAGAGGAATGAAGAAGGGTTGAAGAGAGAGCTTGTTGAAGCCATAGAGTCATTGTCTAGGATGACTACAAGCACCAAGAAACTTGACCACATTCTTGGTAGTGGAAAGAACCCTTGTGACAAGAGAGGTATTGGGTATGAAGAAACAAAGGAGATCACTACTCCAACCAAGACCGTCTTTGTCAAGAGTTTGGGCAAGATAGAAGCCTCACCGGTGCACACTCCTAGGAAGAAAATTGATCTAGGACAATGTTCAAGAAATGCACAAGTGAAGGTAGCTCCTAAGAGACAACCTCAAGCTCAAAAAGTTCCTCAACCTAACTTCCCTCAAACTCATATTCATCAAGGGAAGAGGCCAATCATGCAAAATGAAACAAGGAAGCAAGCTAGACCGGTTCATCAACAAAGAAGATTTGAACCCGCTCAACCACAAAGTCATGGGATGGCTCCTATGCATGCACAAGGACATGGTATGAATTCTAAATTTATCCCTACATGTCACTTTTGTGGTATTAATGGTCACATTAGACCAAATTGCTTTCATTTCATTAAATTATGTAGAATCAAAAGCATGATTGAAAAGAAAATGATAAGAGCTAGAATGCATGCTAATAGGAAGGAAAACATTCATATTCATGATCCTATTAATTCTAGTACTCTTGAACCTTTGTCCACTAGGAAGAAAAATGTTATATCTATGTGGATAAGGAAAAATGAACCCGCTTGCTACGAGACTAACAAGTCTCAAATAGGTTCAACTAAGTCCAATGGACTTGGTAGGTCCATAGGACCTCATGCCCTTCATTAATGAAGGATGATACTAACCCCATATGGGGAACTCAAGCAAAGAGAGCTATTTTTGCATTCTTGTCACTTGCAAAAAATTTGAAAAATCTTATGCTTCTTGGTTGATTGCTTGAGTAAGCTTGGTTGCACATATGTATATATGTTTTCAATTCAATAAGTGTGAACCTTGCTTGTTTACAATCCATGTCATATTTATGTTCAAACATGCATTTTGGACTAGGAGATGTATGTAGGAAGTATGATTTGAATGACCTATGATTATCTCCATGACATGATGATTCTTAAATAACATGCTAATGTCTTATGAAAAGCATGAAATTCATGTACATGCTCAAATGAAAAAGCATGAATTGATAATTGCGTTCTTAAATGCAAAAACTTGTGTGAAAAAGCTAATGAGACTCAAATGAAAAAGGATCTAGTATCCATTCAAGGATTTTACAATCCAAATGTCTCTCTTTCTTTATTGGTTGAACATGTCTACTATCATACGGGTTTCATTCCCGGAAAAATCAAATAGGGTGCAAAGTTGCTCATGACATGTTTAGCTTATAAAGTTGGATATAGTTGTTCTTAAATTGAAATCAATGAAATTTCTATATCCTTGCTTCTCTCATGACAATGGTGAAATTGGTTTGAATTCCTATTAGAAACCTTTGTCATTTGCTTTGCCAAATACCATGGTATTTTGGACTTGAATGCAATATGTCTTGTATGCAAAGCATTTTGTTTCACACATTTTATCTAATAAAACTCCTCGTTTCTCTCCGATTAATTGAGATTGCATAAAGTGACTTATATTGATTATGCATATACTAGAATGCTACTATCTCTCTTTGCCTTGAGTGACCCGGTTGGGGACTACTCCTTTGTCTATATCATGACAAAAAGGGGGAGTATAATGTGGTAAGGGGAGGTGCAAATTGTTGTAGCAATTGGTGCACATTGGGGAGAATATACATTGAGGAGGAGTAACCCTTTGAGGGGGAGCATTGCATTCATCATACATTGCATGATGTTGTGTTTAATTTCTTAGAAATGCAATTGCTTGTTTATGTCCTCACTTGATTCATCTCACTTTTACTTGAATTGGAAAGTATAGAAACCTTGTTTCAGGGAATGATTGTTCTACAAGAGATTGAAGACTTCAAGTTTTATTTTTATATATCTCTTTGTATTGTAGAAAATCTTCATTAACCCATAGGTTTATTTTTGTTGTGAGGAATCAATGTGAGTGGTGGTTTTGTCACGAAATAGCCAAAGGGGGAGATTGTAAGGATTCCCGTTTTGTTGATTGGCTTATTTCGTGGTCAAACCACATGTTGGGGTTTTGAATGTAAGGGTAGTCCAAGTGTTTAGTGTTGAAGATCAAAGGCCCTTCCATGACCTCAAGATTCAAGCACGCCAAAGGTATAATCTCTTGTGCTTGTTTTTTCTTTGAAGAGATTTAGTAGCACACACTCACTTAGCATTCTTGCTATGATTGCATACTTGCTTATTTTTATGTGCATCTCTTCACATGTCACTTTACACACTAGCACTTTGGTTGATATATCTTGTTGTGTGTATATGTGCCTTATAATTCGTTTCCCGACATTGTTCGGAAACGTCCGCGCTTGCACTAATGAGTGCTTGGTTTCGCGCGAAGACCGCCTATGGAGAATGCCCTTGGCTTCTCCTTGGTTTTCACCATTGTTGGTGATCGGCGGTTATTATCGGCGGCCTGGCCGCCGAATGAAACCGCCGTTTCAGTCCAGATTGGTCTGAAGCAATTTTGCGGTCCAGATCGGCGGTCACCACCGCCGTTCATACCTGATCGATTTTAATCTCTCGGGTTTGATTCGGCGGTTGGATCGGCGGTCACGTAACCGCCGAATGAAACCGCCGTTAATGCTCTGTTCTTCACGAGCTCAATTCGGCGGTCGTCATCGGCGGCCTGGCCGCCGATTGAAACCGCCGAACGGTGCGTTTCAGGGGCAAAAGTGTCTTTTCACATGCCCAATTCTTGATGTCTATAAATATCTTGTTTTCTCAATCTCTGAATAAGTTTCTTGAGCAATTAGAACCCTAATCTTTCAAGAGAGATTTTTGAGAAAAAATCAATTCAAGAACCCACCTTTAAACACTCAAATCAAATCCTTTTTGCATCAAATTTCATATTGCATCCTCTATGTCTACATAGAAAGCATCTATGATTGGATTGGCATCATCACAATATGCTTGGTAAGATTTTGATTAGTTTCATCTTATTTTAGTATTTTTACTATCAAGCATATTCTCTTTTTATTTACTTGTATGTTGTTGATCATATGATAAATACAAGAATAGAGAATTAATTGTGATGAATTAATTGAGTGTTGTTTTTGTGATAGCTAATTAGGTTTTTGCTTAATCTTGATTAGCTAAGCTATTTGACATGTCATTTAGCAATTGATATCTAGGGTTGATTAAATTGATTATATCATCATCCTAGATAAGCATCTAAGGTTACCTAGCCTTGTTTGTTATTTGAATATTAATACATATTCACATAGGTTGCATAATCTCTTCTTAGAGAATTAAGTCTTGAGGCTAAGGTTGCTTAGGCCTCAAGCAATTGGACTAGAGCCACTTTTAAAGGCCCGAGTGGTAGAAGTGGGGGGTTATTGACCGGAGTGTTAGACGAGGTCTACATAGGTTGTAAACTCCATTTCGATTAGTGGATTTCGAGGTCCGAGTGTGGCGCACTAATCAGCCCGTGGTTTTTCCCAGTGGTTGGGTTTCCACGTATACATCAAGTGTTATTTTAATTCCGCACTATATTACACTTGCTTGTATATTTAACTAGTAGGGGCATTTTCGTAATATTGACTTGTATGCGAAAATTGGGTAATAATAGCTAAAATCTATTCACCCCCCCTCTAGCTTTATATTGAACACGCCTCGAGTATTTTAAGAACTTTCAGTGTCCAAACAAAACTACAGCGTTTTGGGCGTTACACGCACGACGGACTACCGCGGTCCCAACTGCTGCGGTTAGCCAACCGCGGTAAATGCACCGCGGCAAAGACAACAGGTCTCTATCGCTTGCATGTCGTGGTTGGAACAACCCCGGCAGAGAAAACACTTCTCTGTTGCTTGCATGCAGCGGTTGTCCAACCGCGGCAGCATACCCGCGGTAGAGAAGGACAAGGTCTTCTCATGCAGTTTCTCACACAAAAACAATGTAATAAGTGCAAGTGTGTGAGTGAATACAATGCATCCTTATGCTTAATATGTTATGGCATTTAACAAGCTAGTTGCAATCAATAAAATAAGCAAGAAGAGAGATTAATGAGCATTAATGCACACATAATAAGAACACACAATACACAAGAATAGGAATTATGCATGGGTTATGGTTGTGTGTAACTACATCTCTTCAAAGCAAGTAAGCACTTAGAAATTTACCTTTGAAATGCTTGTCACTTTGAGGTCTTGAAAGGGCCTTTGAACATGATCCTCAATCACCTAAACTACCCTTACAATTCAAACCCCAACATGTGGTTTGTCCACGAAATAAGTCAATCAATGAATGGGAATCCTTACACTAGATAAGCATTTATTGTTCCCTAGCTCTATTTGCATATTGGATATCATACATATTCACATAGGCTTGTTCATCTCTTCATTAAGAAGTAAGACTTATGGCTAAGATTGCTTAGGCCATAAGCAAAGTGGACTAGGTCCACTTTTATAGGCTTGCGGGTAGTGGAGGTTGGGGGTTATAGATCGGGATTAGGTTGTAAACACCATTGCAATTAGTGGATTCGAGGTTCGTGTGTGGCGCACATAACAACCCGTGGTTTTTCCCAGTTTGGGTTTCCACGTAAAAATCAAGTGTCATTTATAATTCCGCACTTATTACACTTGATTTATTGTTTTGACTAGATAGGGGTATTTTCGTAAAATTGACTAATAACGAAAATTGGGTAAAATCGGTTAAAATCTATTCACCCCCCCCCCCCCCCTCCCCTCTAGATAGTTTTATACACACCGTGCATTATTAGTTTCATTACCGAAATTAAAATAAGGGATCCCTTATGAGAGACTCTCTCTCTCTCTCTCTCTCTCTCTCTCTGTATGTATATATATAGTGAGTTTCTCATAAGGGATCCTTTATTTTAATTTCGATAAGGACCACCATGAAATCACATTGATTTGAATGATTTTTTATCTGAATTTGTTTTCTGGATGATAGGTTCATCAAAATCTATCTATAAATAAAATTTGAGAATTTTTCAAGAATTAGAACTATTTTTCTTGAATCTTCTTATATTTCACCCATTTTCCAATGCTTTCATATTTAAAAAAAAAATCGGGATAAATAGTTCTAATGTTTGAAAAAATTTCAAATTTTATTCATAGGTAGATTTCAATGAACTTTTCACCCACAAATAAATTCAGATCAAAAATTATTCAAATCGGCGTGATTTCATGGTGGTCCTTACCGAAATTAAAATAAGGGATCCCTTTATGAGAGACTCACTATATATATATATTGCGATAATATGGACACTTAGATAATTATCTATTATTATCTTGTAATTTAAGAGATGTCAACTGTAGAGATAATCCTCCATATGGCTATATAAAAGCCTATTGTGTAATCATTCATAGAAGAATCAATAAGGGTGATTGAAGTGCTTTCTCCCTCTATTCTCTCTCTTGCTTAGTGTTTTATTCTATGTTCTTGCTTTTAGGCTTTAATTTATATTATGTTATCAGCACAAAGCTAGTATAGTAAGGAGAGCATGCTAGCCAGTATGGTAAGGAGAGCACAAAGCTATGTTCTTTTATATTACTTGTTTCTCTACTATATTGATTCAGTTAATCTTATGAGCATGCTCTGTGGATTTTGCCATTAATTTAGATCTTCTACATCCGAAGTAAGATTATTATCCATGAACTTATTTCTGGTTCCATAATTTTTTTTATGTAATCTCTTCTTCTACTTTCTTATTTATATTATACCTGAATCTTTTTTCAAAGAAAAAGGACGATACAATTATTTAGCAACTAGAAGCTTGCAAACGTAAAAAAAAAAACAGAACCAGAAGTTCTTGATTCAAAAAGAAAAAAATCATAACTAGAAGTTCTTGATTCGAAAAGAAAAAATCAGAACTAGAAGTTTTTGATTCGGAAAGAAAAAATCAGAACCAAAAGTTCTTGATTCAAAAAAAAAAAAACAGAACCAGAGGTTCTTGATTAAAAAATAAATCATAACTGTTAGGTCTCATATTTTGATTGGCTTGTTTCGTGGACAAACCACATGTGGGGTTCATTGTAAGGGTAGCTTAGGTATTGGTATTCAAGCTCAAGGCCCTTTCAAGATCTCATCTTGATAAGCACCAAAAGTAAATTTCTAGTGCTTACATGCTTTGAAGAGATCTAGTTGCACACACACACAACTCATGCATAAATGTTATTCTTGTATGTTGTGTGTTTTTATATGTGTGCATTCATATTCTTGAATATCTCTTCATGCATGTTTTATTGAGTGCATCCTGTTCAATAACAGTGCCATGACATGTTAGGCATTAGGATGCATTCACTTCCCACACTTCCACTTCATGTTTGTTAGTTTTAAGTGTGGTGTAATTCGTTTCCCGAAATATGATCGGAAACGTCCGCGCTTGCACGATGGTGTGCATGTCTTAGCGCGATGATTGACCACTTGAGAAGGTCTCATTCTTCTCTTGGATAAGTGTTAAATTTGGTTGGGTTGATTGGAGTAAGGTGTCTAGTTTCAAAAGATTGGATTTCAATGTTTCAAGTGTTTTCAAAACTGACCTTTGCATTGTCTTGTGACCATAACATTTTATAAAAAGCTTCAAAATGAGTTTTAAAAATTTCTGTACAAACTAGACACTCATACCTTTCCAATGGTATATTATTCGTAATATTTCATGACCGTTTGGATTGGTTTTAAAATCTCCAAAGTTACAACCAAAACAGGGCAACTCTGTTGTTGTTCGTTTCTGACCTTTGGTCACTCAATTGACCATAACTTTTTCTACAGACATTTAAATGTCATTCTGTAAATACAAGTAGAGAGTAGGTAGCCATACCTTTCCAACGATATATCATACGAAAGGTTTGGATGTCGTTTGGTCATGTTTCGAAGCGCTCGAATCGTGAGCCGCTGCACTGACGCGTGTACCGCGAAAATGCCCATAATTTTTCCATTTCTTCCAAAACGACATAGTTTCACTTGGGCATTATAAATACATATCTTTCTCATCATTTTGAGGGCTGAGCCACAAAATCAAACCCTAAAGAGAGAGGCTCCATATTCTTGAGAGAGAAAGAGAGACTTGAGAGAAAAAGCTTAAAGATTACATCTTTATCTCTCTAAACCCATTCCCACATGCACAAATCATCATCTAGGCATCATCTAGGTTCATCTAGTATGTGTTAATGCATGGGTCTTCTTCAACACACATGGTATGATTTGTTAAACACTAATTTCATCTAATCTTAGTGTTTTTACTTATCAATTTATCTCTTTTATCACTTGTATGTTCTTTGAGTAATTTCTACATACATGATTGAGATTATGTGTTGATTTGGTTATTTATGTTAGCTAGGTTTTCATGTCTATTTTATATCTAGCTAATTAATCTCATTATATGATTGAGATTATTTTTGATAGCTTAATTTATTAGGTCATTATTGCCTAAAAGCTATGCCATAAACATTCTTGTATGATTTATTGATAACTAAGTTGATAGATTGTATTTTAATCAACTAGTTAATCTTTTGAATGTTTGTGGGTTATTTGTGATAGCTATTGTATTTAGGATTGGTTATCCTTGACATAGCTAAAGTTGTATGTCGTGTCATATAGCTATATTTTCATATCTAAGATTGATTTTATTAACATCATATAATCCTAGATAAGCATTTAGTGTTCCCTAGCATTACTTGCATATTTGGATATCTTTGCATATTCACATAGGGTGTTGATCTCTTCAGAGAAGTAAGTCTTGTGTGATAGACCGGGATTAGGTCATACACCGGGATTAGGTGGTCACATCAAGCAATTGGACTAGGTCCGTTTTTAAAGGCCTGCGGGTAGTGGTAGCGGGATATTGGTCGGGATTAGGCCGTCAAACCTGGATTAGGTTGTATATGCTATCACAATTAGTGGATTCGAGGTTCGAGTGTGGCACACTTACCAGCCCGTGGTTTTTCCCTGTTGAGGGTTTCCACGTATACTTCAAGTGTTATTTATATTTCCGCACCATATTACACTTGTTGTTTTTATTGATTATGAAAGTTCTCACGGTGTGTTAAATATTAATATAGAGGGGGGTGAATAGATTTTAATGATTTTACCCAATTTTTCGTGTATGGTCAATGAAACAAATTATAGCACGGTGTGTATAAAACTATCTAGAGGGGGGGAGGGGGGGTGAATAGATTTTAAGCTTTTTACCCAATTTTTCGTGTTAGTCAAAATTACGAAATTACCTCTAAATAGATAAAGCAATAAATCAAGTATAAAATGGGGAAATTAAATAACACTTGATTTTTACGTGGAAACCCTCACAGGAAAAAACCACGGGCTAGTAAGTAAGCCACACTCGAACCTCGAATCCACTAAATGTGTAAAACGATTACAACCTAATCCCGGAAGTAATCACACACCTACCTAATCCCGGTATGAGTGAACCTAGTCCAATTTGCTTGCGATCTAAGCAACCTAATCCCGGAAGCTACACACAAGACTTACTTTCTCAATGAAGAGAATAAACCCTAAGTGAATATATGAATATTCAAATGCAACATAGAGCAAGGGAAACCCTATATGCTTATCTAAGATGATTAATATGCAATTAGAACAATCCTAGATATTAAAAACTAAATGACATGTTCAATCAAATAGTTTAGCTAATCAAGATTAAGCACAAAACCTAATTAGCTATCACAATACAACTTCTCAAACATACATCACACTAATCTCAATCTTGTATCAAAAGATATATGAAAATCATACAAGTAATAAATTGAGATTGCTTGTTAAGAAAAACACAAAATATGTAAGATATTAGTGAAAAGCTTACCAAGCAAAGTATGATGAAGAATTCATGCAAGATGTCATCTAGATGATCAAGGATGATGCTAGATGATGATTGATGATCATGAAAAAGTGTTTGAGTAAACTAAAAATGAGTTCTTTGGAATTTTTCTTCTCTTTGAAAAATATCCTAAGTATAGAATCTGAATATGAACTCTTCTAATTGACCTAAAGTCAAAGAGGCATATATATAGGGGGGGCCAAAACAAGGTGTGGTCGTTTTGATAAGTTGGCCTCATATTTGCCTTGGGCGCTGTACGTAGAGCGCCTCTTGTACAGCGCTTGTACAGCGCCCCTACTCTATTCTCACGGGAAAACAGAGTGGCGCTGTACGTAGAGCGCTTTGTACAGCGCTTTGTACAGCGACCCAACAGCGACCGAATTAAATCGATCAGGTCTGAACAGCGCTCAATGGGCGTTGTTCGTACAGCGCTTCTGTAGAGCGCTTTTGGGAGCGCCCAATGCAAAAATGCAATCCTAAGTCTAAGCGTGACAAGGCAATTGGATATGCAAGATGCAATCAAACTAACATGCAAGAAGAGATGTTAATGAACATTAATGCACAAAAATAAGACACACAACATACAAGTATTAAACAAATGCATGAGTTGTGAGTGTGTGCAACTATCTCTTCAAGACAAGTAAGCACAAAGAAATATACCTTCGGTGCTTATCAATACGAGGTCTTCAAAGGGCTTCGAACAATAAACCCGATACCTAGGCTACCCTTATAAAGAACCCCAACATGTGGTTTGTCCACGAAATGAGCCAATCAACAAATGGGAACCTTACAATCTCCCCCTTTGGCTATTTCGTGACAAAACCACTGTAAGGATTCCCGTTTTGTTGATTGGCTTATTTCGTGGTCAAACCACATGTTGGGGTTTTGAATGTAAGGGTAGTCCAAGTGTTTAGTGTTGAAGATCAAAGGCCCTTCCATGACCTCAAGATTCAAGCACGCCAAAGGTATAATCTCTTGTGCTTGTTTTTCTTTGAAGAGATTTAGTAGCACACACTCACTTAGCATTCTTGCTATGATTGCATACTTGCTTATTTTTATGTGCATCTCTTCACATGTCACTTTACACACTAGCACTTTGGTTGATATATCTTGTTATGTGTATATGTGCCTTATAATTCGTTTCCCGACATTGTTCGGAAACGTCCGCGCTTGCACTAATGAGTGCTTGGTTTCGCGCGAAGACCGCCTATGGAGAATGCCCTTGGCTTCTCCTTGGTTTTCACCATTGTTGGTGATCGGCGGTTATTATCGGCGGCCTGGCCGCCGACTGAAACCGCCGTTTCAGTCCAGATTGGTCTGAAGCAATTATGCGGTCAAGATCGGCGGTCACGACCGCCGTTCGAAACCGCCGTTCATACCTGATCGATTTTAATCTCTCGGGTTTGATTCGGCGGTTGGATCGGCGGTCACGTAACCGCCGAATGAAACCGCCATTAATGCTCTGTTCTTCACGAGCTCAATTCAGCGGTCGTCATCGGCGGCCTGGCCGCCGATTGAAACCGCCGAACGGTGCGTTTCAGGGGCAAAAGTGTCTTTTCACATGCCCAATTCTTGATGTCTATAAATATCTTGTTTTCTCAATCTCTGAATAAGTTTCTTGAGCAATTAGAACCCTAATCTTTCAAGAGAGATTTTTGAGAAAAAATCAAATCAAGAACCTATCTTTAAACACTCAAATCAATTCCCTTTTGCATCAAATTTCATATTTGATCTTCTATGCCTTCATAGAATTGATCCATGCATGGTTTTGAATCATCACATCTTATTTGGTATGTTCTTCACTAATTTCATATTACTTTAGTGTTTTTCATATTAATACATCTCTTTAATTACTTGTATGCTTTTGATTATATGCTAGATACAAGTTAGAGATTATTTGTGATGAAAATTAATTGAGTGTTGTTTGTGATAGCTAATTAGGTTTTTAATTAATCTTGATTAGCTAAGCTATTTGACATGTCATTTAGCAATTGACATCTAGGGTTGATTAAATTGATTATATCATCATCCTAGATAAGCATCTAAGGTTACCTAGCCTTGTTTGTTATTTGAATATTCATATATATATTCACATAGGTTGTTTCTCTTCTTAGAGAAGTAAGTCTTGAGGCTAAGAGTGCTTAGGCCTCAAGCAAATTGGAATAGGGTTGCTAATAAAGGCCCGCTGGGTAGAAGTGAGGGGTTACAGACCGGAATGTTAGACGAGGTCTACATAGGTTGTAAACTTCATTTCAATTAGTGATTTCGAGTTCCGAGTGTGGCGCACTTAACAGCCCGTGGTTTTTCCCAGTGGTTGGGTTTTCCACGTATACATCAAGTGTCTTTTACTATTTCCGCATCTTATTACACTTGTATGTTTTGTTGACTTGCTAGGGGTATTTTCGTAAAATTGACATGCATGCGAAAATTGGGTAATAATTAGATAAAATCTATTCACCCCCCCTCTAGCTTTATATTGATAAACACACCTCGAGTATTTTTATGAACTTTCAATTGGTATCAGAGCGGGTTCCTAGATATACTTAGGTGATCCTAGCTCATTTTAGGTGTGTTGTGCATTTGTGTGATTTTTGCTCATTCATACATTTTGCATACATTTCATTCATTCATTTGAGACAATGAGTGGATTCGGTGGCAACCATGAGGGTGCTTCAAGCACACGGCCACCCCTCCTCACCGGCATAAATTACTCCCAATGGAAAGGGAAGATGGAGGCATATGTGTGTCAAATCCATGATAGGGCATGGATGGCCATTGAAGATGGATATTCGCCTCCTATGATGACTCCCACGGATGGAGGAGAAGAAGTGCTCAAGCCTAAGGCACAGTGGACACAACCTGAGTTTGAGTTGTCCAAGTGGAATCAAAAGGCGTGGCACGCCCTCATATGTGCAGTGGATGAAAATCAGTACAAATTGATTCAGAACACTAAGATAGCCAAGGAGGCATGGGACATCTTAGAGGTTGCACACGAGGGAACCGAAGTAGTGAAGGACTCCAAACTTCAAGTCCTCCAAACTCAATTTGAGACACTTAGGATGGAGGAGAATGAGTGCTTCAACGTCTTCGAGATTAGGTTGATGGACATTGTCAACCAAAGTCATCAACTTGGTGACCCTTACTCGGATAGAAGGATCAAGCAAAAGATAATGAGATCGCTTCCCGAGAGGTTTGAGTCTAAGGTGACGGCTTTAGAAGAAAATAGTGATTTTAAGGACATGAAGCCGAGCGAGGTAATAGGTAGACTTCTCGCCTACGAGTCTAGGAAGGGTCCTAGCTCCACTCCTTCAAAGAAGCAAAAAGGGATTACTTTGAGAGCTTCCAAGGTTGAGAAGGAGGACAAGGATGACTCGGATGAAGACATGGCACTTTTAATGAGAAAATTCAAGAAGTTTGTAAAATTCGAGAAGAAGGGTCATGCATCCAAAGGGCAAGAATTGAAGAAAAGGGTTCCTTTCAAGAAGGTTGAGCATAGGCAAGAGAATAGTGAAAGGAAAGGGATCCAATGCTATGAGTGTGGTGGCATAGGTCATATCTCACTAGATTGTGGGAATTTGAAGAACAAGAGAGAAAAAATGATGGCCGCCATTTGGAGTGAAAGTGATGACTCCAAAGAAGGAGATAAGTCATCAAGTGATGATGAGCTTATCAATAACTTCAAGGCATTGGGTGCCAATTGTGAAGAAAATGAAGTTGTTGGTAAGAATTCCGTTGCTAGTGATCCCATAGAAGAGAAAGTCGAAGAAGTAGCTCTAGAGGAGATAGTTGTTGCTTCGCATTGGGATATGGCACTTATTGACTCAAGAGATCAAGGTGAAGGTCTTGATGAGGAAATTGGATCCATAAGAGAGGAGGAGAGCCTAGGAGATGACTCCTTATCTAACTCTACAAATGGAAATGTAGAGAATATGGATATGCATAACTTTATAGTCAATGTTGAAAGCTCCATGAAGAAGAAAGATAGATTTCTAAGGATTTTAGAGGAAGAAAATCTAGAGCTTACAACATACAATGACCTCCTAAAGAAGCAAGTGGAGAAAATGGATCTTAAGGACAACTTTGAAAGTTTTGAAAGCTCTAAGTTAAAGAATGAAAAAGAGATTCAAAGGTTAAAGGAAGAACTACTTAGGCTTTCAACACAAGTTGATCACTTGAATGATGAAGTGATAAGATCCATGGTGGAAGAAGACAAGCTAAAAGATGAGCTAGCTTTGTCTAAGAGGAATGAAGAGGGTTTGAAGAGAGAGCTTGTTGAAGCCAAAGAGTCATTGACTAGAATGACCACAAGCACCAAGAAACTTGACAACATACTTGGTGTAGGAAAAAGCCCTTGTGACAAAAGAGGTCTTGGATTCGAAGTGAGCAAGGATTGCTCTATTCCTAAGAAGACCGTCTTTGTGAAGAGTTTGGGTAAGATAGAAGCGTCACCGGTGCAAACTCCTAGGAAGAAGTTAGAACTAGGACAATGTTCAAAAAATGCACAAGTGAAGGTGGTGAAAACGAGACAACCCCAAGCTCAACGGATTAGAGCCTCTCGAGTCATCTCTCCTCAACAAATGACTCACTATGAAAAGAGGCAAAACATGCTACCTAATCCAAGGAGGCAACCCATTCCGGTTCAACCAAATAGAAGACATGAACCGACTCAACACCAAAGGAGACATCAAATGCATGATGAGTCTCCAATGACTTCACAAGAACATGGTATGAATTCTTACTTTGTACCAACTTGTCATTATTGTGGTGTTTATGGGCATATTAGGCCTAAGTGCTTTAAGTACATTAACCATTGTAGGATTGATAGCATGATAAAGAAAAAGAGGCTAAGAAGAGCCCATTTGCATGAGCCTAGGAAATCTTTTGTCAATAATCCTAGGTTAGTGAATGACATGCAACCTTTGTCCACTAGGAAGAAAAATGTTATATCTATGTGGATAAGGAAAAATGAACCCGCTTGCTACGAGACTAACAAGTCTCAAATAGGTTCAACTAAGTCCAATGGACTTGGTAGGTCCATAGGACCTCATGCCCTTCATTAATGAAGGATGATACTAACCCCATATGGGGAACTCAAGCAAAGAGAGCTATTTTTGCATTCTTGTCACTTGCAAAAAATTTGAAAAATCTTATGCTTCTTGGTTGATTGCTTGAGTAAGCTTGGTTGCACATATGTATATATGTTTTCAATTCAATAAGTGTGAACCTTGCTTGTTTACAATCCATGTCATATTTATGTTCAAACATGCATTTTGGACTAGGAGATGTATGTAGGAAGTATGATTTGAATGACCTATGATTATCTCCATGACATGATGATTCTTAAATAACATGCTAATGTCTTATGAAAAGCATGAAATTCATGTACATGCTCAAATGAAAAAGCATGAATTGATAATTGCGTTCTTAAATGCAAAAACTTGTGTGAAAAAGCTAATGAGACTCAAATGAAAAAGGATCTAGTATCCATTCAAGGATTTTACAATCCAAATGTCTCTCTTTCTTTATTGGTTGAACATGTCTACTATCATACGGGTTTCATTCCCGGAAAAATCAAATAGGGTGCATGTTGGCATGTTGCTCATGACATGTTTAGCTTATAAAGTTGGATATAGTTGTTCTTAAATTGAAATCAATGAAATTTTATATCCTTGCTTCTCTCATGACAATGGTGAAATTGGTTTGAATTCCTATTAGAAACCTTTGTCATTTGCTTTGCCAAATACCATGGTATTTTGGACTTGAATGCAATATGTCTTGTATGCAAAGCATTTTGTTTCACACATTTTATCTAATAAAACTCCTCGTTTCTCTCCGATTAATTGAGATTGCATAAAGTGACTTATATTGATTATGCATATACTAGAATGCTACTATCTCTCTTTGCCTTGAGTGACCCGGTTGGGGACTACTCCTTTGTCTATATCATGACAAAAAGGGGGAGTAGAATGTGGTAAGGGGAGGTGCAAATTGTTGTAGCAATTGGTGCACATTGGGGAGAATATACATTGAGGAGGAGTAACCCTTTGAGGGGGAGCATTGCATTCATCATACATTGCATGATGTTGTGTTTAATTTCTTAGAAATGCAAATGCTTGTTTATGTCCTCACTTGATTCATCTCACTTTTACTTGTTTCGGAAAGTTTAGAAACCTTGTTTCAGGGAATGATTGTTCTACAAGAGATTGAAGACTTCAAGTTTTATTTTTATATATCTCTTTGTATTGTAGAAAATCTTCATTGACCCATAGGTTTATTTTTGTTGTGAGGAATCAA
Source organism: Acer yangbiense (assembly GCA_008009225.1). Taxonomy (NCBI): domain Eukaryota; kingdom Viridiplantae; phylum Streptophyta; class Magnoliopsida; order Sapindales; family Sapindaceae; genus Acer; species Acer yangbiense. The sequence goes on from CM017773.1 coordinate 30,702,597, forward strand.
TGTGAGTGGTGGTTTTGTCACGAAATAGCCAAAGGGGGAGATTGTAAGGATTCCCGTTTTGTTGATTGGCTTATTTCGTGGTCAAACCACATGTTGGGGTTTTGAATGTAAGGGTAGTCCAAGTGTTTAGTGTTGAAGATCAAAGGCCCTTCCATGACCTCAAGATTCAAGCACGCCAAAGGTATAATCTCTTGTGCTTGTTTTTCTTTGAAGAGATTTAGTAGCACACACTCACTTAGCATTCTTGCTATGATTGCATACTTGCTTATTTTTATGTGCATCTCTTCACATGTCACTTTACACACTAGCACTTTGGTTGATATATCTTGTTGTGTGTATATGTGCCTTATAATTCGTTTCCCGACATTGTTCGGAAACGTCCGCGCTTGCACTAATGAGTGCTTGGTTTCGCGCGAAGACCGCCTATGGAGAATGCCCTTGGCTTCTCCTTGGTTTTCACCATTGTTGGTGATCGGCGGTTATTATCGGCGGCCTGGCCGCCGACTGAAACCGCCGTTTCAGTCCAGATTGGTCTGAAGCAATTATGCGGTCAAGATCGGCGGTCACGACCGCCGTTCGAAACCGCCGTTCATACCTGATCGATTTTAATCTCTCGGGTTTGATTCGGCGGTTGGATCGGCGGTCACGTAACCGCCGAATGAAACCGCCGTTAATGCTCTGTTCTTCACGAGCTCAATTCAGCGGTCGTCATCGGCGGCCTGGCCGCCGATTGAAACCGCCGAACGGTGCGTTTCAGGGGCAAAAGTGTCTTTTCACATGCCCAATTCTTGATGTCTATAAATATCTTGTTTTCTCAATCTCTGAATAAGTTTCTTGAGCAATTAGAACCCTAATCTTTCAAGAGAGATTTTTGAGAAAAAATCAAATCAAGAACCTATCTTTAAACACTCAAATCAATTCCCTTTTGCATCAAATTTCATATTTGATCTTCTATGCCTTCATAGAATTGATCCATGCATGGTTTTGAATCATCACATCTTATTTGGTATGTTCTTCACTAATTTCATATTACTTTAGTGTTTTTCATATTAATACATCTCTTTAATTACTTGTATGCTTTTGATTATATGCTAGATACAAGTTAGAGATTATTTGTGATGAAAATTAATTGAGTGTTGTTTGTGATAGCTAATTAGGTTTTTAATTAATCTTGATTAGCTAAGCTATTTGACATGTCATTTAGCAATTGATATCTAGGGTTGATTAAATTGATTATATCATCATCCTAGATAAGCATCTAAGGTTACCTAGCCTTGTTTGTTATTTGAATATTCATATATATATTCACATAGGTTGTTTCTCTTCTTAGAGAAGTAAGTCTTGAGGCTAAGAGTGCTTAGGCCTCAAGCAAATTGGAATAGGGTTGCTAATAAAGGCCCGCTGGGTAGAAGTGAGGGGTTACAGACCGGAATGTTAGACGAGGTCTACATAGGTTGTAAACTTCATTTCAATTAGTGATTTCGAGTTCCGAGTGTGGCGCACTTAACAGCCCGTGGTTTTTCCCAGTGGTTGGGTTTTCCACGTATACATCAAGTGTCATTTACTATTTCCGCATCTTATTACACTTGTATGTTTTGTTGACTTGCTAGGGGTATTTTCGTAAAATTGACATGCATGCGAAAATTGGGTAATAATTAGATAAAATCTATTCACCCCCCCTCTAGCTTTATATTGATGAACACACCTCGAGTATTTTTATGAACTTTCAATTGGTATCAGAGCGGGTTCCTAGATATACTTAGGTGATCCTAGCTCATTTTAGGTGTGTTGTGCATTTGTGTGATTTTTGCTCATTCATACATTTTGCATACATTTCATTCATTCATTTGAGACAATGAGTGGATTCGGTGGCAACCATGAGGGTGCTTCAAGCACACGGCCACCCCTCCTCACCGGCATAAATTACTCCCAATGGAAAGGGAAGATGGAGGCATATGTGTGTCAAATCCATGATAGGGCATGGATGGCCATTGAAGATGGATATTCGCCTCCTATGATGACTCCCACGGATGGAGGAGAAGAAGTGCTCAAGCCTAAGGCACAGTGGACACAACCTGAGTTTGAGTTGTCCAAGTGGAATCAAAAGGCGTGGCACGCCCTCATATGTGCAGTGGATGAAAATCAGTACAAATTGATTCAGAACACTAAGATAGCCAAGGAGGCATGGGACATCTTAGAGGTTGCACACGAGGGAACCGAAGTAGTGAAGGACTCCAAACTTCAAGTCCTCCAAACTCAATTTGAGACACTTAGGATGGAGGAGAATGAGTGCTTCAACGTCTTCGAGATTAGGTTGATGGACATTGTCAACCAAAGTCATCAACTTGGTGACCCTTACTCGGATAGAAGGATCAAGCAAAAGATAATGAGATCGCTTCCCGAGAGGTTTGAGTCTAAGGTGACGGCTTTAGAAGAAAATAGTGATTTTAAGGACATGAAGCCGAGCGAGGTAATAGGTAGACTTCTCGCCTACGAGTCTAGGAAGGGTCCTAGCTCCACTCCTTCAAAGAAGCAAAAAGGGATTACTTTGAGAGCTTCCAAGGTTGAGAAGGAGGACAAGGATGACTCGGATGAAGACATGGCACTTTTAATGAGAAAATTCAAGAAGTTTGTAAAATTCGAGAAGAAGGGTCATGCATCCAAAGGGCAAGAATTGAAGAAAAGGGTTCCTTTCAAGAAGGTTGAGCATAGGCAAGAGAATAGTGAAAGGAAAGGGATCCAATGCTATGAGTGTGGTGGCATAGGTCATATCTCACTAGATTGTGGGAATTTGAAGAACAAGAGAGAAAAAATGATGGCCGCCATTTGGAGTGAAAGTGATGACTCCAAAGAAGGAGATAAGTCATCAAGTGATGATGAGCTTATCAATAACTTCAAGGCATTGGGTGCCAATTGTGAAGAAAATGAAGTTGTTGGTAAGAATTCCGTTGCTAGTGATCCCATAGAAGAGAAAGTCGAAGAAGTAGCTCTAGAGGAGATAGTTGTTGCTTCGCATTGGGATATGGCACTTATTGACTCAAGAGATCAAGGTGAAGGTCTTGATGAGGAAATTGGATCCATAAGAGAGGAGGAGAGCCTAGGAGATGACTCCTTATCTAACTCTACAAATGGAAATGTAGAGAATATGGATATGCATAACTTTATAGTCAATGTTGAAAGCTCCATGAAGAAGAAAGATAGATTTCTAAGGATTTTAGAGGAAGAAAATCTAGAGCTTACAACATACAATGACCTCCTAAAGAAGCAAGTGGAGAAAATGGATCTTAAGGACAACTTTGAAAGTTTTGAAAGCTCTAAGTTAAAGAATGAAAAAGAGATTCAAAGGTTAAAGGAAGAACTACTTAGGCTTTCAACACAAGTTGATCACTTGAATGATGAAGTGATAAGATCCATGGTGGAAGAAGACAAGCTAAAAGATGAGCTAGCTTTGTCTAAGAGGAATGAAGAGGGTTTGAAGAGAGAGCTTGTTGAAGCCAAAGAGTCATTGACTAGAATGACCACAAGCACCAAGAAACTTGACAACATACTTGGTGTAGGAAAAAGCCCTTGTGACAAAAGAGGTCTTGGATTCGAAGTGAGCAAGGATTGCTCTATTCCTAAGAAGACCGTCTTTGTGAAGAGTTTGGGTAAGATAGAAGCGTCACCGGTGCAAACTCCTAGGAAGAAGTTAGAACTAGGACAATGTTCAAAAAATGCACAAGTGAAGGTGGTGAAAACGAGACAACCCCAAGCTCAACGGATTAGAGCCTCTCGAGTCATCTCTCCTCAACAAATGACTCACTATGAAAAGAGGCAAAACATGCTACCTAATCCAAGGAGGCAACCCATTCCGGTTCAACCAAATAGAAGACATGAACCGACTCAACACCAAAGGAGACATCAAATGCATGATGAGTCTCCAATGACTTCACAAGAACATGGTATGAATTCTTACTTTGTACCAACTTGTCATTATTGTGGTGTTTATGGGCATATTAGGCCTAAGTGCTTTAAGTACATTAACCATTGTAGGATTGATAGCATGATAAAGAAAAAGAGGCTAAGAAGAGCCCATTTGCATGAGCCTAGGAAATCTTTTGTCAATAATCCTAGGTTAGTGAATGACATGCAACCTTTGTCCACTAGGAAGAAAAATGTTATATCTATGTGGATAAGGAAAAATGAACCCGCTTGCTACGAGACTAACAAGTCTCAAATAGGTTCAACTAAGTCCAATGGACTTGGTAGGTCCATAGGACCTCATGCCCTTCATTAATGAAGGATGATACTAACCCCATATGGGGAACTCAAGCAAAGAGAGCTATTTTTGCATTCTTGTCACTTGCAAAAAATTTGAAAAATCTTATGCTTCTTGGTTGATTGCTTGAGTAAGCTTGGTTGCACATATGTATATATGTTTTCAATTCAATAAGTGTGAACCTTGCTTGTTTACAATCCATGTCATATTTATGTTCAAACATGCATTTTGGACTAGGAGATGTATGTAGGAAGTATGATTTGAATGACCTATGATTATCTCCATGACATGATGATTCTTAAATAACATGCTAATGTCTTATGAAAAGCATGAAATTCATGTACATGCTCAAATGAAAAAGCATGAATTGATAATTGCGTTCTTAAATGCAAAAACTTGTGTGAAAAAGCTAATGAGACTCAAATGAAAAAGGATCTAGTATCCATTCAAGGATTTTACAATCCAAATGTCTCTCTTTCTTTATTGGTTGAACATGTCTACTATCATACGGGTTTCATTCCCGGAAAAATCAAATAGGGTGCATGTTGGCATGTTGCTCATGACATGTTTAGCTTATAAAGTTGGATATAGTTGTTCTTAAATTGAAATCAATGAAATTTTTATATCCTTGCTTCTCTCATGACAATGGTGAAATTGGTTTGAATTCCTATTAGAAACCTTTGTCATTTGCTTTGCCAAATACCATGGTATTTTGGACTTGAATGCAATATGTCTTGTATGCAAAGCATTTTGTTTCACACATTTTATCTAATAAAACTCCTCGTTTCTCTCCGATTAATTGAGATTGCATAAAGTGACTTATATTGATTATGCATATACTAGAATGCTACTATCTCTCTTTGCCTTGAGTGACCCGGTTGGGGACTACTCCTTTGTCTATATCATGACAAAAAGGGGGAGTAGAATGTGGTAAGGGGAGGTGCAAATTGTTGTAGCAATTGGTGCACATTGGGGAGAATATACATTGAGGAGGAGTAACCCTTTGAGGGGGAGCATTGCATTCATCATACATTGCATGATGTTGTGTTTAATTTCTTAGAAATGCAAATGCTTGTTTATGTCCTCACTTGATTCATCTCACTTTTACTTGTTTCGGAAAGTTTAGAAACCTTGTTTCAGGGAATGATTGTTCTACAAGAGATTGAAGACTTCAAGTTTTATTTTTATATATCTCTTTGTATTGTAGAAAATCTTCATTGACCCATAGGTTTATTTTTGTTGTGAGGAATCAATGTGAGTGGTGGTTTTGTCACGAAATAGCCAAAGGGGGAGATTGTAAGGATTCCCGTTTTGTTGATTGGCTTATTTCGTGGTCAAACCACATGTTGGGGTTTTGAATGTAAGGGTAGTCCAAGTGTTTAGTGTTGAAGATCAAAGGCCCTTCCATGACCTCAAGATTCAAGCACGCCAAAGGTATAATCTCTTGTGCTTGTTTTTCTTTGAAGAGATTTAGTAGCACACACTCACTTAGCATTCTTGCTATGATTGCATACTTGCTTATTTTTATGTGCATCTCTTCACATGTCACTTTACACACTAGCACTTTGGTTGATATATCTTGTTGTGTGTATATGTGCCTTATAATTCGTTTCCCGACATTGTTCGGAAACGTCCGCGCTTGCACTAATGATTGCTTGGTTTCGCGCGAAGACCGCCTATGGAGAATGCCCTTGGCTTCTCCTTGGTTTTCACCATTGTTGGTGATCGGCGGTTATTATCGGCGGCCTGGCCGCCGACTGAAACCGCCGTTTCAGTCCAGATTGGTCTGAAGCAATTATGCGGTCAAGATCGGCGGTCACGACCGCCGTTCGAAACCGCCGTTCATACCTGATCGATTTTAATCTCTCGGGTTTGATTCGGCGGTTGGATCGGCGGTCACGTAACCGCCGAATGAAACCGCCGTTAATGCTCTGTTCTTCACGAGCTCAATTCAGCGGTCGTCATCGGCGGCCTGGCCGCCGATTGAAACCGCCGAACGGTGCGTTTCAGGGGCAAAAGTGTCTTTTCACATGCCCAATTCTTGATGTCTATAAATATCTTGTTTTCTCAATCTCTGAATAAGTTTCTTGAGCAATTAGAACCCTAATCTTTCAAGAGAGATTTTTGAGAAAAAATCAAATCAAGAACCTATCTTTAAACACTCAAATCAATTCCCTTTTGCATCAAATTTCATATTTGATCTTCTATGCCTTCATAGAATTGATCCATGCATGGTTTTGAATCATCACATCTTATTTGGTATGTTCTTCACTAATTTCATATTACTTTAGTGTTTTTCATATTAATACATCTCTTTAATTACTTGTATGCTTTTGATTATATGCTAGATACAAGTTAGAGATTATTTGTGATGAAAATTAATTGAGTGTTGTTTGTGATAGCTAATTAGGTTTTTAATTAATCTTGATTAGCTAAGCTATTTGACATGTCATTTAGCAATTGATATCTAGGGTTGATTAAATTGATTATATCATCATCCTAGATAAGCATCTAAGGTTACCTAGCCTTGTTTGTTATTTGAATATTCATATATATATTCACATAGGTTGTTTCTCTTCTTAGAGAAGTAAGTCTTGAGGCTAAGAGTGCTTAGGCCTCAAGCAAATTGGAATAGGGTTGCTAATAAAGGCCCGCTGGGTAGAAGTGAGGGGTTACAGACCGGAATGTTAGACGAGGTCTACATAGGTTGTAAACTTCATTTCAATTAGTGATTTCGAGTTCCGAGTGTGGCGCACTTAACAGCCCGTGGTTTTTCCCAGTGGTTGGGTTTTCCACGTATACATCAAGTGTCTTTTACTATTTCCGCATCTTATTACACTTGTATGTTTTGTTGACTTGCTAGGGGTATTTTCGTAAAATTGACATGCATGCGAAAATTGGGTAATAATTAGATAAAATCTATTCACCCCCCCCTCTAGCTTTATATTGATGAACACACCTCGAGTATTTTTATGAACTTTCAACCACCACTCACATTGATTCCTCACATTAAAATAGAAACAACGGGATAACTATGATATTCTATAGTACAAAGAGATAAGAAAATAAAACATCAAGTCTTCAATCTCTTGTAGAATAATCAAGCCCTGAAAAGAAAGTTTCTAACATTTCCAATACAAGTAAAAAGTGAGATGAATCAAGTGAGAACAAAAAACAAGCATTTGCATTTAAAAAAATTAGGCACAACATGATTAAATGTAGTGTATGCAATGCTCCCCCTCAACGGGTTACTCCCCCTCAATGAATGTTCTCCCCAATATGCACAATTGCTTCTATTTTTGCAACTCCCCTTACCATATACTACTCCCCCTTTTTGTCATGATATAGGCAAAGGAGTAGTCCCCAACCGGGTCACTCATAGCAACGAGAGATAGTAGCATGCAAGATTTGCATAATTAATATAAGTCACTTTATGCATCTCAATTAATTGGAGAGAAACAAGGAGATTTATTTGTGAGAAAATGTGTGATTCAAACATGCTTTGCATACAAGACATGTAGCATTCAAGTCCAAAATATCATGGTATTTGGCAAAGCAATTGACAAGGTTTCTAATAAGAATTCAAACCAATTTCACCATTGTCATGAGAAAAGCAAGGATATAGAGTTTTTATTGATTTTAATATATGAGCAACTATATCCAACTTTATAAGCGAAACATGGCATGAGCGACTTTGCACCCTATTAGATTTTTCCGGATAAATATCCGTATGATAGTAGCCATGTTCAACTAATAAAGAAAGAGAGACATTTGGAATATAAATTCCTTTGAACGGATACAAGATCCTTTATTCATTTTGAGTCTCATAAGCTTTCACACAAGTTTTGCATTTAAGAATATGCAATCATCAAATCATGCTTTTCATGTGAGCATGTTATATGATCTTCATGCTTTTTCATTTGACATTAGCATGTTATTAAAGAATCATCATGTCATGGAGATAATCATAGGTCATTCAAATCATACTTCCTACATACATCTCCTAGTCCAAAAATGCATGTTTGAACATAAATATGACATGGATTGTAAACAAACAAGGTTCACACTTACTGATTTGAAAACATATATACATATGTGCAACCAAGCTTACTCAAACAATTAAAAGAAGAGGCATAAGATATTTAGAATTTTTTGCAAGATACAAAAATGCAAATTAGTTCTCTTTGCTTGAGTTCCCCATATGGGGTCAATCATAGAACATCACTCCACAAGACATATCCCAATAGATCTACTAAGAGTTTTTAATCGAGTAGAATCTAAGGGTTTAGTAAATAAGTCCGCAAGTTGATCATTAGTACCTACATGTTCAAGTACTATGCATTTATTTTCAACAAGCTCTCTAATGAAATGATGGCGGATGTCAATATGCTTAGTTCTAGAATGTTGTACCGGATTCTTGGAAATATTAATAGCACTCATGTTATCACAAAAGAGAGTGAGAGTACCTTGGTTGAATCCGTAGTCTACTAGCATTTGCTTCATCCATAGGAGTTGTGTGCATCCACTCCCCGCGGCTATGTACTCGGCTTCCGCCGTGGACAAGGAAATCGAGTTTTGCTTCTTACAAAACCAAGACACCAAGTTGTTACCTAGAAAGAAGTAACCGCCCGATGTGCTCTTCCTATCATCACAATTTCCTGCCCAATCCACATCACTAAAGCCTATAAGACTAGCATTAGTGTCAAAAGAGTACCAAATCCCATAGTTGGATGTCCCATTCACATAGCGAATGATTCTCTTTACGGAAGAGAGATGGGACTCCTTAGGATCCGCTTGGTACCTAGCACACACACCCACACTAAAGGAGATATTGGGCCTACTTGCGGTCAAATAAAGCAAGCTACCTATCATGCCACGATATAACGTTTGTTCCACACTTTTACCACTAGCATCCTTGCTTAGCTTCAAAGTGGTACTCATGGGTGTATCACAATGTTTGGCTTTTTCAAGACCAAACTTCTTCACTAGGTTTTTGGCATATTTGGCTTGGGTTATGAAAATCCCATCATCTAATTGCCTAATTTGCAAACCTAGGAAGTAACTAAGCTCACCAACAAGACTCATCTCAAATTCATGAGACATGACATCAACAAATTGTTGGACCTTGGTGTTATTGGTGGAGCCAAAAACTATATCATCAACATATATTTGAGCTATGAAAAGCTCATCATTGTTTTTCTTGATGAATAGTGTCTTGTCAACACTACCTCTTATGTAGTTATTGTCAATAAGAAATTGAGTGAGGTGCTCATACCAAGCCCTCGGTGCTTGTTTCAACCCATATAGAGCCTTCTTGAGGCGATAGACATGGTTGGGGTGGTGAGCATCCACAAACCCCTTGGGTTGTTCAACAAACACTTCCTCTTGCAAGAAGCCATTGAGGAAGGCACTCTTGACATCCATTTGGTGCAATTTGAACTTGTGCACACAAGAAATGGACAAGAGAAGCCTAATAGACTCTAAACGGGCAACGGGAGAAAATGTCTCCTCAAAGTCGATACCCTCAATTTGAGAGTACCCTTGTGCTACAAGTCTAGCCTTGTTCCGATTTGTTCCTAAATATCCATTTAGTGCCTATGACATTAGTGGTCTTAGACCTAGGAACTAGAGTCCAAACCTCATTCCTTTTGAATTGGTTTAGCTCTTCTTGCATGGCAAGAACCCAAAATTCATCATGTAAGGCTTCTTCAACCTTTTTGGGTTCAATTTGAGAGGTGTAGCATGTGTAGCTAATAAGATTAGCAAGTTGACGTCTAGTCCTAACACCCTCATTCACATCTCCAATAACATCCTCTTTGTTATGGAGCCTTCTAACCCATGGAGCGGGTTCATTAGAGTCCAAGAGAGGGACTCTAGTAATAGGTTGTGTGACTTCATTAATGTCATTGGACGTCCCAACATTGGGAGTCACCACAACCCTCTCCAAATGAGAGTCATCATCTAAAATTTCCTCCTCCTCATGGTCATTAGACTTGAGCCTTGTATCATCAATGACAACATTCGATGATTCCATGACGGTTCGAGTCTTCAAGTTGAAAACTCTATAGGCTCTACTATTCAAGGCATAGCCAATAAAGATACCCTCATCACTCTTAGCATCAAACTTGCCAAGTTGATCACGGTCATTTAAAATGTAGCATTTGCTTCCAAATATGTGGAAGTAGCTAACATTCGGCTTCCTACCCTTCCATAACTCATAGGAGGTGTTTCTAGTACCGGGCCTTAGGAAAACACGATTCCCTATATAGCAAGCCGTATTGACGGCTTCGGCCCATAGGTTCCTAGGGACATTGTTGCTAAGCAACATCACACGGGCCATCTCTTGAAGGACCCTATTCTTCCTCTCAACAACTCCATTTTGTTGAGGTGTCCTATGAGCCGAGAACTCATGGGAGATGCCTAAGCTATTGCAATAGCTTTCAAATGAGGCATTCTCAAATTCCCTCCCATGGTCACTTCTAATCCGTTTAATGCTTTTAATGTTAGAATTCATTTCATTTTGTATTTTAGTACAAAGCATTTTAAACTTATCAAAAGTTTCGGATTTTTCTCTAAGAAAATATGTCCATGTAAATCTAGAGAAATCATCAACACAAACAAAAATGTATCTCTTTCCACCTAAACTCTCGGTTTGCATAGGACCCATGAGATCCATGTGGAGAAGCTCTAGGGGCTCCTTGGTGGAGAGATACTTGCCCTTTTTGTGCATGCTTTTAGTTTGTTTTCCTTGTTGGCAAGGTCCACAAATACCATTGGCTTTCTTCCCAAGCTTAGGGAGGCCACACACACACTCGAACTTTCCAAGGGTTCTTAAATCCCTAAAGTTCATGTGGCCAAGTCTTTCATGCCACAACTCTATTTGCTCATCCATGGACACATTGTTTGAGACTATTCTAGCTTCAAGACAATAGCAATTGTCGCTAGATCTCATACCCTTCAATAAGGTTTATCCATCGGGCTTTAGGATCGAGCAATCATCTTTACAAAACAAGACGGAATATCCTTCATCACTTAGATGTGAAATGCTTATTAAATTGGCTTTCAAGCCATCAAAAAATAAAGCATTGGATAAGGAGGGTAATCCGGGAACGAAAATGGTTCCTTTCCTTACAACTTTCTTTTTGGATCCATCACCAAAAGTGACATATCCTCCTTCCTCCATGACAAGAGTCTCGAAGAAACTCTTATTTCCCGTCATGTGCCTAGAGCACCCACTATCGAAATACCAAAAATTAGAAGAATTTGCCTTCAAGGCAATTTGAGCAACATGGCAAACATTTTCATTCTTTCTAATCCACCTAGAAACAATATTTGCTTTCTTAGTGGTCTTTGGTAATCGGGCTCTAGATGTCCTAGGATCATGCATAACAATTTTATCATTCCTAGGAACATGCATCATGGCTCTTTTCTTTTTCTTCTCTATCATGCTTCTAGTTTTGCACATTTTTATATATCGAAAGCAATGTGGTCTAATATGACCATCAAATCCACAAAAGTGACATATAGGAGTAAAATAAGGAATCATACCTTGTCCTTGTCTTTATGGATGAAAGGGTTCAATCCGTCTTCATTGTTGAACCGGTCTAGATTGCTTCCTAGCTTGAGGTTGCATGATAAGTCTCTTTCCTTGTGAGCCAATTGCGGAGGAATGTTGGCTTGAGGTACCCTAGGGGGTTGAGCTTGAGTTTGCCTTCTTGGCCCCATCTTCACTTGTGCATTTGAACATTGTCCTACTTCTAACTTCTTCCTAGGAATTTGCACATATGAAGTTTCTTCGTTCTTCAAACTCTTAACAAACACGGTCTTGTTAGAGGTTGAGATCTTCTTGCCATCTTCATACCCAAGACCCCTCTTGTCACATGGACTCTTTCCAACACCAAGCATATGGTCAAGCTTCTTGGTGCTAGAATCCATCCTAGTCATAGACTCTCTTACTTCTTCAAGTTCCCTCTTTAGGCTTTCTTCATTCCTCCTAGATAAGACTAACTCCTCTCTTAGCTTATCTTCCATCTTCTTGAATTTTTCCACTTGTTCACCTAAGTGGTCATTATGAGATGCAAGCTCAAGATTTTCTTCTCTCAACATCTTGATCTTTCTTGTGCTCTTGATTGCTAACTCATTAAACTCGGCATGATATTTAGCAAGCACCTTTTTCTCCACAAATCCATTTATGGAGTTAGAAGAGGAATCACTTTCTTCTTCACTTAAGTCATTTTCCTCTTGACTCATTTCCTCTCTCTCACTAGCACTTTTGCTTTTATGGGAGGAGGCAAAAGCTAGGAGATTAGCCATGAGCTCTTCATCACTTGAAGACTCATCTCCCTCAATGGAGTCATCACTACTTCCACTCCAAGTGGCGGCCATCACTTTTCCCTTTTTCCTCTCATTGTGATTTGCACATTCGGGGGCAAAATGACCTATGCCACCACACTCGAAACATCGGACCCATTTCCTTTCGGTCCTTTCTTGCCTAGGTTCAAACTTCTTGAAAGAGCCATTTTTCTTCAAATCTTGACCTTTTGATCCAAAGCCCTTTCTTCTAAACTTCATAACCTTGTTGAACCTTTTTACAAACAAGGCAAGGTCTTCATCCGAGTCAACCTTCTTTGCCTCCTTTTCATCCTTGGAGGTTTTTAAAGCAATTCCTTTTTGCTTTTTAGTGGGTGTGGAGATAGGCCCTTTCCTAGACTCATAAGCTAGAAGTCTCCCAATCACCTCACTCGGCTTCATATCCTTATATCCATTATTTTCTTCTAAAGCCGTCACCTTCGATTCAAACCTATCGGGTAGAGATCTCATAATCTTTTGCTTGATTCTCCTATCCGAATATGGATCACCAAGTTGATGGCTTTGGTTGACTATATCCATCAACTTGATCTCGAAGTCAATTGGATATGCAAGAAGCAATCAAACTAACATGCAAGAAGAGATGTTAATGAACATTAATGCACAAAAATAAGACACACAACATACAAGTATTAAACAAATGCATGAGTTGTGAGTGTGTGCAACTATCTCTTCAAGACAAGTAAGCACAAAGAAATATACCTTCGGTGCTTATCAATACGAGGTCTTCAAAGGGCTTCGAACAATAAACCCGATACCTAGGCTACCCTTACAAAGAACCCCAACATGTGGTTTGTCCACGAAATGAGCCAATCAACAAATGGGAACCTTACAGTCAAGATTACGAAAATACCCCTAATAGTCAATAAAATAAAGCAAGTGTAATAAGATGCGGAAAAATAAACAACACTTGATTTTTACTTGGAAACCCTCACGGGAAAAACCACGGGCTAATAAGCGAGCCACACTAGAACCTCGAATCCACTAAATGTGTAAAATGATTACAACCTAATCCCGAAAGTAATCACACACCTACCTAATCCCGGTATAAGTGGACCTAGTCCAATTACTTGCGATCTAAGCAACCTAATCCCGGAAGCTACACACAAGACTTACTTCTCAATGAAGAGATTAACACCCTAAGTGAATATGTGAATATCCAAAATGCAACATAGAGCAAGGGAACCCTATATGCTTATCTAAGATGATGATTTTGCAAAAAAAACAATCCTAGATATTAAGAACTAAATGATATGTCAAATAGCTTAGATAATCATAGATTATAAAAACCTAGATATCTATCACAATACAACACTCAATCAAATCAACACAACAATCTCTATCTTGAATATTATAATCTAATCTAAGAACAATTAAGTAATGAAAGAGATGCCATAATAAATAAAACACTAATTATATGTGATAATAGTGAAAAACTTACCAAGACAAGTGTGATGATGAAAGACCCATGCAAGCAAGCATCCTAGATATGCTAGAAGATGCTAGATGAATTTTGATGCATATGAATTTTGGTTTGAGTGTTTAAATGAGCAAACTTGGTTGCTTTCTCTCTTTTAAAAGTAGGGTTCTTGATGATTAAAGAGTCACATTCAGAACAAGAGAAAGTGATGTATTTATAGGCATGAAAAATAGAGCATGTGAAAAGACAAGTTTGCCCCTGAAACGCACCGATCAGCGGTTTCAAAACCGCCGAATTAACCACAGAATCAAACCCGAGAGATTAAATCAATCTGAAACAAATTATAGCACGGTGTGTATAAAACTATCTAGAGGGGGGGTGAATAGATTTTAAGCTTTTTACCCAATTTTTTGTATAAGTCAAAATTACGAATTTACCCCTAACAAGATAAAGCAACAAATCAAGTATAAAATGCGGAAATTAAATAAGACTTGATTTTTACGTGGAAACCCTCACGGGAAAAACCACGGGCTAGTAAGTAAGCCACACTCGAACCTCGAATCCACTAAATGTGTAAAACGATTACAACCTAATCCCGGAAGTAATCACACACCTACCTAATCCCGGTATGAGTGAACCTAGTCCAATTTGCTTGCGATCTAAGCAACCTAATCCCGGATGCTACACACAAGACTTACTTTCTCTATGAAGAGAATAACAACCCTAAGTGAATATATGAATATCCAAAATGCAACATAGAGCAAGGGAAACCCTATATGCTTATCTAAGATGATTAATATGCAATTAGAGCAATCCTATATATCAAAACTAAATGACATGTCAATCAAATAGTTTAGCTAATCAAGATTAAGCACAAAACCTAATTAGCTATCACAATACAACTTCTCAAACATACATCATACTAATCTCAAACTTGTATTCAAAGTATATAAAATAACATACAAGTAATTAAATGAGATTGCTTGTTAAGAGAAACACAAAATATGTAAGATATTAGTGAAAAGCTTACCAAGCAAAGTATGATGAAGAATCCATGCAAGATGTCATCTAGATGATTAAGGATGATGCTAGATGATGATTGATGATCATGAAAAAGTGTTTGAGTAAACTAAAAATGAGTTCTTTGGAATTTTTCTTCTCTTTGAAAAATATCCTAAGTATAGAATCTGAATATGAACTCATGTAATTGACCTAAAGTCAAAGTGGCATATATATAGGAGGCCAAAACAAAGTGTGGTCGTTTTGATAAGTTTGCCTCAATATTGCCTTGGGCGCTGTACGTAGAGCGCCTCTTGTACAGCGCTTGTACAGCGCCCCTACTCTATTCTCACGGGAAAACAGAGTGGCGCTGTACGTAGAGCGCTTTGTACAGCGACCCAACAGCGACCGAATTAAATCGATCAGGTCTGAACAGCGCTCAATGGGCGCTGTTCGTACAGCGCTTCTGTAGAGCGCTTTTGGGAGAGCCCAATGCAAAAATGCAATCCTAAGTCTAATCATGACAATGCAATTGGATATGCAAGTTGCAATCAAACTAACATGCAAGAAGAGATGTTAATGAACATTAATGCACAATAATAAGACACACAACATACAAGTATTAAACATATGCATGAGTTATGAGTGTGTGCAACTATCTCTTCAAGACAAGTAAGCACAAAGAAATATACCTTCGGTGCTTATCAATACGAGGTCTTCAAAGGGCTTCGAACAATAAACCCGATACCTAGGCTACCCTTACAAAGAACCCCAATATGTGGTTTGTCCACGAAATGAGCCAATCAACAAATGGGAACCTTACACAATCAGGTATAAACGGCGGTCGTGGCCGCCAATCATAACCGTAGAATTGATCCAGAGGTCTCTAGACTCAAACGGCGGTCTCATTCTGCGGCCAGGCCGCCGATCATTACCGTCGTTTCACCAAAAGAGGTGAAATCAAAGGAGAAGCCAAGGGCATTCTCCATGGGCGGTCTTCACGCAAACCAAGCACATACCTGGCATGCGTGGACGTTTCTGAGCAATATCGGGAAATGAATTACAAGGCACATAAGCACACACAAAATACAACATCAAAGTGCAAGTGTGAAATGTGAAATGTGAAATGTGAAGAGTATGCACACAAATGCAAGAATTCTAAGTGAGTGTGTGCAATCTAAATCTCTTCAAGGAAAGAACTAAGCACTAGAGATTATACCTTTGGCGTGCTTGTCACTTGAGGTCTTGAACGGGCCTTTGAGCTTGATTCTCAAACTCTTAAACTAACCTTACACAATAAACCCCAATATGTGGTTTGTCCATGAAATAAGCCAATCAAAGAATGGGAATCCTTACTGACTAGAGACTAGTTAAGGTTATTTTCATGAATTTGACTTAACGCGAAAATTGGGTAATAATTGATAAAATCTATTCACCCCCCCCCCCCCCCCCCCTAGATTAATATTAAACACACCGAGTATTTGTTTCAATAACCATAAGTTCTTGATTGAAAAACAAAACTGTAAGGATTCCCATATATTGATTGGCTTATTTCATGGACAAACCACATATTGGGGCTTGATGTAAGGGTAGCTTAGGTATTTGATGGTTGGTGTTTTACACAACCAGGGCCCTCTCAAGACCTCAAGAGAATAAGCACCAAAGGTAAATTCTAGTGCTTACTTGCTTTGAAGAGATCTAGTTGCACACACACACAACTCATGCATAAATCTTATTCTTGTATGTTGTGTGTTTTATATGTGTGCATGCATGTTCTTGAACATCTCTTCTTGCATGTTTTATTTTATTGCATCTTGTTCATTGAAATGCCATGACATGTTTAGGCATTAGGAAGCAAAGTCATGAATTCTATTCATGCATGTTTAAGTGATTGCATCTTGTTCATTGAAATGCCATGACATGTTTAGGCATTATGATGCATTCACTTCCCACACTTGCACTTCATGATTAGTCTTAAGTGTGGTGTAATTCGTTTCCGTTTATGTGATCGGAAATGTCTGCGCTTGCACGATGGTGTGCATGTCTTAACGCGATGGTTGACCACTTGAGAAGGTTTCATTCTTCTCTTGGATAAGTGGTAGTTTTGGTTTGGTTGTTTGGAGTAGAGTGTCTAGTTTCAAAAGATTGGATTTCAATGTTTAAATGATTTTCAAAACTGACCTATGTATGGTCTTGTGGCCATAATGTTTTACACAAAGCTTCAAAATGAGTTTTGAAAATTTCTGTACAAACTAGACACCCATACCTTTCCAACGGTATATTATTCGTAATATTTCATGACCGTTTGGATTGGTTTTAAAATCTCCAAAGTTACAACCAAAACAGGGCAACTCTGTTGTTGTCCGTTTCTGACCTTTGGTCACTCAATTGACCATAACTTTTTCTACAGACATCTAAATGTCATTCTATAAAACGAGTAGAAATTAGACATCCATACCTTTCCAACGATATATCATATGAAAGTTTTCGATATCGTTTGGTCATGTTTCGAAGCGCTCGAATCTTGAGTCGCTGCACTGACGCAAGTACCGCGAAAATGCCCATAATTTTTCCATTTCTTCCAAAACGACATAGTTTCACTTGGGCATTATAAATACATATATTTCCCATCATTTTGAGGGCTGAGCCACAAAATCAAACCCTAGAGAGAGAGGCTCCTTATTCTTGAGAGAGAAAGAGACACTTGAGAGAAAAAGCTTAAAGATTACATCTTTATCTCTCTAAACCCATTCCCACATGCACAAATCATCATCTAGGCAACATCTAGGTTCATCTAGTATGTGCTAATGCATGGGTCTTCTTCAACACACATGGTATGATTTGTTAAACACTAATTTCATCTAATCTTAGTGTTTTTACTTATCAATTTATCTCTTTTATCACTTGTATGTTCTTTGAGTAATTTCTACATACATGATTGAGATTATGTGTTGATTGGGTTATTTATGTTAGCTAGGTTTTCATGCCTATTTTATATCTAGCTAATTAATCTCATTATATGATTGAGATTATTTTTGATAGCTTAATTGATTAGGTCATTATTGCCTAAAAGCTATGCCATAAACATTCTTGTGTGATTTATTGATAACTAGGTTGATAGATTGTTTTTTAATCAACTAGTTAATCTTTTGAATGTTTGTGGGTTATTTGTGATAGCTTTGTATCTAGGATTGGTTATCCTTTACTTAGCTAAAGTTGTATGCCATGACATATAGCTATTTTCATATCTAGGATTGATTTTATTGTCATCATATAATCCTAGGTAAGCATCTAGAGTACCCTAGCTCTATATTGCATATTTGGATATCATTGCATATTCACTTAGGGTGTTGATCTCTTCGGAGAAGTAAGTCTTGTGTGATAGACCGGGATTAGGTCGTACACCGGGATTAGGTGGTCACATGAGCAAATTGGACTAGGTCCACTTTTACAGGCCTGCGGGTAGTGGTAGCGGGATATTGGCCGGGATTAGGCCGTCAAACCGGGATTAGGTTGTATACGCTATCACAATTAGTGGATTCGAGGTTCGAGTGTGGCGCACTTACCAGCCCGTGGTTTTTTCCTGTTGAGGGTTTCCACGTAAAAATCAAGTGTCGTTTATATTTCCGCACCATATTACACTTGATTATTGTTTTGTGAATTGGGGTTATATTTGTAATATTGACTAATCCGAATATTTGGTAATAACGGATTAACAACCCTTTCACACACCCTCTAAGTCATATTTTAAAAGACACGCACACGTAAACGGGAATTCATTATTCCTTTCAAAAACTAAAAGTTTTATATTCCAATTTAATCAGGACCATAAGTTCCATATTCCAATTTTAATCAGGACCCAAAGTTCCGTATTCTAATTTAATAAGAACCTAAAGTTATGGATTCCTATTTAATTAATCAGAACCTAAAGTTATGGAATCCTATTTAATTAATCAGAATCTGAAATTCTTGATTCTAATATAAATAATCAGAACTTGAAGTTCTGGATTCCAATTCCATCAGAACCCAAAGTTCTGTATTCCAATTCAATCAGAACCTGAAGTTCTAGATACATATGGATCCCAACTTTAATCAGAACCCAAAGTTCTGCAACGATCCAATGTTTTGAAAATTAATTGAATCAGAACCTGAAGTTCTGTATTACAATTTAATCAATCAGAACCTGAAGTTCTAGATTCCAAGTTAATCGATCAGAACACAAAGTTATATATTCCAATTTAATTAATCGGGACCCAAAGTTCTGTATTCCAATTCAATTAATCGGAACTCAAAGTTCAGTATTCCAAATATAATTAATCAGAATCCGAGGTTTTTGATTCCAATATAATTAAGCAGAACCCGTGTTAGGATTTTGAGTTATGTTAGCATTATTCTTTATCAAAACGACATTTCCTTTGTATTGATTAGTTGTCTAGGATTCACGGTTTATCAAGCTTCAAGGAAGTTGGGCAACTTATCAAGCAAAATGAAGCCTTCAAGAGGAGTAAGCATTGTTGCATATCAAAGGTATAATAATACATCATTCCTCTTACAAGGCATTTAGGCACACACACACACACATTGCATCCATATGTGTCCCTGCATTGTTGTGCTCAATTGATATAACACATTCACACACTTGATATTGTATGCTCATGCATTAGACTTAAATTGACAAATTGTGTAAATTGCATGTTCTAGGACTATATCTAGGAAATGGCATTCTTATGTGTTCATGTGTTTGTTTGTTTGTGTTTTTGTGATATTGGACTTGAATTTGATCTCATATTATTCCTTATTGAGTTTCAATTGTTTCGGTTACTCATTCATTAGTTTTCGAGTTCCAAGTAGGAAGTTATGAAAGTTTCCGTACTTTTATCGTACATGGTTTTCGTCTTCATTTATTGAGTCGATTTCCATATCTTTTGTGAAAGTTTTGTTGAAATCCATGTGCATGAGGGAGTCCCGGTTCATAATCCAAAAGCAGATTAGAATTCAGAGTTCGGAGGCTGAAATACGGTCGAAGAATGCGAGAGGAGCGTGAGGGAAGTGAAGGATTGGCCAAGGGCCATTTGCACCCTTTTCCCGTGAAAGGCACGTGAGCCTCTCGGAAAAGGATGCACTATGCCTCTGTGAGGCTCATGCACCTCCATGGGATGGCAGAGGTGGCACCTCTTGATTGGCCGCTTAATTCATTCCTTTTCCTCTCCTTTAAATATCTCTTTTCCCTCCCATTTCATTCTAAGAAGAAAATTTGAAAAACATATGTGCAGAAATTCTCTCCAACTTTCCCAATTTCCAAACACCATAACTTTCTCATTTCTCATCCGATTTCAATGATTCAAGTTAGAGAATCTTTTTATTGAAGTCCCTAATCTTCTCCAAGTTAGTTTGCAGCCTTTTGTTCAAATTTTATGGTGGTTCTACACTCAAAACCAAAACTACACAAGATTCTAAAGGTATTGATCTAAGCTTTATGATTTGATCTTTAAAGTCTTCAATTACCTTGGGTTTTCTTCTTCTATATGTATGTGTTACTTGGAAAAATTCTATTGAGAAGTAGAGCTTCAATCAAAGGCTACCCTTGTCTGATTAGAGACTTAAATGTGAACTAGTTTTTCTTGAAATCTAGGTTTTCACATGTTTATGAGTTTTATTGTGATTAGCTATTATTATCTAGGGCTATTTGTACTTTAATTGACTTTATTTTCATGATTGATAGCCTTATCATATGTTAGGACTCATTAGTTGAACAAATCTAGGATTAGCACATTTGATTTTGTATTTAGAGCTAATTAGGATTTAATTGATTATTGATTGATTACATACTCTAAATATTTGCTAGAATATTCATTGATCATTTCTTATGAATCTAGCATGTTTTTGTTTGTTACTAAAATCTTGAATATGTGCTTAATGTATATATTTTGATTCAAGTTTTAGTTGCATGAATATATATAGAAATTGAATGTGTTTTGGTGTTTCACATGTTCTAGAATTTTATTCATGTATAGTAACTAGACAATTTTGATATTTGATCTTTCATGACTATGTCTAATTCCCATAGGATGTATTGATCATCATATTCTATGTTGCATGTGTTTGCATCATTTGCATTACACTTAGATCATTTGCCTTGCAAAAGGTGGAAGTCTTGGCTAGGAGTGTGAGACTCCAGATAGTTAAGCAAGGAAATCTTAGCTAGGATTATGAGGCTCTGGATAGTCAAGCAAGGAAGTCTTGGTGAGGAGTGTGAGGCTTCGGATGGTTAAGCTAGGAAGGCTTAACTAGGATCTTTGTGATCCGGATAGCTAATCAAGAAGTCATGGCTAGGATCGGGACAATCTGGATAGTCATGTAAGAAATCTTCCTAGAGGAGGGGGCGTCTCAGATAGGAAGTTGATTTCTAGAGGTGTGAGAGTCACATCTTGGATAGGGAGAAGGCAAAGTGATTCACTAGGCCCAAGGGTAGAATAGGAGTTGATAGCTTAGAGAGTGTACATGGGATTGGTCATTTCTTTGAGTGTGTATCTTTTATTCGTCATAGTGGATTACGATTTGCCGGTAGTTGTGGATTCAACTCGTGGATGTTTCCTCTTTGGAGGTTTTACCACGTAAAAATAATGTGTCAAATGTCTCTAACTCAAACTCTTTATATTTGTATTTTGTGACCAATTGTATCTTGTTGAATCTATATTGAATATCAATGTAAACAAGATTGTTGATAAGTTTGAGTTGCAAAGACTTTGTTGAATCCATATTTGTTTCTTGTATCTCTTGTAGTGTTTGAACATTGTATTTTGTGATATTCTATATCAAGTTGTAAAGTTCTACTTAGTGAATTTACATTGTAATATTCAAAGTACAACTTGTGGAATTTGCTTTGCATTTGTAAGTGCCTCACTTTTGATTGGCATATTTCGTTGACAAAATCACAATGGGGTTCTATTTGTAAGGGTAGCTTAGAATGGAAGAAAACCTCATTGTGTGATCAAGAGCTTCAAGGAAGGTAGTTCTCTTGACTTAACTCTATTTTGAAGAGATGTAGTTGCACAAACTCACAAATCCATGCATGATCTTATTCTTGTTGGTTGTGTGTAATTACTAATGTGTTTGCATCTTAGTTTGATTTGCCATGTCATGATAGGCATTAGATTGCATTCACATGTCACTTATCACTCTTGCACTTCATGTTTACTTTTCATTAGTGTGTTGTAATTCGTTTCCGAGATGATTCAGAAACGTCCACGCATGCACGATGGTGTGCTTGTTAAGCGTGAAGACCGCCTTCGGAGAATGCCTTGGCTTCTCCTTTGATTTCTCCAAGTTTGGGGAAACGGCGGTTGAATTCGGCGGCCAGACCGCCGAATGAAACCGCCGACTGAAAATGGAATTCTGTTCCATTTTCTACGGTTGAATCGGCGGCCATAAATTCGACCGCCGAATCATTCCAGTAACATGATTGGAAATGTGCGATTTCAAACGGCGGCCTGACCGCCGAATGAAACCGCCGATTTGAATTGGTGATCTCTGTCTCTGTTCTGCGGTTTCAATCGGTGGGATTAATTAGACCGCCGAATCATTCCAGTGATCACTGTTCTTATTCGGCGGTTTTGGTCGGCGGCCTGACCGCTGAACCAAATCGCCGACCTAGTATTTGAGTCGTGATGTTTGGTATTCTGCGGTCTAATTCGGCGGCCTGACCGCCGAATTAAACCGCCGATGTCGCGCTTTCAGGCATCTTTTTCAAAACGACATCATTTCACTTGGATCATATATATATGTGTCTTGTTTGCCTTAGCTCATTTTAGAGAGCAAAAATTACACATTTGAGAGCTTCTTGAGCATCTTCCACTCCAAGGCATCAAGACTCCATCTTTAAGGTTCCAAATCACAAAAACCCTTCATCTTGCATCTTGCATCTTTCATCTTTCATACATCATCTAGCATGATTCTAGGTTGATTTCATTTAGGGTTTTTATTATTGCTCACATGACTTGTATCTAGAACATCATTCTCATATCTATATGTTCTTGTTTTACAAGATAGCTTTTTTATCACTTGAATTGATTCAAGATTGCATCTTTATGACTTGACTTAGTTTCAAGATTGCTTTTATTGTGGTTTGTGAGTTGTATTGTGCTAGATAGAGCATGTAGGATTTTGGTTGCTTATTTGGTTATACTATATGCATGTCATCTAGCAAAATGATATCTAGGAATGTCTAACATGTTCATCCAGGCCTAGATAAGCTTGAATGTCTAACCTTGCATTTTTAGCATCTTGAGTATTTCACATATTCACATTAGGTTGTTTTATCTCTTCTTTTAGAGTCAAGTCTTGTAGTTACTATTGTGATAGTTTTGCAAGCATGGACTAGATTCACTCTTGAAGGCCTGCGGGTAGTAGTGGTAGATTAGTAACCGTGTGTGGTTTGACGTGGTCAACCTAGGTTGTAATTGCCATTACAATTAGTGGATTGAGGTTCGGGTGTGGTGCACTCAACAGCCCGTAATTTTTCCCCGTGTGGGTTTCCATGTAAATATTGTGTGTCCTTTATTTTCCGTTTTGTATCTTGTTTGGGGAGTTTTTGTAAAATTGACTAATAACGAAAATTGGTTAAAAGAATTGAATATAATCTATTCACCCCCCCCCCCCCCCCCCCTCTAGATTACTTTAGGACACGTTTATATATATTTTTCAGCATTGAAAATACTTGTATATGATATACATTGTTTCTTGCTATATGTTTGTAGTCTAAGGGTGGTGTTTTGAGCTTACATGTGTTAGTTGTTATCCAATAACAATCATGTTAAAGGTTAATTTGTATGGTCACCAAGGTTTTGACAAAAGTCTTGAAAGAGTTTAAAAAAATAAAAAATAGAGCGTCAACCTATTCACCACCCCCCCCCCCCCCCCCCCCCCCCCCCCCCCCCCCCTCTCTAGGTTGTTAAGTATAACCTTGTAGGTATTTCAACTTGAAGTTCTGAATTTCCATATAATTAATCAGAGCCTGAAGTTCTCGATTCCAATTTAAATTGATTATAAGCTATGAATCACGCATGGGAAATGATTCAATATTTTTTTGAAATAAATTTAAATCTGAACCCGAAGTTTAGAATTAAACATAAGCTTTCAATATAATCAGAACCTTGAGTTCCGTATCTAATCGATAGAGATTTAAATCTCAATTATATCAAAACCTAAAGTTTTGAGTTCTAATATGTACGTCGGCATATGGCGCTGGTTATGGGCTGATTTTAACTTGAATTAAAATCACAACTTCATGAGCATATTTTCATCAGAAAACACAATATGCACTTCAAATTGTGTGTATGCTTGTGAGGAAAAGTATATGCTTGACTTGCATGACAACAATCGAAAAATAGTGCATTTGGTTGTGCCGATGGCAGGTTGTTTGATGCCAAGAGAAACACAAAATGAATATGTGTGTTGTGTGTTGTGTGTTGTGTGTGATAGAAACACATAAAATACATAATTTATAAAATAAGGTGCAGAGGAGAAAAAAAAAACATATTTATTAGAATAGTTTCGGGATTTGTATTTGTGAACTGAGAAGACTTTTCGAGTTCATATTTGACCTCTGACCTGAGATCCAACCCATAGGCAATTTCCCTTCCAAATTGGATTTCCAGTGAACGGTATTAATCCAAAAACTCTTTGATTTTATTTATCCAAAATTAACAAGTTGTGTTTGAGTGTAAAATTAACAAATTTCATGGCTGCACCCTTTATTTTATTTTATGATTAATAAGATCCTCTAGTAATCATTTAAAGCACATATTCACAAATCAAACAATTAAATCCTAATAGGCTCTAAATATATAATTAATTGTGGTAATCCTAAATATGTTCAACTAAAGAGCCATAGCACATGTAAGGGCTATCAATCATTCAAATACACTCAAATAAAACACAAATAGTCCTAAATAAAATGTTAATCACAATACAACTCACAAGCATGTAAAAACATAGGTTTTAAGAAAAACCTACCTCACATTCAAGTTTCTAATTAAGCACAATTAGCTTTCAATAGAAGCTCTATCTCTTAATAGCATTTGTTCAAGTAACATACATATAAAGAAGAAGAAAGCCCAAGGTAATTGAAGATCATAAAGTACAAAACTCAGAAGATAAGTCAATCACCTTGCAAAAGTGTGCAGCCACGAAATTTGTGTTGGATCAACACAAAACTTGAAAATAAGACTTCAAGGTTGCTTAGAGATGATAGAAGACTTCAATATGAAGATTCGCCAACTTGAATCACTCAATTCGGATGAGAGATGAGTGAGATATGGTGTTTTGAAGTTGAGAAAATTTCTGCACTTTTTCTTCTTGAAATGAAAATGAGAAGGGGAGGAGATTTAAATGAAAGAAAGGGAGGGAAATGATGTGGAGAGAGAAGGATCTCAGGTGGAAAGGTGCCACTCTCCACCTCATCACCACATGGAGGTGCGTGAGCCTCATGGGGGTAGAGGAGTTCCCTTCTCGTGAGGCTCACGCGCCTCCACAAGAGAAGGGGTGAAGTGGCAACTTGCCACTCCTTTCTTCCCTCATGCTCTTCTCGCGTTCTTCGACCGTTCTCCGACCTTTGAACTCTAAATTCGAATCTATTTTCAGATTACGAACCGTAACTCTCTCACAGACATGGACGTCAACAAAACTTTCACAAAAAGTATGTGCATACCATAGTATGTGTGTGAATGTGTTATACCAATTTAGCGCAATGATGCAGGGATACAAATGTATGCAATGTATGTGTAAGAGGAAAGAGGTATAGATATACCTCCAATGTGAAACAAAGCACATTTCTCTTGAAGACTTCATCTTGCTTGATAAGTTGCCAATTCTTCCATGAAACTTGAATCATAACGAATCTTAGACAACTAATCAATACAAATGAAACATTGTTTTGATATGGAATTATGCCAACATGACTCAAAAACCTAACATTCTGACATTTTATTCTTTAAACTTTCAATTGCTTATTTCGCATAATCATACTAGACGCAAGAGAAGGATATGATACTTATATGTTTGTTCCTTCCTTCTGGCAAGAAATGGAAACCAAGGACATTATATGTATTTTATTTTATACATATCACGTTGCTTAATTATCAAATATTTAGTATAATTAATTTATTGTAAATTATACCTCTATTCTTAACACATAAGAGTCAATAAAATTTGTATACTTTATGGTAAATGATTATTTGTCATGTTGAATCATTGAATAAATGAAACGACATAATTGAAGAATATTTTGACAATACATGACTTAAATTTGCTCCTAGAGTAGCAATTTTCTATGGTTTTAATCCATAATTTGTTCTTGAAGAAACAAGATCAAGAACGCTTAATTGTAAATAATTAAGTGTTGATACTATGTCTTTTATGTCTAAACAAAATCCATTTATCTCCCCTAACTAAATTAACTGATATCATTCCCTAAAGTGAATGCTAATTTATCTAATAGTCATAGTGGTGTTTTTGGTCAATAAAAACTATTATGGTCTTGGTGATCATAATAAGAAAGTCTAACCACTAGAAGTGGAATCACACCAAAACAAAGAAAAATGCTTACTATTGGTGGGATATTAGATGAAAATAGTGGTGTACCTGAAATATACATAAATATCATGTTGATATTTTACCAAGTACATATAAAGGCCCCTGAAAAGCTAATTGTATGTTACAAAGTGAAAAACAAAATGACATATATGTGACACTTTTTTTATTTTAATAGATCCTGAAGAATCTATTTAGTTATAAAAATAAACATCATAAATAAATGTTGTATTATTTTATACTGTCTCATACCAAAAGCATGTAATCTCATTCTTTCACTTGAGTCTATCATATGATCATAAGAACAATATGATCATAAATTGCCATGACCTTGAAGTTCTTCAATCTCATTCCTTGAAGAAAATTATGATGCATCAAATTATTGGAAGTAACATGGATATCCTTTATAGAATCTATGGATTGTTTAGTGAAAGTCTCTGAAGGACAATATGATAATACAAATTAGTCCCTAAAGGATAATATGATAGTACAATATATCCCTAAAGAATGATATGACATTATAAATATGTCTGAAAATGACATTTTGATGATGCAAATAAATCCATGAAGGATAGCAAAATAAGGTTAACAAACAAATAAATTCATGTCGTTAAGGGGAGAAAGATACAACTAGAAAAATTAACAACGTGAAATTGTAGTTGACATGCATCATCTTTATCTTATCTTGATCCTTGTATAAATCACATGAACCAGAAGTTCAAAGGATCATTCACTTGTAAATTGCATAGTCGAATTAATTTATTTTTATTAATTGCCAATATATTAACCCGAGTGATTGTTCTTGAAGAACAATTTATGCAAACGGCAACAAATAAATTATTCATTGCACACTAAAAGTGTGATATGTAACTTTTATTTAAAAGTTATTATTCCCTGAAGCAAATATGAAAGATCACAATCATGTTAAAAATAATGCTCGAGCTATATGTAATCCTCATCATCTAAACAAAGGCTCATGAAGAGCTAAATGTCCATGAAGAGACAAAAACCTTTTTAAAGAGGTATAAAGTAATAAAATGTAATCTCTTCATATGGGACTCATAAATTAAAGGGATCTCAATTGCATATGCAAAGGCACATATATTAAAAGTATATAAATATTACAGTTCCCCTCTATAGAAGTTTACAGTTGCCCTTGAAGAGGCATGTGTATTGTAAAAATTGAGATCTTTTATATTGTTGCTCTATATATTATGAAATGATGAGGGTCTTGAAAATGTCGACATAAAACTATTGTTCAAAAGGCAGAGCTATATTCCTTTAAAAACTTGAAATGTTTTGGATATATAGTATAAACGCTTGAAGACGTCAAACAATTTTTATTTTATTTTTTATTTTTTGTGATTATTCGTACGAAAATTTAGACATCAAGATATAAATAGGGTTTACTATAGAAACCCATTATTGATTATATGCAAGTATTTTGTTGCATAATAATATTTCTATAACGAGAATAATCCTTGAAGGATTCTGTAAGGATTCCCATATATTGATTGGCTTATTTCGTGGACAAACCACATGTTGGGGTTGAAAATGTAAGGGTAGTTTAGGTGTTTGAACTTCATGCTCGAAGGCCCTTTCAAGACCTCAAGGGACAAGCACGCCAAAGGTATAATTTCTTGTGCTTGATTTTTCTTTGAAGAGATTTAGTAAGCACGCCACACACTTAGCATACTTACATTTGTGTGCATACTCTTCACATGTCACTTTACACACTAGCACTTTGTTTTATATCTTGTTGTGTGTATATGTGCTTAGTAATTCGTTTCCCGATAGTGTTCGGAAACGTCCGTGCTCACACGTATGTGTGCTTGGTTTTACGCGAAAACCGCCCACGGAGAATGCCCTTAGCTCCTCCTTGGTTTTCACCATTGTTGGTGATCGGCGGTTATGATCGGCGGCCTGGCCGCCGAATGAAACCGCGGTTTCAGTTCAGACAGGTCTGAAGCAATTCTACGGTCACGATCGGCGGTCACGACCGCCGTTCGAAACTGACGTTCATACCTGATCGATTTTAATCTCTCGGTCTAATTCAGCGGTTGGATCGGCGGTCACGAAACCGCCGAATGAAACCGCCGTTGATGCTCTGTTCTTCACGGGCTCAATTCGGCGGTCGTGATCGGTGGCCTGGCCGCCGATTGAAACCGCCGATCGGTGCGTTTCAAGGGCAAACTTGTCTTTTCACATGCCCAATTTTTGATGTCTATAAATATCTTACTTTCTCATTCTCTAATCAAATTCATTGAGTGATTAGAACCCTAAACTTCAAAGAGAGATTTTTGAGAAAAAATCAAATCAAGAACTCACCTTTAAACACTCAAATCAAATCCTTTTTGCATCAAAGTTCATCTTGCATTCATCTATGATTGGGTTTGCATCATCACAACATGCTTGGTAAGATTTTGATTAATTTCATCTTATTTTAGTATTTTTACTATCAAGCATATTCTATTTTAATTACTTGTATGTTTTTGATCATATGATAAATACAAGATTAGAGAATTAATTGTGATGAATTGATTGAGTGTTGTTTGTGATAGCTAATTAGGTTTTTGACTAATCTTGATTAGCTAAGCTATTTAACATGTCATTTAGCAATTGATATCTAGGGTTGATTTAAATTGATTATCTCATCATCCTAGATAAGCATCTAAGATTACCTAGCCTTGTTTGTTATTTGAATATTTATACATATTCACATAGGTTGCATAATCTCTTCATAGAGAATTAAGTCTTGAGGCTAAGGTTGCTTAGGCCTCAAGCAATTAGGACTAGAGCCACTTTTAAAGGCCCGAGTGGTAGAAGTGGGGGGTTATTGACCGGAGTGTTAGACGAGGTCCACATAGGTTGTAAACTCCATTTCGATTAGTGGATTTCAAGGTCCGAGTGTGGCGCACTAAACAGCCCATGGTTTTTCCCAGTGGTTGGGTTTCCACGTATACATCAAGTGTTAGTTAAATTCCGCACTATATTACACTTGCTTGTATTTTTGACTAGTAGGGGCATTTTCGTAAAATTGACTTGCATGCGAAAATTGGGTAATAATAGTTAAAATTATTCACCCCCCTCTAGATATATATATCGAACACACCGAGCGTTTATTGTTATTACTTTCATATTCAAAATGCCAAAAACATATAATTCAAATTCTCGTAACTTATGTTCAATAAAGTTACAACGATTTTTATATGGTTTAAAGCAATTCGTAAGAATGTGGTATAATCGTCTTAATGAACACACTGGGTATATTAAAGTTCTTATATGCTTCATGTGTATTCATATACACATTGAAATCCGGATTTGCAATTGAAGTAGTATATGTCAATAACATGAATTTAATTGGTACTTTTGAAGAGTTTCTAAAAACTATTGAATATTTAGAATGAGAATTTGAGATTAAAGTTTTGGGGAAAACAATATATTGCCCAACCTGAAGAGGAATAATTTTGCATTGATCTACTTATATTAAAAGATTATGAAAAGATTCAATAAGGATAAGTCTCATCCTTTGAACACCTCGATGGTTGTACAGTCTTTAGATCTTAAGAAAGATTTATTCTGACCTAAAAGATAATTACGAAATGATACTTGGTCTAGAAGTATCGTATCTTACTGGCGCACAATGCACAAGATATATCATCAAAGTTCTTCTATACTACAAAAAAGTTGGTATATGGCATCGATATGTGTCGACTTTTCCAACTACAAGACTCATAACATAGTTTTTTCAGAGGGAGTATTCTTCACTTTGGACATATAATATTAATCTATAGGGGGGGGTGTGGTGAATAGATTTTAAACGTTATTACCCAATTTTCGCATACATGTCAATTTTACGAAAATGCCCATAACTAGTCAAAAAGACAAACAAGTGTAATATGGTGCGGAATGTAAATAACACTTGATGTTTACGTGGAAACCCTCACGGGAAAAACCACGGGCTGTTATGTGCGCCATACACGAACCTCGAATCCACTGATTGAAATGATTACAAGCTAATCCCGGTTTAATGATCTAATCGCGATCAATAATCATCTCAACTACCTAATCTCGGTATGAGTGGACCTAGTCCAATTGCTTGTGATTTAAGCTACCTAATCTCGATAGCAACACAAATCTTACTTCTCAATGAAGAGATAATGAAGCCTATGTGAATATGTATGAATATTCAAAGAGCAAATAAAGTTAGGTAACCTTAAATGCTTATCTAGGATGATGAAATGACAATAAATATAATCCTAGATATCAAGAGCTAAATGACATATCATAAGGTTTAGCTTTGTAGAGGATAACCAATCTTAGATACAATAGCTATCAAAATACAACACTCAATCATATCAACACAACAATCTCTATTTTGTATCTAGAATATATTCTAAGAACATACAAATAATATAAGAGATGTCAATGATAAATAAAACACTAATTATGTAAGATAATAATGAAGAACTTACCAAAGAGTGTGTGTTGACCAAAACCCATGCAAGCAAGCATCCTAACTATGCTAGAAAATGCTAGATGATATTTTGATGCATATGAGAATGGTTTTTGAGTGTTAAAAATGAGTTCTTAATTTGATTTTCTCTCTTGAAAAGTATTCTAAGTTTAAAGAGATAATTTGAACTCATGAAAACGACCTAAAAACATAGAATTATATATATATATATATATATATATGTTTCAAACAAAGTGAGGTCGTTTTGAAAAAATCGCGTCAAGTATGGCATTGTGCGCTGGTGGACCAGCGCACGACCAGCGGCGAACAACTGGGCAACTTGCGCTGGTGTGTGCGCTGGTCCAACGCATGACGACCAGCGCAATGCGCTAGTTGTGCACGGGTAGAGTGACCATCGTACTTCTACTTCCTTCACACTCACATGCAATTTGTGCAAGAGTAAACAAGTGAAGGAGATTGAATCCAAATGCCTAATATGACATGGCATTTTAATCATAAGATGCAATCAAATTACACATGCAAGAAGAGAGATTTATGAACATTAATGCACACATAATAAAGACACACAACATACAAGAATATGAATTATGCATGTGTTGTAAGTGTGTGCAACTACATCTCTTCAAAGCAAGTAAGCATTTAGAAATTTACCTTTGAAGTGCTTGTCACCTTGAGGTCTTGAAAGAGCCTTTGAGCTTAATCCTCAATCACCTAAACAACCCTTACAATTCAAAACCCCAACATGTGGTTTGTCCACGAAATAAGCCAATCAATAAATGGGAATCCTTACAATCTCCCCCTTTGGCTATTTCGAGACAAAACCACCACTCACATTAAACCTCACAAAATAAAAGCTAAGGGTCAACAATAATTTATTCTAAATTACAATAGAGAAGCCTAATCAAACTAGATCTTCATGCAATCCATCTCTTGTAGAATAAATCATCCCTGCATAATAAGAACTACACTTTCTAGACAAGTGTTTGTGAGATTAATCATGTGAGATAAAACAAGCATTTTCAATAAGAATTTAAGCACAACATCATGCAATGTATGTGAAGTGCAAATGCTCCCCCTTAATGTATAGTCTCCCCAACATGCACAATTGCTACTACAATTTGTAACTCCCCTTACCACTATTCTACTCCCCCTTTTTGTCATAATATAGGCAAATGAGTAGTCCCCAACCGGGTCACTTTTAGCAAAGAGAGATAGTAGCATACAAGATATTTGCATAATCATATAAGTCACTTTATGCAACTCAATTAATTTGAGAGAAACAAGGAGATTTATTTAAAGAAAATGTGTGAATTATAAATGTTTTGCATACAAAACATGTAGCATTCAAGTCCAAAATACAATGGTATTTGGCAAAGCAAATGACAAAGGTTTCAAATAGAATTCAAACCAATTTCACCATTTGTTATGAGAGAATCAAGGATATAGAGATTTCATTGATTTCAATTTAAGAGCAACTATATCCACCTTTATAAGCGAAACATGGCATGAGCGACTTTGCACCCTATTTGATTTTTAGGATAAGATATCTGTATGATAATAGCCATGTTCAACTAATAAAGAAAGAAAGACATTTGGATTTTAAAATCCTTTGAATGGATACAAGATCATTTATTCAATTGAAGTCTCATTTTTGCTTTTTCACACAAGTTTTGCATTTTAAGAACGCAATCATCAATTCATGCTTTTCATTTGAGCATGTTATATGAATTTCATGATTTTCATATGTCATTAGCATGTCAATTAAGAATCATCATGTCATGGAGATAAATTATAGGTCATTCAAATCATACTTCCTATGAAAATCTCCTAGTCCAAAAAATGCATGTTTGAACATAAATATGACATGGATTGTAAACAAGCATGGTTCACACTTATTGAATTGAAAACATATATACATATATGCAACCAAGCTTACTCAAGCAATTAAAAAAGAAGCATAAAAATTTTCAAATTTTTGCATGTGATAAATATGTAAAATAGCTCTCTTTGCTTGAGTTCCCCATATGGGGTCAATCACCATCCTTCATCAATGAAGGTCATGATGACCTATGGACCTACCAAGTCCATTAGACTTAGTTGAACCTATTAGAGACATGTTTGTTTCATAGCAAACGGGTTCATTTTTTCTAATCCACTTAGGTGATATACTTTTCTTCCTAGTGGTCAATGTTTGCATGTTATTCAAAATCCTAGGATTATAGACTAAGGATTTCCTAGGTACATGCAAGTGGGCTCTTCTAAGCCTCTTCCTCTCTATCATGCTTTCAATTCTACATCTTTTTATGTAGTTAAAGCACTTTGGTCTTGTATGACCAATCATACCACAATAATGACAAGTAGGTATAAAAGAATAATTCATACCATTGCTTTTAGCTCTCATCGAGGCATAGCCTTGCTGATAAGGTTGTCTTTGATGGTGCTCCGGATGGCTTTTCTTTGGAGAATTAGCCAGATGTTGGCATCTTTGTGGTTGAACCGGTTCTTTCCTTCTTTGATGTTGAACCGGGTTGTTTTGCTTCCTTGGTTGGTTAGGCCTAGGTAGAGCAAAACTTGGGTGTGTAGCTCTTGGAGGATAAGGTTGAGCTACACCCTTAGTTGGCATCTTCACTTAGCCAATCTTCCTCCTAGGATGACAAGGAGGTAAGGCTTTGCACTTGCCTTGAGCTTGAGGTTGCAATATCTTACCCTTCTTCAAATCTTGAAGGTGCCTCGTCTCTCTTTCCTTGACAATCTTCAAGGAATTTTCTTTGCAAGCAAGTTAATCCTTCATTGCTTTCAACCTTTGATGGTAATCTTCAATCTCATTCTTGTACTTAGACATATCAACTATGCCTACCTTCAAGAAGTCATCCGCCTCCGAACCCGAAGTCATCTTAGCAAGAAAAGTTCTTGCCTTTTCAAGTTCCATATTCAACTTGCCTTCAATCTCTTTTACACACCTCACTTCATCATTCAAGTGAGTCATCTTGGCATGAAGTCGAAGATTATCCTTTTCCAATTTAAGGATATCATTTTCTTTCTCCTTCAAAGACTTTTGAAGGGAGTCAATGAACTCTTGGTTGTCCACCAAATTAACACAAGAGTCCTCGGAGCATGAACTTCCATGATTAAAGCATCTCTCACTTGAGCTTGTAAGAGTCATTTCTTCAAGGCTTGCTTCTCTCAAGCATGCTCCACGTCGGTTTCCAATCTTCAAGTCACAAATCTTAAAGTCTTCAAGTGACACACATTTGGTGACGTCTTGAGTTTCTTCTTGGTAGGAAACCGAAAATGTGAAGTAGTTGTTCTCACACTCAACCAAGCTTGTGGAGAATCCTTCAACTACTTCAACTTCGCTATCTCTCCAAGTAGCGATCAAAGCTTCCCCTTTCTTCTTAGACGGGGTCATCTTCTTCTCCTTTTTCTGTTAGGATTATACTCAATAGCAAGAGTGTAATATTGTAATTAACAATCTTTTTCATATTAATAAAGTGATTTCTGGTTTAACAAATCTTATAGCATTTATAGTTTAATATTATAATTGTCAAAGTAAATAATCATAAGGTCTAAAGACTATGAGAAAAGAAGAATTGTTCGTACATCTGGATATTTATGTGGTAGACACAATTCTTTAGTTAGTCTTGAATATTGTTCACAACTTAAGTTAAAGGTTGTGCACCTTTATCTTGTTAAAGTTGTAGAATTCTTTTACTAGCATTTGAGTGGGATCAAA
This sequence comes from Acer yangbiense, assembly GCA_008009225.1. Lineage (NCBI taxonomy): Eukaryota > Viridiplantae > Streptophyta > Magnoliopsida > Sapindales > Sapindaceae > Acer > Acer yangbiense. Next base: position 30,737,440 of record CM017773.1, read on the forward strand.
TGAGATATGATGAGTCTAAAATCATCGGAGTGTCTTCGAGCAAAAGAATCTAGTGCACTGGGTGCATTGAACTGGATCACAATGAAAAGCTTTATCTAGAACCGTCAATAGATAATAGTCTTTTCATTATCAGGACAATCGGAGAGTCTATCTTAATCCTGAGATAAATGATAGACTTATGGTTGCAAGTGATATCATTTGAGTTATCAATGAGTACGATTATATAGCATAGTCTATCCTCGATAGTTTGGTGATATTCATTTGTTAATCGATAGAGGACTTCATTTATAGACATGGACATCGTGGCTCCATTTATTAAATGAGAGTATAATATCATCATATGGATGTTTTGAGGTAATTGGATATTAAATCTCAACGTTGAGTTTTCGATAGTGACTATTGAAAACATGGCTTCTGGACAAGTCAAAATATCCAAGTTCAAAACGTGGTCATATGAGTAAATATGGTAACTTGGAGAGTTATAGGCGGTCTATGAACTCTTGGCGTTTACTGATATTAATCACGAGGATACACTATCTCCAATATGATTGTCTAGGATTATGAAAGAGGAACGTCTTCCTTTTCTATCTTTATTTAAGAGTTCAATTTTAGCTCTTTAGTGGAATGAGTTAAAATTAATGGATCGGACCTAAGTGAATCATTTGTTGATTGAGATTAGGTTGTGTCTATTAAAGCTTAAATTTAGATAGCCCGCCAAGATCCCCAATCCACACGAACTTGCATGGATCACTTGATATATTCTACCGGACCAATTTAAGGGTCCATCTAGAATTGCATTTAATATATTAAGAATATAATTTGCACATTAATTATTTAATGGGCTGCTCAATTATATTTATATATTAATGAATGGCATGTGGGCTTGTTTCTTTTAGTAAGAATGGGTCTGGTTCACATGTGGGCTTTTTATTTAAAGTCCAATGGATTAAATAAAATAAGAAAATAATATATGGCCCATTTTTATACATGTGGGGCGGCAAGGTTAATAGATTATCCTAATATATTATTTTGTTTGATTGTTTAATTAAATAAGAATTAATTAATTTATTAATTAATTGTTTAATTAAGAAACAAATCTTTTTCTGATCAGGAAATATATTTCCTAGAGATATACTATTGGTAGTAGTATATTAAAAGTAAAAGACTTATTTGGTAAGAAAATAAATAATAAGTTTTATTTATTTAATCAAATAGGAAAGTCTTTTATTAAGTCAATAAAAGAATAAAAATACTTATGAGTTGAATTAGGGTTAGGAGTCTAATTAACATGTGAATTATGGTACAACACAAATCCTTTTTTGTAGAGGAAATTTGGCAACCCTAATTGGACCACATGGAGATTTCGGCCAACCCTAAAAGGAAGAGGAGAAAAATTTCGGCCACCCTATATAACACTTGTTATAGAATTCGGCCACCCTACTGGTTGATTGATTCAATTTTCTTCTTTTTCTAAACTCATAGACAAGTATTTGATTATTCTACTAAGACATAAAAGATAGAAGAGATTATTCTTTTGATGGTACACTAATTGCTTGTTCATCAATAAGCTTGTGTGTACATCATCGAATTAGATTCATGCGAGTTTCGATCATTAGATTGAGAACTCAAAAGTGACCGGGATAATCTTTGTATTCTTTTGATTGTTTTGTGACTAACAAAAGAAAAAGAAAAGTTTGTTTGTCCATTCTCAGGTTTGCAATTCAAAGAAAAGGGAGACCACGCTCCTAGGTGATTCACGTTCGTGCTAGGATTGAAGATCTTGCGGATTACCATCGACGTAAGTCAATCGGATCACGCGACAAAAGGTATTCAACTTTTGTTACTTTATATATGGTTAATTAATTAAAGAGGTTAAGGTTCATAAAAAGGAAAAAATTTAAAACATACTAAATCTATTTTTAGTCTCGCTTCCGCTGCGTGTACTACGGTATTTTTCCCTACATTTTCACCTTATGAGTCATCTTTTTCTCCTTTTTCACCTTAGGAGTCATCTTTTTCTCCTCCTTTCCTTTGGAGGTCATCTTCCTTTGAGATTTCACAAATCTCTCTACAAAGAGAGTCATCTCCTCATCGGAGTCAATTTCTTCTCTCTCAAAATCACTCATAGTTTTTGAGTCAAATGAATGCAAATGAGAAGAATGCAAAATGTATGAAAACAAAAATCACACAAAATGCACAACACACCAAAAATGATCAAAGGATCACCTAAGTATATCTAGGAACCCGCTCTGATACCAATTGAAACAAATAATGCACGGTGTGTTCTAATATTAATCTAGAGGGGGGGTGAATAGATTTTAAACGTTATTACCCAATTTTCTCATACATGTCAATTTTACGAAAATGCCCCTAACTAGTCAAAAAGACAAACAAGTGTAATATGGTGCGGAATGTAAATAACACTTGATGTTTATGTGGAAACCCTCACGAGAAAAACCACGGGCTGTTATGTGCGCCACACACGAACCTCGAATCCACTAATTGAAATGATTACAACCTAATCCCGGTTTAATGATCTAATCCCGATCAATAATCATCTCAACTACCTAATCCCGGTATGAGTGGACCTAGTCCAACTGCTTGTGATTTAAGCTACCTAATCTCGATAGCAACACAAATCTTACTTCTCAATGAAGAGATAATGAAGCCTATGTGAATATGTATGAATATTCAAAGAGCAAATAAAGCTAGGTAACCTTAGATGATTATCTAGGATGATGAAATGACAATAAATATAATCCTAGATATAAAGAGCTAAATGATATATCATAAAGCTTAGCTATGTAGAGGATAACCAATCCTAGATACAATAGCTATCAAAATACAACACTCAATTATGTCAACACAACAATCTCTATTTTGTATCTAGAATATATTCTAAGAACATACAAATAATATAAGAAATGTCAATGATAAATAAAACACTAATTATGTAAGATAATAATGAAGAACTTACCAAAGAGTGTATGTTGACCAAAACCCACGCATACAAGCAAGCATCCTAACTATGCTAGAAAATGCTAGATGATATTTTGATGCATATGAGAATGGTTTTTGAGTGTTAAAAATGAGTTCTTAATTTGATTTTCTCTCTTGAAAAGTATTCTAAGTTTAAAGAGATAATTTGAACTCATGAAAACGACCTAAAAACATAGAATTATATATATATATATATATATATATATACAGAAATTCTATTATCAGTTCGAACTGATAAAAGTTATATCAGTTTCTTGCATGTGGGTCACTGGATTTAAATACTTTGACTTGGCTGTATGCACTTGTCAGTCAAAGTATTTAAATTCAGTGGCCCACATACAAGGAACTAATATAACTTTTATCAGTTCGAACTGATAATAGAAAGACTGTATATATATATATATATATATGTTTCAAACAAAGTGAGGTCGTTTTGAAAAAATCGCGTCAGGTATGGCATTGTGCGCTGGTGAGCTGTGCTGGTTGACCAGCGCACGACCAGCGGCGAACAACTGGGCAACCTGCGCTGGTGTGTGCGCTGGTCCAACGCATGACGACCAGCGCAATGCGCTGGTTGTGCACGGGTAGAGTGACCATTGCACTTCTACTTCCTTCACACTCACATGCAATTTGTGCAAGAGTAAACAAGTGAAGGAGATTACATCCAAATGCCTAATATGACATGGCATTTTAATCATAAGATGCAATCAAATTACACATGCAAGAAGAGAGATTTATGAACATTAATGCACACATAATAAAGACACACAACATACAAGAATATGAATTATGCATGTGTTGTGAGTGTGTGCAACTACATCTCTTCAAAGCAAGTAAGCACTTAGAAATTTACCTTTGAAGTGCTTGTCACCTTGAGGTCTTAAAAGAGCTTTTGAGCTTGATCCTCAATCACCTAAACAACCCTTACAATTCAAAACCTCAACATGTGGTTTGTCCACGAAATAAGCCAATCAATAAATAAGAATCCTTATAGACATATATGCACTGTACTCTTTTTCCCTTGATCAGGTTTTGTTCTATTGGGTTTTCCTGGCAAGGTTTTTAATGAGGCAATATTTAAGCACGTCCAATATATTTTTCAAGAAGCTTTGAGGGTTTTATCAAGGTGGCGTATGTCTAAGGGAAAGTGTTGTGATAATATGGATGTATCACCACCTAGATAATTATTTGTTATTATATATCTTGTAATTTAAGAAATATCAATTGTAGAGATAATTCTCCATATGGCTATATATATGTCTATTTTGTAATCATTCATAGAAGAATCAATAAGATTGACTACAGAGCTTTCTCCCTCTATTCTCTCTCATGTTTAGTGTTTTATTTTATGTTCTTGCTTTTAGGCTTTAATTTATAACAGTATATATATATTTCTCTCATAAGGGATCCCATATTTTAATATAGTGTAAGGACCTCCCGGAAATCTATCGATCTGAATGAATTTTGATCTGAATTTTTTTTGTGAATGATAAATTCAATAAAATCTACTTGTAAACAAAATTTGAAAAAAATTTAAGCACTATAATTATTTTTTTTCATTTTTCCTATTTTTTTTGCCATTTTTTCCGATGCTTCATATTTATCAAAATCGGGAAAAAATAGTTGTAGTACTTGAAAATTTTAAATTTTTGTATACAAGTAGATTTCTTTAAACTTATCACCCATAAAAAAAATTCAGATCAAAATTCATTCAAATTGATGGATTTCATGGAGATCCATACTTAACGTTAAAATAAGGGATCTCTTATGAGAGAACCACCCTCTCTCAACACATTATTTAACGGAATAACTTTACGATAAATATTTATTTAGATTGTAGATTTGTAATCACCATCTTCTTACACCTATGAAAGTTATATACTAATAATTATCTACGTTTACTTGCATTTACTTTCAATTTAACTAAGAAAAAAAAAATTAAGAGACCTAATTGTAAACTAACTATTTCTATTTGTTTTAACAAAATCCAAAACTGAATAATGGAATAGTAATTTTTTTTTTTAATGAACTTGAACTAACTAAGGAGAAAAAACATCACAAGCGATCATAATGGAATAGTACATAGACCAATGGACATTGTCGGACCGAAGAGCACCCTTACCATTGAGCCACATTAGACGGTGGTACATATACAGTCTCATATGATATACCATCCGATCTTTATTAGGTGTAAGATCTCATATTTTTTTCATACTGTAAAATTACATAATGACTTTGAGTGACTTAGTCGAATCCTGTACGAAAATACTGCACATGATCAATCTTCATATACCATATAAGAGAATAGCAACATATCACGATTACATTTGGTTCATTTTCAGTTAACATTGTCCCCTCTTAATTGATACTACATAAACTTAAAACAACCTAATAAACTATAATTTAGTATAATACACCATCCTTTGAAGTTACAAAATTTGATTTAGTACCAACAATCAGCCACCTCATCTTGCTCCGGAAAATGATGTTTCTTTGGGGGTTCAGGGGTATGCTGTTTCTTTGGTGGTCCTGAGGTTATTGGGAATCCTCCGAATGTGTCTCTCCCCGGTTTCGCGATTTCGATATAAATCAACCGCCCATCAAATTCCTAATATAAATAAAGAAAACATGAGTTTTGAAAGTTTAAGGAACACAGGTTTAAAAGCAAGAGCAAGTCACTATAAAAAGAACCTTGTGATCCATATTCTCCAGGGCAAGCAAGGCATCATCTTGATTTGTGTATTGAATAAATGCATACCCTTTTGATCTTCTTGTTGATTTATCCTTGACAAGATTAACTGCCATACATTGTAAAATAGATGCATCGGAATAAAATCTCAAATGAGGAGATATGGAATATCCAAAGTATTCAAAGCTAATGAGTGAAACGGAGAAAAATGACAATTACCTTCTGCTATTTCACCAAAACTAGAGAATTCCTGTTTCAAACTACTCTCATGAGTAGTGAATGGTAAATCTGTATTCCAGTGTACACATTTTGAAGTTAGAACCAAAGACTTTTACACAAATAATTTACTCAAATATCCTTCACATGAAGTCTTTCAATACCATGAAACACAAAATCGTTTGTTTTTGTCTTTTTTGTCGTTGTTGGTTTGACATTTTGAAAGAAAATGCAAAGCTTTTGTGGTAATTTATTGGTAGTATATTGTTTCACAGATGTATTCATATACTATGTAAAAAAAGAACCATGTATAAACCAGCTACACTAAAGTTCTAGAAACAAAGTTGGGCCACATGTTTGCAATATTGTGAGTATCTTTAGTAGGGCTCATGAGGGAAAAATGTAAAAACTAATTCAAGTTCAAATTGCATTTCATATCAAAATCAGAATCGGGGTCATATTTGCATTAATTTTCTTTAATGCCTCATGTATCAAGAGGTATAAAATTTTCAGTAAGTTCAACTGCTCCTGGGAACTATAGCTTAAAATCTTCCTAAGAAGATTCCTCCCATTTTTCAATTTAAATAAGATGATCTGGTGTAATTATATCTATCGATACATATGAACAACTAACCAGCATGCCTTATATTACTATTATCGTGTCATGTGTATTCTGCCAGTCTCACCAGTTGACTTATAGCCGACAGGAAACATTTAATTAACTTTAAACTATTTCCAGTAAAATCTTCTTGCATCGTCTTGCTCTAGAGAGTCTAGACACTTCCACTTTCCTTACCTGCTGTTATTTTTTGGCCACAGTAGGAAAACATAACATCATCCATTGGAGGATTTCCAAATCTCTCTCCGAGAATGTAACCTAATACTTAATTCTTTGTTATCTCTTTTGTGAGAAGAAGTTAATTCCAAACTTCACACTAAGGGATTAGCATTGCTTTAACATTTAGATAAATGTACAAACTTAAAAGAGTTAAAGTGCATACTTTCTGTATTGCTATTCATTTTAACAACGGCAATCATTGAATAAGTATTGCAATTTTCTCAACTAGATTTCTCTAATCTTCTCCCAGATTATTGCTACAAGTATCTTAAATAAATGAACCCATTTCTAAAATGGTAGTTCTTTTCTTACACTCATGCACCTAAAGCCCTGATTCTGGCTGAGCTCAGAAGGAACGTACTGGTTCCTATATTTGTATCAGAGATAGGATTCATTTTCAAATGGTTCTATAAGTGTATACTTTATATTCAACCGGTAAGTTTGGGTCACAAGAAAAAACAGAAGACCTCTTTCCTCCATTGAACACAATTTAATACAATAGCAAACATCCATTTCAATCTCTTCCCCTTTATTCATTCAAAATAAATAATAAACGATTAAAAAAGAAAAGAAACGAATAGCATAATATTCTAGGATTACTAAATTCCAATCCACATGTTCAGTCCTAGAACACTTCCAAAAGCATTTCTTCAATTCCATCTAGTAATTATTCATATTGTCCCTTCATCAGTTATATATACATGCCAGGCCAAGTAGATTGGATCATAATGGACTCAACAAGAAAGTCAAGAATGCTACTTCTGCCAACCCTAACGATATGTCCCCATATTCTTTGGTTGGATATACAATGAAAGAGAGATTCTAGCCCAAGCCCAAAACCACTACCATAGCCAGATACCACCATTTCTAATGTCATTCACAATCCAAGGAGTTCTTTTCTAGCCATTGCTCTAACCGAGATATATTCAAACTCTTAACTAGATCAATGTCTCAATTCATCTACTTGAAACTCCTTTGTTTCCAAAAATTGAATATTCAAGTTTCCTTTGAATTTTTTTTCCCAGAGTTCTATGTTCCAAGAAGTTCACAAAATGGATCATGTTTTTGACACCACATACACATCTTTCTAACTGATAGTTACAATATCGGTCTTCACCCATCTATGTAGCATTACAAGTGTATGTACCAAACTGTCAATTAGTCTAGTAGCTACACCATTACTTCTCAAAATCACTATGATATGCATCCTAAAATAAAAAAACAACATGAAAAATGATTTTCAACACTCTTATACAACATTATAAAATTACTGTAGCTTTTAGCATATCTTTATTCTAACAAATCACTAATATACAGCACCTGAACCATATGCCTACCGTATTCCTAGTCATTAGTCATTACAATCTCACTGAATCTGAATTTAATTATCCATAATAAAAATAAAAAATAAAAACTAAGCAATCTTTGAATAACAAACCATTTGGTCCTCAATCTCTATCTTTTACAAGTGTCTTAAATACTAACACCAAACCAAAACTACCAAATAAACATGAAACTAAATTACCTACATGACAATGCACATCTTCAATTATTTAAAAAATAATAAAAATAAAAAACTCAAGCTGGCTGCTCCACAAAACAGTCAAAAACAATGTAGTTTTTATTTTTAACCAACATACGTCAACCAAGATTTCACTTTTCCTTCTATGTGTATTGTTCAAAATAAACAAACATATGTAACCAAACAGTTGAATAAAAAAAAATATCAGCAACTCTATCAAAAACTCTGCTGAACCCCAGATAGGAAAATCAATCAAAACAACACCACAACAACAAAACAGAGGATTTAACACAAATTTGAGAGGACCCCAGATGAGAAACAATAAAATAATAATAATAATAATAATAAAATTAAAAAAGAGGAAAAATAGAGAAAAGTGACTGTACTTCTAACCATGATTCTGCTTGCGAGCGGATAGTTGGGGAGCGATGCCCTCAAGTTCAGAGGTGTACGGTTCACGCGAATTGTTGGAAGATTCGCAGAGATGACTTGTGGATAGGAGGAGACCGTCGCTGCCCACATTGTGAAAAACTAACGGTGATTGATTTGGTTTAGAGTGAGAATTAGAAAGAATCTCAAGAGGAAATTAATGGTTGTGGAACTTCAACGATGGTTGTGTTCTTTTGCAAAAGGGAAATTAATAAACTATACCCCTGTAAAACGCACTATTCTATAACCTTCCCCTAGGTTCAATAAACAGCCCAAATCCCCCTAAATTTGTTCTTTAAAAAAAAGGTTATTATCAGTTATGTCCCTAAATTTTTCTGAAAGATCAATTTTTTAAACGAGTTTACTTTTTTAGCAATATGTTCCATGACTTTTGAAAAGTATATCAAAAAGGTCCATTCGTTTGTTAAAAGTTGGTCATCGTTAACGACCAGGGGGTTATTTTTGTCATTTCATTTATGATGTGTTAAGTTGCACATGTGTCAAGGAGTCCTTTATTGTATAGATATCTTATCTGATATCTTTTAGAAGGAAAGTTCATTCTTAATCCCTTGAAAACAGAAACAAAACCTTGCATCTAGTCCCCACCAGCCATATATAAGCCTTCGTGTTTACCGGTTGGAAGTAAAGAAGGGTTCGTGCCACCAATCTTGCACCAAAGACGACGCTTTCACTCACCTACAACGAAGAACGAAGGAAAATCTGTAAGTGTTGTTTGTGAACACCAATCTGCGAACAAAAATCTATGTCGTGAATTTTTCTTTTAGTTTTTAGGGAAAACTTTTTGGGGTCTTTTCATGATATCTATATAATAGTAAGCAAATTTTGTTCTGTGAAAAAAAATTAACGATTTGTGTCGTTTTTGTTTTGTTTGCAAACACCAATCTGCAAACAACAATCTATGTCGTGAATGTTTTTTTTTTTTTTTTTTTTTTTTTTTTTTTTGAGGAAAAACATTTTGGGCTTTTTCATGATATCTATCTAATAGTAAAAAAAAAAAAAAAAAAAATTGTTACTATGAAAAAAAAAATGAACGATTTGTGTTGTTTTTGTTGATGTTTTGTTGATGTGTATTACCGATTTAGGGTTTATTCGAAAAAAATTTAAATGTCTTCATGTCTTTTACTTTTTCAGTAGGTTTATAGTTTAATAAGTAGGTTTATACAATGGGTTTTGCATGGATGTTCTTGTTGGTTTTCGGAATTTTTTGTGAATTTTTTGTTCATTTTATTGTGTTTATTTAGTTTAAACTTTCTTAAATGAAAGGGTTTATTCTGACGTAGGTGTTGTTATGCGTTCATTAGGTCTGTGTATGGTGTTGCCGTTTCAAATTTACATGAAGTACGCCAACGAGGTTTTTGACCTACAACTCTATGAACTTGAGGACTACAGTCTTATTTGCATCATAAATGATGTTAAGAAAGAGATTACTAGGCATCATGTTCAAAAAGGAGAAACCTGGGATATTTCGGTCACATTTCCATGGAATAATAATAGTCACATGATTTTATCAGATGAAGAGTTAATGATTGTATTTGAAGAGTTTGACCGCCGATCAAAATCGATCATTGAGTTTGATCTAAATTTGTTTCCTCTTGCTGCTGAATTCCCTGAGGATGATGTTCAGTTGTTACCAATGCTTGAGAGTAGTGGACAACCTGATATCCCAAATAGTGGACCAACTACAGCAAGTGTTTTAGAGCCTGATATCCCAAATAGTAGACCACCTACAGCAAGTGTTTTAGAGCTTGATAGTGGACTACTTTAGGTTTAATCTTAAATCGTCGAACCAAATCGATTATTATTGGTTTGGTTTAACCTTACAATTGGTTTGGTTTGAGTTATAAATTACTAAATCAGTTAAATAACGGTTTGGTTTGGCTATAGTCAAAACCCACCCAAACCAATCGATGCCCACCCCCAATAAAAACTAATACAAATAATTTATTGTTATAAATTTAAATTTAAAAACACAGTAAAAAATTTAATTCAAAAAATGAAGATAATTTCAAAAATTAAAAACATTTTTTATTTACTTTAAAAATAGTTTTTATTTTCTTATTTTAAACTTTTTTTTTAATTTATTTTTCATTAACAAGATTATCTTCAGTTAATTTATTTTAATTATTATTTTATAAGAACATTATCTTTATTTTTAAATTTTAATAACAAAGGGTAATTTGCTCTTTTTATTAGTTCAATTTTAAGAGTAAGGAAGGTCTGATAAAGTTAATCTATTTACCTTTTCTTAAATTTATAAGAAAATATGTAACTCCTTTGAAAACTGACAAGGTATCTCTTAGAGCATCTCCAGTGCAATGTTATTTTAGTGTGTCAATGCTATAATTTAGCACAAGGTTTAAAATAAAAAAAAATAAAAATAAAATAAAAATAAAAATAAAAAAAACATGCTCCAATGTAATGCCAAATTTGGCACAACAATAAATAATGTTGTTTTAATTACAAAAATACCATTTTATAATTGTATTGAATTCATTAATTGTTGACTTTCATAATTTTAAATAATAAAAAATATTATATAAACTAAATGCTTTAATTATATTTGTTGACTTTTATAATTTTAAATAATAATAATAATAAAAATAGCATTTCAAATAGAATTATGCATTGAAGTACAATGTTAAAATAATGTGTCAAATATAGCATTTTACTATTTTTTTTGTACCAAATTTAGCATTGCATTAGCATATGCATTGGAGATAATCTTACATTAGAAACGTAGAAAAAAAAATAGTTTAATTCGGATGAGATAGCACAGAATTGAGAAATTGTTAAAAAGTGGCAACTCGGTTAGGGCTCGTTTGGTGCACATGATAGTATGAGATTATTTTTATAGGATTGGATTGGACTAAATTAGTATTGTGATGTGTTTAGTGCTGTATGAGATTGGATCAAAATAATCATGTCTCTTGTTTGGTGTGGTATGAGATAAGATAAAAAAAAAAAAAAAATTTAAAAAAGGTTTATTATATATTTAATATAGTGTGAAATTGCTTAATATAAAAGTAAATTAAATTAAATTAAATTATTTTTAAATAAATTACTTATTTATTTTTTTAAATTAAAATTAATATTAAAGAAAATAAAATTTTTAATTAATATTTTTAAATATTATAATAAGATATATTAAATAAATATAAAATTTTATATTTAAATAAAAAATAAAAGAAGAAGATTTTTTTTTTATATATTTTAAATATGGGACTAAATATTCCCACTTCGGATAAAATATTTGCATTGAATTGCACCGGTTAATATAATTATTTAAATTAAATTTTTAAAAAAATTAAAATATTTAAAACCAATTTTAAACAAAATAATATTTATTTTTATTTCTTAATATTGAAAATTATTATTTTAAAATGTTTAAAATAAAATATTTTATTAATTATTAAAAGATATTTATATTTTAATCACATTAAAAATAAAATAAATTCAAAAGAGGATAAAAAAAAAAAAAGTAAATCAAAAATAGTGTAAAGTGGTGACACTAATTAGTCCCACCAATATATAATGTGAGATAAAAAGCTTGTATGGGATTAAAAAATTCCATACCATATAAACAACAAATACGGGAGTAGAACTATTTTTAGTCCAATCTTATCTCATCTCATATAACAAACATGACCTTATGGTTTTATTTGTCGTTCTCCAAAAATATTCTTTTACCTCTGAAGAGACACCATTTGAATTTTCAAGTCTAAATTGTAGAAATAATTTGTAACAAATTTTTAAAGTTTTGGAGGGATCGATTAATTATAATGAATATTGAAACCAATCAAAAAATTTAGTATTCAATCTAAAATATAAGACAGGAAATAAATGGACATGCAGTTAATGAATATTTCCATGAGACTACATTTACTCATTATTCAATATTAGCTTTACAAATTGTAAAGCTATTAAATTGTAATAAATTTGACTAAAAAATTGTTGCAATTTTCTGTATTTATTCTCTCCCACTATGTTAGAAATTACTGATCAACAGCCACAGAAACCACCCCATTAATTGCCTTGTCACTCTCCACAACTACCAAATTATTATACACATTGGTCACAGCATGTGCAACAAACCCTCCTGCAACCCCACCTTGAATGTACAAAGAATACTCAAAATGACTAATCCGGTTAGGAAACACCAAAATTGAAGAAAAATCAGCCACCCATTTAGTCCCGTTTCCAGCCACCGACAGTTTTCCAGTCGTCGATTTCAAGCTCATTCCATACACGTTGTTCTGATTGATCACCACTTGATCGATGTTTTTGAATTCTCCGTCTAATTTGATTACTGGAATCATATTTTTTGGATTGCCATTGAACATATTGTCTACGATATTTAACCCTGAAATTCGACCGTTTATCGATTTTAGTACTACATTAGCATCCCCTAAGAACAATCCATTGGTAACATGGACTTGAGCTGGGTCCTCCAAGACTATAGCTGTAAAATCTAAATAACAATTATCTATTCTAGTTAGTGAAGAACCTAATTTTACTAAAATTCCAATACCACCCCAATATGTTGCCTTGTTATAACAATGTACCCCAGTGACAATATTGGCCTGACCCCTTAACAATACTCCAATGGCCGCCGAGAAAATGGCAACATCAGTGATCGCGTTATCGTTGCTGGCGAGATCGATAGCAGTGCCAGAAAAACCTTTCTCCCCTTTGTCTCCACCAACCGTTGAATGTTGCCCTAGGAAGCAGTTTGATATGAAGGTTTCATGGCCTTTTTGCACCAAAATTCCTTCTGTTGTGAAATGGAGAAAGAAGCAATTGTTTATCCGAATTCGAGCTGAATCGACAACAAAAATCCCTCCCCCACGATAGCTTGAATCGAAGAGGATGTCGAGGAAGGTAATATCCTCATAATAAATTCCAACACTTTGGAGTTTCATATGGGTGAAAATAATAGGTTTGGTGGAGTCTGATTTTTGTTGTTTTTGGGAATTTGGTGACCATAATTCAATGAGATGCCGATCACCAGGAAATGTTTCTGATGCACGTAGAGTCCCTCCTCGTACCTATTTTATTCATTAAAAATGCCAATGTATACATCAAATTAATTAGTTCGGAAATTCAAAAATATTTGTTTATTAAAAAAAAACAGATTATTTATTAAAGTAAAATTTTAATGTATTTAAAGCAAAACCTTAAGAAAAATTACGGACATATATATTTATAATAGAGAGAGCATTATTATTAACGAGATGAGGTTGGTCTGGTGTCAAACCTCTCACACATACACCACAATGTATTTATTGTCGCACAGGTTAACACTAACCCTTCTAATTTTATAGGAGTGTCGCTAATTGTATTACACTTTTTGAAACTGTTTTGAATAAGGAATCCAATGCCAATTTTTAGCAATTAAATTTATTAAGAGGTCGTTTGTTTTTTTGTCTGAAGACTGAACAATTTTGAATTTTTTCTGAAAGCTAAATAGAGACTAAAAACTGAACCTTTTTATATAAATATTGATACGATATGATAAATAATGACATTGAAATGGTTTTGATTTTTACATAATAAAAAAAAAATTCAATATTCAACAATGAAGTAGATAGTGACAATGTGATTAAGGTTGTATTTTTATTTTTTTTTATTTTTTTTATTGTTATTTATCATTAATAATATGTCAAAAGAAAGAAATTTGTATCATATAAAATCATGTTATTATTGGAAATAATTATCTTTAGAAGGATAATATTGGAATGAAATATTTTAAATACAATATATTAATTTGGAATTAAGTGAAAAGTCAATATTTTTTAGTTTTATTTTAAGTAGTTTGACTATAAACAACTTAATAGGTTCACACTCTAGACCCATTAAGTATGTATTTGGTATGGCTTTTGAAATGATCAAAAGCACTTTTTTAATGCTAGAAGCTATTTCGAAGGTTTTTTTAGTTGTTTGGTAAAACTCAAAACAGTTTTTTTAATATATGAATTGTTTCAATTACCATTTATAAAAGTCATTTTATGTCTATTTGAAGAAGCCCAAAATTTAGACTTTTCCAAAAAGCTTTTTTAAAACATATGAATTGTCCCGACTACCATTTATAAATTTTAGATATTTCATCATAACTCTTTCATTATAAATACATTGGCAACACCCTTATTGTAGTTCACTCAATCAAAAATTATTTCTAAAAATACATTTGTCAACACCTTTTTTGTAATTTACACAAATAAAAGCTTTTTTTGTTATAAGCTCTACTCATTAGAAGCTTTACTATAAAAAGATCTACTCTAGAAACTGTACTTGAAAAGCCATACCAAACATACCCTAAGTGTTAAATGGAAAAAATAATTGAGGAGCAGCATATTAACAGGTTTTTTTTTTTTTTTTTAACTGATAAAGTGACATAGTAGATAAAAGCATTAAATAAATAAGTCCTAACTCCCAACTTCTAAATTTTGGAAGGACAACAAACAATAAATAAATGTAGTTTTACACTTTTGCTTTTTTTTAATTTTTTATTTATTAAAATAATAAATAAATAAATAAATAAAGAACTTTAATAAAAGCTTCTAGGAAGTTGCAATTTCTCTGTTTCCAAAACAATTCAAAAAAGCAATAAACGAACATTAATCAACTTTTTTCATGTTAGCAGAACACTCACACTATAGATTTAACTTCTTTTGGGTATCTTCAAAATTAATTCTAGATAATTCAATTTTTATTTTTAACTAAAAGATAAAAATATTTTCACATAAAAATTGAAGCATTTATTTATAAAAAAAATATTTAATTTTGAAAAGCTCTTTTGTTCGTAAACATTCTTGAAAAAAAAAAAAAAATCCCTGAGAGATGTTCTTTTATAAAATCAATTTAGTATTTAAAAGAACATTTATATTCAACAATGAACTTTATGAACAGGTATAGCTTTCTGTTTGTGAGTTGTAATTGTATGGTGTGATACTTGCCATCTCAAATTCTCAAGTCTCAACCTCATCTTTTCTCGTCGGAAGGTCAAGTCATGTCATTAGGTAACTTTTTGTTTGTTTTTTTTAAAAATTATTTTTACAATTTAACATATAATTTGTTAACAATTTAATAGATTAATATAGTTTTAATATACAGAAATTATACAAATGAAACCCTATTATATATGATCAATTATTAAATGTAACTATTCTAATTTGTTCTAGAGAGCATACAAATATATGTGTATATATATATATAGCTAGAGCCTAGAGAGAGAAGAGAGAAGAGAGAGAGAGAACTAACCAGAAGATTGGCAGCAGGAGAGGCAGGAAATCTGATGGGTTTGCTAATCTTGTAGTTGCCACCTTGCAAATCAAGAATGACACCACCCAAGTCCTTCACACCAGCCACCATTTCAAGCTCACTTTCCACATTGAAAGCATCACTCACAGCTTGCAAAATGGCATCACTGCTTTCTCTTACTCCGGTCGGGTCTGCCCCGTACCCGATCGGATAAAACACCCTCCCATCCTTTTTGGGGATTGAAGGAGGACTACTAGGGGTACCAGAGGGAGCAATATTATTGTCTTGAAGCTTTGCTTGGAATTCATTTAGCTTCTTTTGTCTCGGAGAACTAGCTGAATATGATTCTCTCAACAATACAGTACACAAAAGGAAGCACAAAGCTAAGATGTGTCTCATTGGTTCTTTGAACAGAGAGAGATCGAAGAGGGTGTAATGGTGTATGTATGGTTAAATTGTTTGTTTGACTCTTGGCCTTGGTATTGGCAAATATATATACAGTTTTCTATTGTTAGTTCGAACTGACAAAAGATATATCAGTTCTTTGTATGTGGGCATTAGATTTAAATACTTTGACTTGACTGTATGCACTTGTCAAAACATCTTTTAATCCAATAATCCACATGCAATTTTATATCCGTTCGAATTGATAATAGAAATACTATATATATATATATATATATATATATATATATACAGAAATTCTATTATCAGTTCGAACTGATAAAAGTTATATCAGTTCCTTGCATATAGGCCACTGGATTTAAATACTTTGACTTGGCTGTATGCACTTGTCAATCAAAGTATTTAAATCCAGTGGCTCACATACAAGGAACTGATATAACTTTTGTCAGTTCGAACTGATAATAGAAAGACTGTATATATATATATATATATATATATATATATATATATATATATATGATCCTAGCAATAGAGAAAGAAATGCATTTCTATGAATAATAAATTTGTACAATATTAGAGCATCTCTAAAAGACTCTTCAGTACAATAACAGCATTTTTGGTTCCAACAGACTCTTCAAATGAGATTCTTCAAATAATATTTTGCTTCTCTCTCTTCAATATTGAAGAGTAACTTCTCCATCTTCAATTATTATTATATTATTTTTTATATCACATTATCATTAATATTTGATATCTATATTTTTTTTAATCTTTTTAATTAAATTCAATTAATATATAATAAGTTTTAATTTATAAATTTTATCATCATAAAAATTATACCATTAGAAAGGTCTCATCCAGATCTTTAAAATAAGACTAATATTTAATATTTAATAATAACGTATTATTATTTCTAACTTGAAAAAAATGGAGAGTAATTATATTTGAGGGGAGGAATTTGAGTGCTTTTATTAAAATAATATAAACTTATTTTCAATTGAAGAGTCTTTTGGAAGAGCTCCTCTTTTTTCACTCCTCAAATAATCACATAGGTAAGCAAATAGACATTTGACGAGTGAAAATAGAAGATTCTTTTGAAGATGCTCTTAATCTAATGAATAATGCTACTTTATTCAAATTTTGTATTCAAATATAATATCTAAATGATGTGTCATCACTATAATCCATTCATTTAAATATAAATACAGTTTAAATGAATGGATTTTATTGATACCATATCATTTGGACACCAAATTTAGACAAAGTAACATTATTGACTATGAGTAATATATATATATATATATAAGAAAATCGATCTAAATAGGTTTTTTAAATCTACAATAATGAAAATACCCGGTAATCAAATTAAGAACTTTTTTTTTTTTTTTTTTTTTTTTTTGAAAGAAAGCATTTATCAAATTAAAAACTAAATCTACACTAATGGAAATACACCATATATAATCAAAGTAGGAACTAAATTTAAATTTACAATAATGGAAATGCACCATATGGGATATGGTAACAATACAAATATAATGTGTTGTCTGCTACCAAAATACTGTATAATCAAATTAGGAATTAAATTTATAATAATGGAAATACACATTATCAGATACGATAACAATTAATATACATAGAATGTGGTGTCTGCCACCAAAATACTAAATAATCAATTTAAGAACTAAATTTACAATATGCAATTACATATAATGACAATAATGTGTTGTTTATATATATCCATAACGGATGTTTCTCAGCTGTAAACCCTGGACATGGGGATAAAATTTATGTCTGCCATCAAAGATTATCTCATGAGATAGATAATCAGATTTGTAGAATTACAGATGGATTAATCATCTCATGAGTTTAGTGATCCGGATATAAATTATGTTTGGGGCAATAGACCTTTTATTAGACTAATTATAGCACAACTTGGTCTCATTTTCTTTGTAATATTTTGTATCACAACTTGTGAATGATTGGGTCAAGTTTACTTTAAACAGTAAATTGACGACGAGATGAGGTTGGTCTAGCGTAAACCTCTCACACCTATACCACAAAGTTGTAGATTACATTAAATATCTTACACTCTAAAAACTTAATTGATAATTTGTCTCAAAAAAGAGTGCTAAGATTACTTGACTTAAAGATTACATTTGATGTGTAGTCTCCATGTACCATGATCTACTGTTTAAAAATAATATCTTAATTATGTAAAAAAAAAAAAAAAAAAAAACAAAGGAAAAGGAAAAAGGTTTGTGGTCCACAAGAAAAGATAAATGAAAAGCAAAAAGATATATTTATAGAATTTCAATAAATAAAAGAGATATTGAAATGGAAAAAGGAGAATAATGTCAAATGTCACCCACTAAAATTAATAAAATATGAGCGGTGATATTGGCACATCCCTATTAATCTATTTATGCCCCACTTGTTTAAATTTTGATTTAATTAAATAGAGTTAAATGTTTTTAGTAATTGATTCTATTTATTTCCAAAACTAATATTTTATTTATTTTTCAAACTTAATAAACCTCATCTCTAATATCTCCATCTATCTCAGATCTCTTTATAATTGAGATCAATCTCACGCGCCTCGAACACCTGTAACTCCACCTCCATTTCTTCTTCCATCTCTCTCTGTGTAATTTCTATATAAACATACAATGTGCTTTAACTGTGTAGTATACCGTATACGTGAATGGAACTAAATTTTGATTGGTTGAAACCCTAAAAATCAAAGAAATTAGAGTTTTACGTTTTAGTAGTAGCAGCAGCAGAGAACAGCACAGTTATCGTTGAACAACACTGTAGCATCTAGAGCAAAGGAATAAATAGCGTTTTTATTATTTTCCAAAAACAATAACGAAGGCAGAAGGTACAACGTTTACAGAGGTAGGCACAAGACACAAAAGCAAAGCACAAATGAAACAGAGCTCAAACAGAGGCAACACCCTAACAAAAAAATAACAAAAAAAAAACAAAACAAAAAAACAAAAAAAAAAAACACAAAACGCTGATCAAGAATCGTCACTCAAGTTAAAAGTTAAAACATCTCTACCATTCTGGATCCTCGTTTTTTTAATATAAAAAGAATGTGGGGTTTTATTAGATTTTCTTTATAGAATATTTTTTTTCTTAAATTGTATGTCCCTTTTAGTAATTTTGATAAAGGAAAAAAAATAATATTAAATAATTTAAAAAGTAGAGCATAAATAGATCAGTAGGGGGTGTGCCAATATCATCACTCATAAAAGATGATGAAGTTAAGAAAAAGGAAAGATACATAAAAGCAATGGTGGAAAATTAAACAATTGGAATTGATTCCAAACTGGAAGCACAGGTTTGATTGGTACAACTTTAAAGCACTGCTATTTATGGAACCTTCACTTTAATTTTTTTTCTTTTTCCTTTTTAAACTTTATCATGTACTGACTTTATGTTGCATGCAAATATTGGGATTCTTGATGCACTTGACAAAAAATTATGAGTTAGATTAGAATTAATGGTAACAATAATGGTTGGTGGTAGTTGAAATATTAAATCAATAATGGCATTTGTTTTAGCAGAGCTATATATGGAGTTTGAAATGGTAATGGTGACAATGAAGGAAGAATAGTTTCAAGATGTGCTTGATCACCGACGACAACCACAATGCCATTCTCTACTAATTTAATTATTGACTTAACTGATCAGATTTAAAGTGAGTAATGTGGTCGGAAATGATGATTAACATAGAACAACATTTCTGACTGTCTAATGGCCATTGGAAATAGATAAATAAGCCGTCAATAATACTCAAATTACCGACGGTACAAAAAATGTCGCCAAAAATGATGAAAAAAGTAGTATTACATTTCTGATGGCCTTTGGGTCATCGAAAATAATCAAATAAGCTGCAAATATTACCCACATTTCCAACGGCACAAAAAATGCCATCGAAAATGCTAAAATTTTAATTCGAATTAATTTTAATGGCTATTGCGTTGTCAAAAATGTGGTACTATTTTCTACATCATTTGTTACGGCAATGTCATGGAATAAATAATTAATTATTATAATAATATTAATTAATAAATTATAATAAAATGTATGTGATAATTTATACATTACCAACAAAAAATGACTTGTATGTCAATATTTAAATGTATCAATATATGTGCTATTTTGTTATTTGTCACTATATTTGTTAGTGAAAACACTCTATAAAATTTTCCACCAAATAATATGTCATAATTAATTAAAAAAAAAACCTTTGATAATATAAAAAAACTTATAATTTATAACAATCACCATAAGAAAATTAGACAATAGGGATCGGACTTTAGGGACAAAAAAAACGGTACTAATAAGAAGTTTACTTTAGGGGTACATCTTACTAAATATAAAATATATCAAAATCATTAGTAATTATAAAAATATTTAGTTATTTTTAATTATATTTACTAACACTAGATTTTAAAAATGCTATAATAATTTTTTAAAATATCTATTTGTTTACAAAATAATTACAATTTTTACTAAAATGAGATTAAATTATTAATTTTTCAGTAAAATGTTGATTATAAAAAATAAAATCCATAGGGGATATAATATGCATTTCCTATTGAAAGATGAAACTGTATTAAAATGGTAAAAATTACAAGTCATACTTTCCTATTAGATAGGGGAAATATTTCAATAAAATTTTAATTTGAAGACAATATCAATAGTTATATTTAAATAGTATGCAAAAAAAAAAAAAAAAAAAAAAAAAAAAAAAAAAAAACCATCATATTCACCACCTCTATCACTTCTTAACACTTTAATTTTCCTGCTAAGTTGATTCTCAACCTCTTTTTTGTAGACTTTAAACATTTTAATTATCTCATCCTTATTTCTTAGTAAGTACACATAACACTATCTTGTACAATCATCAATGAAAGTAATAAAATATATTTTTCCTCCTCTAGTCTCTATAAATTTTAAGTCACATATATCACTATGAATTAAATCTAAAGGTTCTGTACTTCTCTCAATAGAATGGAATGATGTTCTAGTTAGTTTTGCTTCAACACTTGTTTCACATTTAACATTTAATATTGGGATCAATGTGAAACTTAGGAATTAATTCCATGTTAATTAATTTTCGTATAGAATTATAATTAACATGGCCTAATCTACCATGCCATATATCAGATAACTCAAGCTTATATAAGCAGAACTAATTTTATTATTATTAATAATTTTTGGTACAACCGTCATTACATTCATCATGAATAAACCATCACTTAGGTACCCTTTCCCCACATACATATCATTCTTAATAAGTACAACTGGTTTGATTCAAATACTAATTTAAAGCAATTCCTACTCAACAGAGATCCAGAAACTAAGTTCTTTTGGATGTCAGGAACATGGAGCACGTTGTTGAGGGTGAGTTCCTTGCTAGATGTCATCTTCAGAACAATCTTGCCTTGACCTTCAACCTTAAAGGTAGAAGAATTCCCTATGAACAGTTGCTCTCCATCCAATTCTTGATAAGTAACAAACATATTTCTATCAACACAAACGTGACAAGTAGCCCCAGTGTCCACCCACCATTCCTTGGTGTTTCCAACAAAATTTATCTCAAAGACAATTGCAGACAGATTTATATCAAATAAATCATTTAAGATCTTGTCTTCTTCTGTCATATTTGCCCCATTTGCCTTGCCTTTCTTCTTCGAGTTACCTTTACCCTTGCCACTCTTACAGTCCTTAGCACAATATCCAATCTTGTTGCAATTAAAACACTTGCCTTTGAACTCCTTTGCGTTCGTAGGGTTTCCTTGACTAGAGCCTTCCCTATAGTGCATCCTCTTTTTGTTTGGCCCATTTTCCACTGTGTGTGCCTTAGCCTCTATAGAAGATCCTCTTTTCTCAAACCTACGATTATCCTCCTTAATCCTTAATCGCACAATCATATCTTTAAGTCCTATCTCTTTGCGTTTGTGCTTGAGATAATTCTTGAATTCTTTCCAAGATGATGGTAATTTCTCAATTACAGTAGCCACTTGGAATGATTCACGCAACACCATATTTTCTACTGAATTTCATGAAGATAAGCTGTAGCTTTTGGACTTTGTAAGGATTCTCATTTATTGATTGGCTTATTTCGTGGACAAACCACATATTAGGGCTTGATGTAATGGTAGCTTAGGTTTTTTATGGTTGGTGTTTTGCACAACCAAGGCCCGCTCAAGACCTCAAGAGAAGAAGCACCAAAGGTATATTCTAGTGTTTTTTTGCTTTGAAGAGATATAGTTGCACACACACACAACTCATGCATAAATCTTATTCTTATATGTTATGTGTTTTTATATGTGTGCATACATGTTCTTGAACATCTCTTCTTGCATGTTTTAATTGATTGCATCTAGTTTATTAAAATGTCATGACATGTTTAGTCATTAGGATGCAAAGCCATGAATTTTATTCATGCATGTTGAATTGATTGCATCTTGTTCTATGATAATGCCATGAAATGTTAGGCATTAGGATGCATTCAATTCCCACACTTGCACTTCATGTATGATAGTTTTAAGTGTGGTGTAATTCGTTTCCGTTTGTGTGATCGGAAACGTCCGCGCTTGCACGATGGTGTGCATGTCTTAGTGCGATGGTTGACCACTTGAGAAGGTCTCATTCTTCTCTTGGATAAGTGGTAGTTTTGGTTTGGCTGTTTGGAGTAATGTGTCTAGTTTCAAAAGATTGAATTTCAATGTTTTAAATGTTTTTCAAAACTGACATTTGTATGGTTTTGTGACCATAACTTTTTATAAAAAGATTTAAATTGAGTTTTGTAAAATTCTGGACAAACTAGACACCCTTACCTTTCCAACGATATATTATTCGTAATATTTCATGACTATTTGGATTGGTTTTTAAATCTTCAAAGTGACCACCAAAATAGGGCAACTATGTTGTTGTCCGTTTCTAACCTTTGGTCACTCTATTGACCATAACTTTTTCTACAGACATCGAAATGTCATTTTGTAAATTGGAGTATAAAGTAGATATCCATACCTTTACAACGATATATCATACGAAAGGTTTCGATGTCGTTTGGTTATGCTTTGGGGCACTCGAATCTCGAGTTGATGTGCTGATTTGCCAGTACACAGGTGCTTGCGCGGGTAGTATACCAGCGCAATGGACCAGCGCACTGCTCCACCCCTGTTTCGTAATTTGACCATATCTCACTCATTTGAAGTCCGATTTGGCTCATTTTTGAAGGGAAATTCATGAAATATATAGGGCTATCATCTAAGCACTATAAATACATCTCTTTCTCTCATTTGTATTCAAGGAACAAAAGTTACAAAACCCTAGTGAGAGATTAAGAGTTCCCTAGTGAGAGAAAGCACCAAGATTGCTTCTTTAACTCTCCCAACCCATTTCCACATGCATAAATCATCATCTAAGCATCATCTAGTATCATCTAGTATGTGCTAATGCATGGGTCTTCTTCAACACACATGGTATGGTATGTTGAACACTATTATCTTACATAATTAGTGTTTTTACTTATCAATTTTATCTCATCTATAACTTGTATGTGTTTAGATTAATTTCTACATATAAGATTGAGATTATGTGTTGATTGGGTTATTTATGATAGTTAGGTTTTCATGCTTATATGCCATCTAGCTAATTAATCTCATTGTATGATTGAGATTGTTTTTTGATAGTTAGGTTTTCATGTTTATCTAACATCTAGCTAATTAATCTCATTAAAATGATTGAGATTGTTTTTGATAGCTATTGTATCTAGGATTGGTTATCCTCTACATAGCTAAAGTTGTATGCCATGTTATATAGTTATTTTCATATCTAAGATTGATTTTATTGTCATCATATAATCCTAGATAAGCATTTAGTGTACCATAGCATTATTTGCATATTTAAATATCATTGCATATTCACTTAGGGTTTGATCTCTTCGGAGAAGTAAGTCTTGTGTGATGACCGGGATAAGGTCGTACACCGGGATTAGGTGGTCACATTAGCAATTGGACTAGGTCCACTTTTATAGACCTGCGGGTAGTGGTAGTGGGTTATAGTCCGAGCATGGTTGATGTCAACCTAGGATGTAAACGTTATCACAATTAGTGGATTCGAGGTTCGAGTGTGGCGCACTTACCAGCCCGTGGTTTTTCCCTGTTGATGGTTTTCACGTAAATATCAAGTGTCATTTATAATTCCGCACATATTACACTTGATATATTGTTTTGTGAATTGGGGTTATATTTGTAATATTGACTAAACCGAAAAATTTGGTAATAACGGATTAACAACCCATTCACATACCCTCTAAGTCATATTTAAAAGACACGCACGCGAATACGGGAATTTGATAATTCCTTTCAGACTTGACTAATAACATTTTTGGAGTCTATCATTTTGTAGTCAAGAAATCGACCAACAATGAATTTCCTCATTCCAGCATCCCAGTCTTGTATTTCTTGTCCAATGACTCTCATAAAGCCTTGTCAGTCTTTATTGGATTGTACAATGTACACATTGTAGAGTGCATGCATCCAACCCATTGAGGATATGATTTTTGCAAATGTAATCTGCATGGTGCCAGGCATCAACAACGGCTGCTTCTTCCTTAAAAGTCCCTGGTTTAGGAGCATCTTCCTTCAAGAATTTAGCCAAGTTCAATGTTGTCAGATAAAACAATATTTTCTGTTGCCACCTTTTAAAATCAGTTCCTTTGAACTTCTCAGGCTTCTCTCTATAGTGAGTAGTAGTTGCAACAGGCAAAGAAGATGTTACAAGGAGAAAATGCACTACATTTCCAGTCACTGTGTTCTCGTTTTCGTTATTTGAGGAACTCATTTTCCTTCACAAATATAGAAAAATTAAGATAAAAAAGATAATATACTAACAATAGGCAACATAAATATATGAACAAACTGAGTAGAAAATGTGGGTACCAATATTATATATTACCAACAATTCAACAAAATAAGACATTAATTGAGCAATATAATATGGCAATGATTTAGATGGCATAGTTAAAAAATGATAAGTAGCCAAGTATTTCCACTATGTTTGGCTTGACGGAAAGGAAAGGAAAGGAAAGGAAAGGAGAGGATAATGGTTTTAATGATTGTTGTTTGGATGGTTTTGGGTGGAAAGGAAAGGAAAGGAAAGGAAAGGAAAGGATAGTGGTTTTATTTTATTTACGAAAATACCCTTCTTTAATACCAACAATATATAGGGTTATTTTTGGGATTTAAAAAAAAAATTATTAATGGTAGATTCCTTTCCCCTTCTTTCCTCCCAAATTTGGATGGAAACCAAAGTGTGTAAAATAGGAAGAAATTATTCCCCCCATTTCCCTCCATTTCTTTTCCTTTTCCTCTCATTTAACCATTCAAACAAGAAATTAGAAATCTCCTCAAATCCTTTCCTATCCTTTCTCTCCAATTCCTTCAAACCAAACTTAGTGTTCAAGAATTAAAAACCAAGTTCTAGTAAAAGACAAAAAAATTTGCAAAAACTACTTTAATGAATAGAATCCAGTAAACCAAATACTTCAAATTTAATACAGCAATAAACACAAAAATTAAATCGTCTCAAAATTGTCAGAAAATTAGGTGTAAATTGATGTATAAATAAATTGAAAATAAAATTATGAAGACAAGTAAAGTAGTTTATAGAAAAACCTTCACAAATTCTGTTGTAGTTTTGTTTTAAGTTGAGGCTAGTGTTCAACACTGTGTCTTTAAGATAATTTTCCGGTTCATTTGATTCCGGTTCGAAATCGGCGGTTCCGGTTCGGCGGTTCTGAACCATTAAAAATAACATTTTTTTTTTTTTTTTTACAAAAAATAACATTTTATTAAAAAAAATATTTGTTAGAAAGTACATTGTAAAGTATTGGACCGTGCCCCAGAACCTTTGTCTAAGTAAGTATATTTTACTATGCATTCCCCTCCTTTTTATATAGATTAGGCATCTCTCCACTCTTTTATTTATCCGATGTGAGATGTGGGATTCTCTTATCTTTTCTATTCTAGTTGTTTTTTTTTTTTTTTTTTTGTTAATTCTATCATAGTATTTTTCCTTCCTTAAAATATGAGAGGAATATTCTAGCTTAAATAGTTAAATGTTTCTATTAATTATATTTATAAAACCACGTCTATTTTTATGTTTTAACCCAAGAAATAAGGGTTTCAGATTCTAATAGGCTCTAATCAGTGATTTCTTTATATAATAAAAAGCCTAGAAAGAATATATTCGTTTTAAAAAGGCATAGGGTATCTCTCACGCAAGTCTCAAGCCATACTTTTTATTTCCCTTTGTAGTGCATATGAGTATATGACCTTTACATTCTCACAAAATTCCTAATCCCGCCCAAATTTACATGAAAGCAACTCTCTCTCTCTCTCTCTCTCTCTCTCTCTCTCTCTATATATATATATATATATATATATATATATATATATATATATTGAATAATAATTTACTAATAACGGATTATTATGTTACGTGTGGTCCATGCATAGTTGCACAACTGTATTATTTTTTTTTTTCGTACATAATGTGTTGATGAGGAAACCCCACATGCACCGGTTAATTAAACTATTGATTCCAAATCTCTGTTTCCTCTAGCTAGACATGGCAAGGTTCCGGTTCGAACCGTGGAACCGTAAGGGAATCGGAACCGAAAAAACCGGAACCGGAACCTGAACCTGAACCGGAGGAGGTTGGTTCCGGTTCCGGTTCTGGTTCTAAGGTTTGAGGAACCGGGCGGTTCGAACCACCGGTTCGCGCAATTTTTTTTTTCTTCTTTTTTTTGGGGCGGCCTGGGGGGGAAGGTATTTATAGAAATAAAAAAAATAAAAAACATGGGTAGCTTTCTTTTCTATAAATTCCTCTAGGCTTTCTTAATCCGTGTGGTCCATGCATAGTTGCACAATTGCAATTGTATTATTATTATTTTTTCGTACATAATGTGTTGATGAGGAAACCCCACAGACACTGGTTAATTAAACTATTTGATTCCAAATCTCTGTTTCCTCTAGCTAGACCTGGCAAGGTTTCGGTTCGAACCGTAGGACCTGGCAAGGTTCCGGTTCGAACCGTAGGGGAACCGGAACCGAAAAAACCGGAACCGGAACCGGAACCTGAACCGGAGGAGGTCGGTTCCGGTTCCGGTTCCGGTTCTAAGGTTTGAGGAACCGGGCGGTTCGAACCACCGGTTCGCACAATTTTTTTTTCTTTTTTTTTGGGCTACCGTTGGGCCCAACAGTCTGCTGACGTCAGCAGGCCGGTGGGCCTCCAATGGCTACCCCATTTTTTTATTCCTCCCACCCCCCCGTTTCATTTTTCCTCACACCAATTTCTTCTCAATTCTCTCTATTCTCTAATTCTAATTTCTCTCCAACACTCTCAACTCTCAAGTCTCTCAATCTCCAAGTCTCCAACTCTCCAAGTTTCCAAGGTTTTTAATTTTGTAATTGTTTTATTTGAAATTAATTTTATTTGCAATTAATTTTATTTCGAATTTATTTTATCTCCAATTTATTTTATTTGCAATTTATTTTATTTCCAATATATTTTATTTTCAATTTATTTTATTTGCAATTTATTTTATTTCCAATATATTTTATTTTCAATTAATTTTATTTCCAATTTATTTCATTTGCAATTTATCTTATTTCCAATTTATTTAATTTCCAATTAGTCAATTACTAAGTTTCCAATTTCATTTTCATTTATTTGCAATTACTAGTTTACTACTTTAGTACTTTACTACATAGTACCTACTAATACTATTATTCTTCTAAGTTCTAAGTTTCCAATTCTCTCCCAAATTTATTTTTAAATGGCAAGTGGAAGTGGTGGAAGTGGAAATGGAAATGGAAGGGGTCACGGCCGTGACGGTCCTAGGCGTTCGATTTCAATGAAATGTAAGGGTACTATGATCGATAATCTCAATCATAACAACCCCATCTATCACGATTATCTGCAACGTCGGGCCTATGCTGAGGACCTAGGCCTAAACTTTCCTACTCCCCCTCTAATAATTTCTGAACCCGATCCCAATGACACCACCCCTAATTTGACAAGCCAGTTAGAAAATATGTCTGATATTGATACACCTCTGGATTTTGATTTTGATCTACCGGTAGTGGAACTACAAGAGGAGGAAGATCTGATACAGAAGCAGAACAAATCTGATCTCTTCGTCAAACATATGAAGAAAGTTAGGAAAAAAGATGGAAGCTATATAGCGGCTTGCAATTACTGCACCAAAACATATAAGTGGAGCAAATCCAGAGGATATGGCACTTATCGGAAGCATATTGAAACCAAACATCCAGAAGCAGTGACCAGAACGAGGTCACAATCACAAATTCCCAGGTACACTACTCCTAACCAACAATTATTTTGTTATACTGATGAACAAAATAGAGAAGAATTAGCTAGGATGGTAGCAGTAGAACACTTATCATTCAGTTTTGGTGAAAGGGTTGGTTTTGTTAACTATTGTCGACGAGCATTAAACCCTGCTGCATGCCGTGTCCCTAGATCCACGCTCACACAAACACTTGAAAAGATTTATTCGAGAGAGAAAAAAAAAGTTAGAAAAATATTTTAAAAAATATAATGGTCGTGTTACCGGATGTGCCGACATATGGACTGACCATTGGCAATTGCATTCATGCTTAGGTGTCACTTGCCATTTTATGGATAATGCATGGGCTATCCAAAAAAGAATTCTTGCATTTAGAGTTTTTGATGATGCACACACTGCTCAGAATATTTATAGACAGCTTAGAATTATTTTTCAGAGTATAATATATTGAAAACAAAATTTTTACAATTGGTTTTGATAATGCTTCTTCCAATACCGCTGCTATTCCATCTTTAATTGATTTATGCAAACCCTTTCTTGGTGGTACATTTTTTCATCAAAGGTGTGCATGCCATGTTTTAAATATATGTGTTCAAAAATGATTAGAAACTCTTGGAGATTTTATTCTACCTATTAAAAAAACCCTAACGTTTTTATGGAGACATTCTTCTACAATGAAAGCATGGGCAAGATATTGTAAACAAAATGGTAAACGTGTCGTTAAATTTCATCGTGATGTTCCAACACGTTGGAATTTTACTTATAAATTGCTTGCTCAAAGTTATGAGTATAGGGATTTATTAGTTTCTTTTATTCAATTTCATGTTCCTACCATTGAACTTTTTGAAGCTCATTGGGATGCTTGTTACAATGTTTTCAATTTGTTAAAAGTTTTTAATAATGCTACAAACAATTTATCTAGTGTTTATTTTCCTACAACACATTTATTTGTTATTGAGAGTCTTAATGTTGCTGGTGCATTTTTTATTGTGAATCTGACCCAGCAATAGCGGAAACCGTTAGTGCTATGAAGGAAAAATGGTTAAATTATTATAAGGAGTTTCCAAATATTTATTTGATTGCTATGGTTTTTGATCCACGTTGTAAATTACAATCTTTATTTTATTATCTAGAAGGTTATTATGGCAAAGAAGGTTTCAATATTGAATATGATGTTGATGCGTGTTGTGGTAGAGTTAAGAAATGATGAATATGTTACATTGTATGGATCCTCACTGAACTTAGATGTTACATGAACACAAACTGCATCTCAGCCTCCATCATCCTCCTCTGGATTTGAATTTAGGGTATAGTATGTTATAAAAAAAACCAAAAAAACCAAAAAAACCAAGATGTTCTTCATCAAGCTCCGGTTCGTATTCCGAGCTTGAATCTTATCTAGCTTCTTCTTATGAGTTTACAGAAGAATTTGATATTTTAAAATATTGGAAAAAAGCTACAAAGTACTATCCAATCATGGCTATGATAGCCAAAAATATTTTTTCAACACCAGTTTCTACTATGGCGGTGGAACAAGAGTTCAGCGTCGGGGGGAATATCCTAGATGAAAATCGTGCTTGACACCGAAAGCACTTCAGATACAGGTTTGTGTTGATGATTGGACAAATACGGAATATAGACAACAAGAAATCGATTAGGAGCCAACATACGATTTCTTCAAAGATGATGAACCTGAAGGCTCTAGAGTAGTGGAGCTGGAATAGCAAACCTGTAATAAAAATTAGTCCACGTCATCACCAAACCTGTAATAAAAGGTAAGAGAACTACGTAACCTTTGATTCCTCTAAACCCCCCCAAGAGGATACGTAGGCAACTTAATTGTGGTAAAAATTAAGTGCAAGGCTAATAACTTTATATTTTTTTTTTTTAGTTTTTTTTTTAATTTAATTTTGTAATTTGTCATTTTATTTTATGTTATTTTTAAAATTTGGGTGACTCAATTTCCAAATACCTAATGAAATGTAAATTGTAATTTGTCATTTTGTTTAGTTTTATTTTAATTTAATTTTGTAATTTGTCATTTGTTTATTTTATTTTATTTTCGGTCGGGTGATCTAACTTCCAACATCTAATGAACCCAATGAATTTTATTTAATTTTATTTTGTAATTTGTCATTTATATATTTTATTTTATTCAATTACAATCTACAGCTTATAAGTTACAAGTTAGAACTTAGAAGTCTTTTTTTTTTTTTTTTTGTTATTAAAAAAAAAAAAAAAATGTTCAAAACCGCCGGTTCCACCAAACCTTGGAACCGGAACCGTGCCACCTCTACCTCTACCTCTACCTACTTTAATTTTGTCACTGAGTTTAACTTTCTTGCTGGGAGTCACTTAAATTAAATTAATCGGTCACAATATTTTAATTTATATATGGTTATTCATCTGTTGAGTCATCAAATCAAGATCTTTGCTTCTTAAAGTGAAAGATTTCACACAGCTGAAAGCTAAAGGTGTTGTATATGGTGAAATAACAACCTCTATGTGTTAATTGTTAATTATATAGCCCTTCTCCTCAATTATGAGTAATGCTACTTTGCCTAAATTTGGTGTCCAAATCTGGTGCCCAAATGACGTGGCAACACTCTCGTCCATTCATTTAAATCAAACAAATCTAATATAATTTAAATGAATAGACAAAAGTGTTGCCACGTCATTTGGGCACTAGATTTGGGTACCAAATTTGGGCAAAGTAGCATTACTCCTCAATTATTTGATTTGATTTAATAACAAAGAAAAACAAAACAACTTGAATAGAAACGATAAGAAAATCCCACATCTCACATCGGATAAATAAGAGAAGTGAAGAGTGGCCTAACCTATATAAAAAAGAGGAGAATGCGAAGGAAAAAATATCTACTTGGACAAGGGTTATGGACCACGGTTCAATACTCTTCAATGTCATTTCTCTTTTAAACATTTTATTTTTATAAATAAAGCATTATTTTTTTTAATAATTTTTTTTAAAAAAGAAAAAAAAGACAGGAACCGCCGGTTTGAACCGGACAGTTCCTTCAAATTGGAACCGGAACCGGAACCGCCCTCCTTCGAATCTGGTTTTTTCGGTTCGCCGATTCGAACTGAACCGACGTTGAGTCTACCCACCGGTGCTATAGGTCAATTGGCGCTCGCCTTCTATGATACAACGACTTTTCTATCTTGCGGTAGTAGCACATCAAAACCACAAGCGCCCTATGAACTGAGTAATTTATGAAATTTTCTTTAAATCGTTTGATTGAATGAATGACTTCTAATTTATAGATGCAATGTGCCTCTTGGAAAAGTCATGACTCTTTAAAGAAAAATTGCATATGTACATGGTTGTGTCTTTTCATTTCAAAAGACATTTCCCTGTAACTTGGTGTCTGTTTGAACAACAAACTTTTTGCATCTTTCGTATCACACATTTCCAAATCTATTTCAATTTCATGTGGTTTTAATTATCGGGAACAATTTCTCATTCATACTAAATATGATTTTTCAAGCAAATAAATATTTTTAAATTAATTAACTATTCATTGCATTTAATAACATATTTCCAACAATCCCTCACACGAATGAAAATTGTCACAACACCATGCATATGACAATGTAGACACTTGAAAGAGTTTCTTAAAGAAAGCTATTGCATCGGAAAAATGGAGTAGGCAAAAAAAAAAAACAAAAAAAACAAAAAAAACAAAACTCACATCTAATAATAATTTGAACAACTTTGAACATATATATAATATTTTTGATAGAAATATTAATTTTTTATTAAATAAAAACTTCTCTAAAAAAAAAATGAAAACTTAAATAGTTAATATTTAAATTTAAAATATTTTTGAAAAATAGAAAACCATTTAATTGAATTAAAGAAAAGAAAAGTTAAAATAAAAATGAGGACCCATATTTTCGAAAGAAAAAAAAAAGTTAAGGAGTAAGGAGTAAGGAGGCGTATTTGGAGATCAAACGGTCAAATATTGGTTTCCTTGATTGGCACGGAAAGCTTGAGAACCCATATATTACACTGTAATATCTCCCACTCTCGCTCTCTGTTTCTCGCGCAATCAGCTCTGAATTCCTAGACAATGGCCACTTCAAGTTCAAGAAACCCTTGTTGGTTTTTGGATTCACCTACAACTGCTACTCATGGTCCTATCAACACTCAACCCAAAATTAGGGCTTGCAATTGTTGTGTTTCTGAGTCGTCTCGCGATCAGCTCCTCAAGCTAATGCTTGACAATATTGAGCGTATCAGCGAGTTGTTTCTCAATCGTCACCTGTACATGACTGACGAATCCATTGCTCGTCAACAGGAGGCTGAGAGGCGACGTAAGGTCAGAATTCTCATGTCTATCAGGTAACTAACAACCTTATGTCTTTTCCAATTTTATAATTTTGATATTTCAAAACCCTAGTATTTTTCTACTTGGGTTCTTGATTTGATTTCAAGAATTTATGATCAGTAACTCAGTATAATTTATCAACCGAATATGTTTTTTAAGCATTTAGTTGTGCAAGATTACTTGTCTTGCTTTCGTTTGCTAATTGTTTTTGCAAATCCTTGGTTGGTTCTTTAGTTCACTTGGGCTCGATTTTGTTAATATAGATTCCTTACTCATGCATTGCATATCTGTGGTGTTACATTTCTACATAATCCACATAATTTTGAGATTTGTTATTGTGGGAGACATTTCGTCTCCAATCCATCTGTTTTTGCCCACTAGAGAAGAAATATTAATGGCATAGCTTTATGATTACCTGGTCAACAAGTACAAGTTGATTAAATGGTATAACAAAGATCAAAGGGAAGAAAAAATTTGCCAATCTATGAGCCTACTGCTCTAGTAGTTCCTCACCTTAGGTATGGTATAATTTTTATTTTGGGTTGTCCTTTTTATATACTTTGTATTAAATTTGATTTTCGGGAACAAACTTATAGATTGTTACAAAAGAATCTCTAGGCCCCAGTTACTTTTCCATCTGTTTTTTTCTGATATCAAACAGAGTGAAAACCCTGGTTTTGGGAACAAGGAGACAAGTGGACTACTGAAATGGATCGTGATGTGGATTAAGAATCGGTTGTTTCTGTTGTTGTCAATGTTGGTGATCAAGAGACAAGGTTGAATAAAACTGAATTTGTTGAAGGGGTCTACTCTAAGAGCCCTCCCTTGGAGCTTTATTAAAACTAAGAAAAAATGACTTGCTTAAAGGGATCTTGTCTAAGTAACAGAGAGGTGATGGTGCTGTCGAAGTTGTAAGGAAAGTGGAATTAGATATAGCATGTTCTCGGAGAAGTTAGTGAACTGGAATTTACTTATGACGTTTATGGCAATCAGTGAAAGTGAGAAACCTTTGCTTCATAAAGAGAGCATATCGTGTCTGATTCTATTGTGAAGGCTCTGGAGTTTGATCTCTTATCTGGAATAGTAGATTCTGAGGTGAGATAACTAGAAAAGTTCACGGCTACTCTTCAAGAAGATATTATCAATGTTCGCGAGGCAATATCTTGTAATGGTGACAGAGACATGCAAACTGCTGATCAACAAACACATATGTTGAGGATGCTAGAGAAATCTTTTGCAAGAGAGATGGATCTTGAAAACAAGTTAACTGAATCAAGACTGATTGAAGAAGAGCTGAAATTGAGACTGCTTTCTTCTGAACAGATGTTTGACAAAGCAGATGTTTTGAGTACAGAATGCTGATGAGGTCCTAATGGGTATTTCAAAAGAATTACTTGGTCTACTCCAGATTGTTCAGTTTAATCTGAATGGTTCATTTCAGCGAGAAACTGAGCTAATATTAAAGCTTGATGGACCTACGGAACAATTGGATATCAAAGAAAATGCCTTGCAGTAGCTTTAAAGCAGCAATTTAAAACTTAATGACTTCCTTCTAGCTCAGATTGACAGTGTAAAAGCCAGCTTGACCGAAGTTGAAGATGAGCTAAGAGCATTTTAAAAATTATTGACTTTCTTCTAGCTCAGACTGGCGGTTTAAAAGCTAGCTTTATCGAAACTGAGATAAGCTTCCTCTTTCTATTTCTGAGAACCTCTTCACTCTGAGGGAGTAGGCGAGCTCACTTGAGAAGCTGCTGAAAGAATCCGAGTTTCAGCTTTTGGATGCTAACATTGAGTAATATTGGTTTTCAGTTCACTCCAGTCTGCATAGGGTAGTCAAGAGCAGCATAATGCCCTTATTCTCTTAAAATCAGTGAATTGGAAAATCTTATTGAGGATTTCAAAGAAAAATTATGTGAAGCAGAAACTAGGCCAGAGATATGCAAGTGTATGTTGTTAGCAGGCACTAATATGGAACTTAATTCTTAAAAGGTGGAGTCTCTTGAAAGGCTTGCTGCATCCATGTAAACAATTTTGAGGTGAGCTCGATGATTCCCAGAAAACTCAAAAGAGAAAAGGCGATTGATGATCATACTAAGTCTCTTGATACACTCATGTTTCTCATAACTTCTTGCCTCTCAAGCATGGAAATCTTCTTAAGAAATACTGCAATATTTTAAAACTCTATGCAAGAAATACTGCAATATTTTAAAAGCACTGCCGAAGTGGATGCAACTTACTAATCCTGGAGAATCTATGACGGGGTTGATTAACTGTGCTACTTTCCTAGGCATACTTTGTAATTTGATTGAAATCAGAGTGCTGCTTGTGCTATTTTGTGTGTTTGAATATGGTTAGTTTGTATCAAGCTATATATATATATGTAATGGAAAAAGAGATTTGTGTATGTTTTCCTTGTAAGAAGATTTTCAAATTAGTGAGCAATATTTTTATGTTTTGTGGTTTCGAAAACTAAATTGATTAAAATGTTATTTGTAAGAGAATAGAGAGTTTACCAGATCATTCCATTATTGTATGTGATCAAAATCACACCTATATAAAGCTGATCATGTTTTGTATGTCTCTTGTATCGTCGAATTACCTCTGCAACCGATAAGTGAAAAGCCTGAAAATCTCCAATTGAATTTTTCGTAAGTCAGTGGGCACCGACATGGTAGAGCGAAAATTAGTAGGTCGTGCGCTACGAGATCCTGTAAAAAAATAAGAAGGTAGAACGGAGCAAGAGGGGGTGTCTCATTGGGGACTCTCCGGTGCACGAGTTAGATAATTTATCAATAAATAAAATAATTTCAAATCAACAATTAAACTGAATAAAATCTAAATTGAATAAAATCTAAATCAAACCGTAAACGAAGCTGTAGAATCTTGGATGGTGTCGTTCGGAGAGTCTTATGTTCGCTTGGGCGGAGTGTAAAGTAGACAAGGTAATACTGTTGTCGAATGAATTTAACATGCATAGATGGTGCAATTGGTTGAACGACGACAGTTGGAGACTTGGAGGAGGCAAGTGAAACTCTGTTGTGGTAGAACTGTAGATGCCGTTCTACGTGTTAGTAGGGGTTGAACATCCAATTAGTTCCAAAATAAAGGGAGATTTATATATATATATATAGTCTTTCTGTTGTAAGTTCGAACTGATATAAAATATATCAGTTCTTTACATGTGGGTCATTGGATTTAAAAGATGCTTTAACAAGTGCATGCATCCAAATCAAAGCATTTAAATCCTGTGGTCCACATGTAAAGAACTGATATATTTTATATCAGTTCGAACTGACAATAGAAAAACCGTATATATATATTAGGTTGGCAAGTGCATGGCTGATGTAAGGCTAGACATGGCCTTTTGGAATGCTGATATGTTGACTCTGATAAACAAAAAATGATGTTGAACCGGGTGTGATGACGATAATATCATATGTTCACTCGGGGCAAATTGAGAGTGAATTGCAATAATTGCCCTTTTTCTATGTGAGTGGGAGTCATAACAAATCAATTCCTTTCGTTTTTTTCTCCCCCCTTGCAAATGACAAGGTGACTTTATTTATAGTAAAGGTAAGATTGTCTTTCACAAAGAGATCGTGTGATCTCACTTATCTCGGCCAAGATATCTGAATATCTTTTAATTTGTTGATAGTTGAGCACAGACTTAGTCTACACACAGACTTGGTCTTTGTAGACTTAGCCAAGGTTTGCACTTACTCTTGGGCCTGATTCATATAAAGTATTTGGGCTTATCAGCAGTCCAGATCAATAAAAGCCTGGTTACTATTTGGGATGTGCTATTTTTTGCTACCACAGTTAGCCCACAACTTTCTGAGTTGAAGTCTTCAAGTTAGAGAATGGACTATTTCGATCGAACTCTTGCGTTGAAAGATAGTTGTTGGTAAAGTAGAATCGAAAAATCATGGGTTGGATTATTTAAATAGCCCCATTCTTTTGTAATGAATTCCTAAGAAGTCGTTTGAACTTGATTATTTTTGGCTCATCGTAGAGCGCTTTTTGAGGCTCTGTAGAGTGTTTTTATGGCTTGTTGTATAGCATTTTTCGAGGCTTCGTAGAGCGTTTGTTGTAGCTCGTTGTAGAGCCTTTTTTGAGTCACCGTAGAGCACTGGTTGTAGCTTGTTGTAGAGCGTTTTTTGAGGCTTTGTGTAGAGTTTTTTTTTTTTTTTTTTTTTTTTTTTTTTTTTTTTTTTGTGTGTGGCTCCATAGAGTGCTTGTTGTAGATGGCTTTTTTAGGCTCCACAGAGCGCTTGTTGCAGCTCGTTGTAGAGCTTTTTTTATTTATTTATTTATTTTTATATTTTTTTTGGCTCCATAGAGCGCTTTTTCAGGCTCCGTAGAGCGATTGTTGTAGCTCGTTGTAGAGCTTCTTTTTTATTTTTTTGGCTCCATAGAGCGCTTGTTGTAGCTCGTTGTAGAGTGCTTTTTCAGGCTCTATAGAGTGATTGTATTATCTCAAATATCAGGCTATAGCTCGTCGGCGACGGAAAGCAATATAGTTCAAAATTTGTCACACTTTAATCATCACTTGGCTTTGATCTTTTTAGCTAGTTATGGGGCGATAAAATGCACACTCGAGTTGTAGTTCGATAAAAGCTATGAAAACAAATATCTTTCTCATATTCGTGTATACAAAAAGGTCCCAATAAGACGATACATTTTTTGAAACCTATCGTTCTTAAATCTTTTGATTCACTATCTATTTCTATTTTTTCTGTTGCGCGACCCTACATTTACCTCCCTCCCCCCCGAAATGGTCATTTCCCCCCTACTGTTAGCTTTTCCATTAAGACCTCACGTTGACCGTTAAACTAGAAGGTTAATATAGTAAAAAGGTAAATTTTAATTTAACAAAATATTAAAGTAAAAATGAATATTTTTATCCCAAAAAATTAATATTTTTTGAAATTAAAAAATTATCTATTTCTCTCTCTCTCTCTCTCTCTCTCTCTCTCTCTAAAAAAGAGTAAAAAACCAAACACCCAATCCTAGCCACCAAAACAAAAATCCATCATCTCCAACACTCAAACACAAAACCCTAGCTACCACCACTCAAACACCAAACAGTAGCCACCACCCTAAATCTACCGAAATCAGTGCTCGATCTAGGAACCAAGAAAATCGTCGACGATCTGGCTCGATCTCCTCCTGGCCGCCACATCGTCTCTCTCTTTCTTTCTTTCCATCTCACACTCTCTCTTCACACAGGGCCAAACCATTTATAGGTCGAACCCAGTTCTTATTGGATCGATTTTGGTGAAGTGGTGTTTGGGAGTTTTGTGTTTGTGTGAGTGTTAGAAAGAGAGAGAAGAGAAAAAGCGATTTGAGCCAGTGGTGGTTGGGTTTGTGGTGGTTGCGGTTACGATTTTTTTGGTAACCATTTCGCCTTATTTTCACTCTAAATACTGGTTACATTTAAACGGATTCATGGTAAGGGCTCTTATGGTTTCAGCAGCATCACTTCTTAAAAATTTGTTAGTTTTGGCAACAACTAACTATTTAGCCCTTGTTGCTAACGAGCAAGGAGTCATGAGTTTTGTCATAATAATGGTACTTCTTATCATCTTCAAATTATTGATTACCAAGAAATTTAGGAGCGTTATAGGAAAGGAATGCAGCAAAATTAGAGACTTAATTATGTCTTGATCTTTCGTTAGGAATTTAGGATATGGTAGGCTCAATTAAAACTTCTGATGATGATAAAGTAATTAATATCAGGTGAATGGAAAATTGGTTCCAAATTTTTTTAGAAAATTTTTTTTCCAAGAAAATCAAAACTAGTTTAAAAAAAAAAAAAAGGTTTTAGCTTTTGGGTTTTGATTATTATAAATGGAAAATTTTAAAAACAATTTATGGAAATCAAAAACAATTTTATAAACAATTTGTTTATTTGTTTGTTTGTTTGTTTGTTTTTTTGGGTGGTGGTTCTGGATTTGATTTGGTGGTGGTGGTGGTGTAATTCGGTTCTTGATGATGGTGGTTTGGTTCATCTATAAGATGATGGCCATCATTTTTTTTCTTTTTGATTTGTAAAATATCTTTTAATCTCCACCTTCCATCTATCCACCTTCCATCTCAAAGATGGATGGTGGAGATCCATTTAAGAAAGGGATAATTAAAAACTTGTATATATTTTTGATTAATTTTTTAAAACCTATTTTTCCACAATTTTGAAGGGCAAAAATGTCTTTTAACGTGGAAATTAACTTTTTTGGATTGAAAATATAACAGAAAGGGGGAAAATGGTGAATAGTTTCATTTTTAGAGGGAAGAACGGCCATTACTAAAACTAGAAGGGACAAAAGTGTCTAATAGGGCAAACCTCAAGGGGGAAATGATTATATCCCTAAAATAAAATAAGAAATAAATTTTAAACTTAAAAATTAAAATACCTAAGTTAAAATAATAAATAAATTTTTAACTTAAAATATTAAAAGATAAATGAAATTTTAAGTCAAAAAAATAAATAAAATAGGAAAAAAAAAATTGTTATATGTAATTAAATCGAAAAAAGAAAACAGGCGGCTCGTTTGGCCCGCAGGCTGGCTTGCTATGGCTGTGCTTCCGAGCTAGGTCAGGCCGCCCCAAACTTTAACAGGTCGAGCCTAGCCTTGACTGTTTCATCCCCATGCCTTTTTGGGCCCGGCCTATTAATGGCCTAACACACCCTTGCCAGGCCAGGTCGACCTGTTTTGCCTCAACTATTACTTTTTTAGGTTATTAATATAATTTCTTTAATGAATTCTTCTTTCAAATATAGATATATGATTTTGCTACATTTATTATACTAGTTTTTATTTGACCATTTATTTATTTAAATTAATTCAATTTTTTTTTATTTGATCTTTAGATGAGTAAGCCATCAACAATTGATGGATTTTTCAAAAGAATTAAAACCCAGAAGCCGGCTCATCTTCATCAACATCTAATATCAATATTCCAGCTTCTGAAAATCAATCCACGGAATCTCCAACAAATGATATTAACCAAGATAAATCTTTGGTGCGTGACCCAGGATTACGTCAACAAATATGGGATTATCTCGTCAATGAACGTGATGAAATTCTTCGAGCTTATATTAAAGATGGTCCATTCCAACCTATTATTGACCATAATAAAAAATCTGGATGAGATTCTCATAATCGCAGCTTCTAGAGTTTTTGGTTTAAATTATATTGTACATTGTTGGAATATTCTTCTACAACATATGCAACTTATTGTTTACATTGCTTTCTCTTTAGTAAGCCAACGAAACACCTTGCAGCAACTTCTTTCACTGTTGATGGATTTAAAAGTTGGAGAAAAGTTAGGAATGGCGACAAGTTTGCGTTTTTAACTCATGTAGGAAAAGAAGATAATCATACGACCCCTCACAAGATTGCTAAGAGAGCATCTACTGACTTAATGAATCGATCTCAACTTATAGAAAGAGTGGTCGAAAAGTATAATTCTCAAGAAATTGTAAACAATAGGCTTAGAGTCAAAGCCACAATTGAAATTGTTCGATGGCTTGCATTTCAAGGTTGTGCTTTTAGAAATCATGATGAGAGCTCATCTTCAATCAATTGTAGAAATTTTCTTAAACTATTAAAATTATGAGTAATGCTAGAGGACCCAAAAAAAATGACCCAAATTTTAGACCCAAACCTATGTGGCAATATCACATGGGATTTTTGGGAAGTGTGACGTGAGCCCATGTTGTGTGTGATGTTGCCACATAGGTTTGAGTCCAAATTTTGAGTCACTTTTTTGGGTCCTCTAGCATTATTGTAAAATTATTGGCTTCAAACAATGAGAAGGTTGGAGAACTTGTATTAGATAAGGCACCAAAAAATGCATATTACACATCGCCGGATATCCAAAAAGAGATTCAAAAGAGATTCTACAAGTTTTTGTAATTAGAGTAAATAATGAAATTTGTAAGGAAATTGAAGATGCGAAGTTCTGTATAATTGTTGATGAAGCTCATGATGAGTCAAAGAAGGAACAAATGGCTATAGCGTTGAGATTTGTTGACCAAGATGGTATTATACAATAGCGATTTTTTTAGAGTTGTTCATGTCTCAGACACTGCAGGATTGACTTTAAAAAAAAAAATCAATATATTTTATATTATTCTAATCACAACTGAGATATTCAAAATATTCTAAGGCAATGCTATAATGGTGCAAGTAATATGCGTGGTGAATGAAATGAGTTACAAGCTTTAATTTTAAAGGATTGTCTGTATGTTAATTTTTGTAATTCTATTATTTAGAGCGGATTAAGTTAAATCAATTTTAAAAATTTGACTTAAATTTGTGATTTCAATATCCATTTCTTATTAATCTAATGATGGAAAAGAAAAGAAAAGAAAATGACAACCTTTAAATTTAGAC
Organism: Acer yangbiense; assembly: GCA_008009225.1. Classification (NCBI taxonomy): domain Eukaryota; kingdom Viridiplantae; phylum Streptophyta; class Magnoliopsida; order Sapindales; family Sapindaceae; genus Acer; species Acer yangbiense. The sequence goes on from CM017773.1 coordinate 30,778,962, forward strand.
CAAATAAATAAATAGATGTTACGATTTAAGTCTATTTTTAAATTGATATAACCTGCAGTTCCTTGATTAATTAAAAGCTATAAAAAATACATTACTTCTACTATTTAGTTAAAAACTACTCTATTTGTAAAAACACTAGCTAATACATCTTAATCAGTTAATATTGTTATTATCAACACCAATGAAGTAAAAATCCAACCTATTTTGACTTTGGAAATTTTGCTAATTTAAAATGAAAAGGAGTAGCTCAGCTCACCAACTCTGAACAGTAAACACATCAACCATGACAAATGGCCAACCACAAACACCTAAAATACCAAGATTAGTTAAAGTTTCAATTTCAACTTCTACAACTGAATTTTATTTGATTAATCTAATCCCATTGACTTTTTAAATCTCTTTTATTATAATAAGTAATTATTATGTTAACCTTTTTTACATCAAGACAGGTTTGTTTTTCGTCATGCAGAACAAAGTTAAAAAAATGATAAAAACTATCGACCGTTAAATGCATCTAATATTCTGATAGCCAAAATTAATCCATATTTTGTGAAACGTAGACGATACTGACATTGACCAGATAAAGAATATTATTATAATTTGAGATTTTTTTTTACCAACAGATAGTATACAGACCTTCTAGATTTATTACAATATTTTCAAATAATAAATTTCAAGTCTTGACTTCCATTCCATGGAAGAAAATTTTATTTTCAGAATCAGTGACTCAGTGAGTTTCAACCACAAAGACATTTTTATATTTAAATTTTCAAGGCATGACCCATTTAGTCATTTTTCTATGCAAAAATTTCAAACATTCCAAAGGAAAATTCAATTAGCAACGTGCAGCAAAAATGGCCATTAGATGGGGAGTTTGTTCCCCATATTGAGATAATTACCCCGGTGGTCACTCATTTATTCCCACACTATAAAAATGGCCATTAGATGGGAATTTTGTTTCAAAATAGACAATTTTGACGAAAAGTGTAACACTAATGGTCATTTCATCCAATTCCGTTAACTTACCGTTAAATGAGTGGCATTTTAGTAAATAACGGATAACATTGATTTATTTTAGACTTTTTTTTGGAAATCAATTTTTCCTTTTAATTTGTTTTTTGAAACAAATAATTATATTTAGTATGTGTTTAACTGTATATATGTATAGTATTTCTTTTCAACTTATAAGAAGATGTTAGTATATAACTATAGTCTATATATCATCCATGATGTAAATGTATGTTTCTATAATTTGTTGCTATCTGAGCTTTTCGATTTTGTAGAAATCTCTCGCTATATTACAATGTGCATATATATAGAGCATATCAATGATGCTCAAGAACATATCACGTACACATAATTTTTGACACGATTTTGTAGCATTTGGATCAATAATATATTAATGGTTTAAATCAATACACGCGTCTCTTCTTTATTTTTTAGATTTTCTATGATTCTTTCCTTTAAAAGAAAAAAAAAAAAATTATTGTCTTACACATAACATTTAATTGTGTTCCTCTTCTCTTTTCTTTCATTTTTTTTTTCTCTTCTTCATCTATTTCTCTTGCCTTTATCTTCTCTTTTACGATTTTTGATTTTTTCTTTTCTTTTGCCACTTCTTTTTTGATATTTTCTTCTATGATTTCATTAAATATAATCATCAAAATGATATCAATAATCTTTATTCTACATTACTACATCTTGTCTATTGTTTGAAATTTCGTACAAGTTATGAAAACAAAGTAACAAAGTTAATTAGATAACTTGGACACAAGTTAAATATCAGATCAATAGATGAACACAAATCTATTTTTTTGCTTAATCAAATTTTTATTATTATTTAATTTCTTAAAGTAAATATATATTTTGGAAGGAAACATTAAAAAAAAAAAAAAATGGAGAAAGAGAAAAGCAAATGATTAAGAAAAGAAAGAAAGAATGTAGGATGAGATGAAAAATGAAGATGGAGTGAAAAATAAATTAATTAAGAAAAATGAGAGAGAAAATAGGAGAGGGAAGAGCAAGTGTGATTTGTGAATCAACTTAAAAAGGAAAAATATATAGAAAATCTTGAAACCATTAATATATAATTATCCCATTTGTTTAATCTATTAATTGTACCTTTCTACCGTTACAACATTAATTATTTGTAACAGAACAAATATCAGTGGAAATCGTAGAAAAGAGCCTTTCCCAACTATTCACAGTTGCCATGTAACATCCTCATGACCAAATCAAACAATCATCAATTCAACTTGTTTGTACTCCTTGATCGACTGTGACGAAAACGCTGGCTGGAACTGCCACGTTTGACTCGATCACGACCCGATTTCTGGACACATTCCTTAAGGCGTGGTTAGGGAAGGCGGTTCCGGCAGAGCTTAACGAATATTGAACATGCTTGATAAGGTCAGGAAACAACAGAAGTGGACTAAAATCAACTGTCCAAGAGGTTCCATTGCCCTGCACAGACCCTCTACCAACTGTTGCCTTCAAGTTCATTCCCCTGACATTGTTTCTATCAACAACAACTTGATCAATTTCCTTGAAAGGTCCATTGGATTGATCCAATTGAACGATTTCGACACCTTTGTTGCTTCCGGAGAACATGTTATCCACAATATTCACTCCCTTCGCAACTCCGTTTATCGATTTTAATAAAATGTGAGCATCGCCGAGGAAGAAACTGCTAGAAATGTGAAGTTGGACAGGGTCCTCGGCAACAATTCCAGTGTAATCCATGTAAGAATTGACAATTCTGGTTTGTGTCAAATTGGGCAGCTTCAAATAAATGCCAGTACCACCAAAACCTGTTGCCTTGTTATAGCAATGCACCCCAGAGAGTGTGTTAGCTTGACCCGAAACCATGATCCCTATATTGGCCGAAAAGATCACAACATCCGTGACAGCGTTATCATTCCCCATTAGGTTAATTGCAGTCCCGGAGAAGTTCCGTTCACCACGGTCACCACCGGCGGTGATGTGTTGACCAAGAAACGAGTTTCGGATATAGGTTTCATGGCCGGATTGAACAAAAATACCATTGGTAGTGAAATGGGTAATGTAACAGTTGTCTATACTAGTCCTCAGAGATTTTACAACAGAAATGCCTCCTCCCCTGAAGTTAGAATCCAACATGAGGTCTTTAAGAGTTATGAACTCATAAATGTACAAGGATGACGATGAAGCAGACAAATCGATCAAATATCCATCTGTCGGAAAATTATCCGATGCTCGTAAAGTTCCTCCGTGGATCTGTATCATGAACAAGAATATTTATTTTTATTTTTTAAAAATGCTGCCAAACAATAGTGTAAAATTTAGGAATTTCTAAATATTCTTAAGAGTTTAAAACTAAAGTTATTAACATATGCTTTTAGAATACCTATATAAATAATACCATTGTCTACAAATGTTTGATGAAAAAAGTAATTTCCATTAATTTAAAGATATCACAAGTAATTTCTTTTCATTTAAAGTTATTATTCGTAACTCTTATATACAAATTTTGTAATTTAAATTCAATTAGCTCTTTTAATTTGGACAATTTTGTATTTTTATTGGAACTACTTAATGGACAAAATGAGGATATGTCAGTTGATTCTGAACTCAAGTTGATCAGAAGCTGCCATTTGGCAAGTTTAATAGGTGTCCAATAAAAACTTGACATGTTACTTTCACATGCACCATAAATAAATACTTTTAACGGAAATGAAAGGAAATGGCCTTTCCTACGTTTTAAAGAGTAAAAATATCCACTTTTAAAAAACAAGTGTAACAATGTCCATTATCAACTACTTTTAATCCAAAAAGTTTATAATACATCACAATGTATAAATTTCATTCAACCTAATTCGTGTGGATGCTTGATTGTGTGATGTAATTTTAGGTGTTTTTGAAAAGATTACGTGTCAAACTGAGAAGAAAATCTTCGGTGTTCAATACTAAGTGGTGCATCCGATCAGATATTTAGCGAAAAAAATGCATATGGTGTAGATGTGACGTTTAATTTTTGTCACATGTCAAATCTCTGATAACTAGGTGTACCATTCAGCAATGTATCCAGTGTACCGAAGATTTTCTTTAAACCAAGAGAGGCTTTTGACAAACTGCCATATGTCACTTTCGATCTAACGACACGGATGATGGACCGAGATTAAATGTATATCTACAAATTTACATCATGAAAATTACAATGAAGAGAAATTAAAAAGAATATAATCCGGTATATGAGAGCGTACCAGAAGATTCCCTGCACCGGCGGCCGGCAGCCGTAGAGGCTTACTGATCATGTAATTTCCACCTTCAAGATGAATCTGAGCACCACCAAGATTACTGATCCCATCCATCAAAGACCCTTCACTTGGACCATTAAAAGCGTCTGATATTGCTCTCAGAAGTGCTTCTGTGCTGTCTGACTTACCGGTTGGATCTGCACCGTACGATGTCGCACGATATACACGTGGACCTGATTTACCCTACATCACCACAATCACCACTCCCATTCACTTCATAAATGCGCTTTTTCCACAAGATTAACATTTAAAAAAAATAAAAAATAAAAAACAATAAATTAGTTACCTGGAGAGGTGGTGGCTGTGGAGCTGGGCCAGGAGGAGCGGAGATGGAGGAATCCACCGCTAAGTCACGGCGGAGGAAAGAGGCCTTAAGCACTTGCATTTTTCTCATTCTTTCAAGAAAATGAGTGGTTGATGATACATATTGATGAGAATGATCACCAACGTCATTGTTATCATTAAAATGATTAAAATTGTCTCCATAAACATGAATGAAGATCAAGCTTGACAAGCCCATGAGCATGGAAAGAGAGAGAGCCAATTTTGTGGCCATGGCTGCTGAGAATTTGCACCTGTGTTGTCTCTTCTTCTTGTTGGGCCTCTTCTCTTTCTATGTTAAAAGAGCAGTTGTGAGAGAGAAACCATTGTGGTTGGACACATATTTATATATAAATAATTATAAGAGGAAGAGGACATGGAAAGAGAGGGTTCTAACTAAGATTGCATAGAATATTAGTATAAAGTTTTTTCATATGGGATCATACACATTACACCTACGTTTACTTTTCTTTCCAAGACGTTTTGTTTTTTCTACACGTAAACTGTACTTGTTCATAGCAAAATTCTTCCCAAATTTATATAAAGTATATATTAAAAACACATGAATCCAAAGAGAGAATTGCTTACGAAGCTTTCTTTGAAAAATTGTTATCTGACAGAAGAGGTAAGCAGTTACCAACTTCTCACTTTAGGGACAAGTTTGACATTGTGTAAAAAGGTACATCTACTACCTGGTTAACCAAGGGAAAGTATCTAGTGTGTGCAACTTCAGGGGAGCCCTGATAATCAATGGTCTGGATTGATGCGTTTGATGAAAGATTTATGACTCAGATGGTTGTTGGTGGATGACCGATGATGATTTGATGGTTTTGTCTAGTTGGGAATTGGAATTTTCTTTTAGTTGAAGAATTCTAGTATTACGAAGGTATGACTATGCTATATTGCTATGGTAGCACCAAATATTAACGACCACTTTTTGGTTGATTTTAATATGTGGATGATTCCTAAAATTTAAAGTGGTTTTCAAATTGAATCTTGAGTGGTTCTCATATGTAGGTATAGTAGCCAGACCCCAATAATACTAACCAAGCTCGTATTGATGGCAATTAAACTATAAATTTGGTTTCAGCTTAAATAAATTCTCCATTTAATATTTGTAGACAGAATTTCACATAACTCCTACCTTTTTGGTGATTTGTCACCTTTATAAATATCTTTCCAAATTCATCACTTTAGTTCTTACTTTTTCCAAAACTCATCACTTTAGTCCATTTGACCAAATATGTGAAAATCAACTATTTTAAAACCTATGAAAGTACACTTTTGCCCTTATTACTATTTAATTTAGTTAAAATGATTATATTAGCTTTAAATTAAAATGAAAAATAATAAAATTCTCAATAATAAAATCATAAATAAATATATTACAAAAAAATCTTAAATAAATAATTATAATAAAATCCATTAATATTTTTAATTTTTTTTGTATTTTTGTCATAATGGATATTAATTTAGCTAAAATGATTATCTTAGCTTTAAATGATTTTTTTTTTCATAATTTTTTTTTTGTAATCTATTTATTTAAGATTTTATTATTGAGAATTTTATTGTTTTTCAATTTAATTTAAAGCTAAGATAATCATTTTAGCTAAATAAAAATCCATTATGAAAAAAATACAAAATAAGAAAAAATTAAGGGATTTTTTAATTATGTATTTAAACGTTTTTTTTTTTTTTTGTAATATATTTATTTAAGATTTTATTATTGAGAATTTTATTGTTTTTCATTTTAATTTAAAGTTAAGATGATCATTTTAGCTAAATTAAATAGTAATAGGGGTAAAAATGTACTTTCACGGGTTTTAAAATAGTTGAATTTCACATATTTAGTCAAATGGATTAAAGTGATGAGTTTTGGAAAAAGTAAGGACTTAAGTGATGAATTTGGAAAGACATTGATAAAGGTGACAAATCACCAAAAAGGTAGGACTTATGTGAAATTCTGCCATATTTGTATTATTGATTTTTCATTGAATTTATCACCCCCTGAACAAATAAACAGATCGGTAATATCAAAGCTTTTACCAAGACAGTTTTTGTCTTTTATGTAATTATAGAAGAATAAATTAATGTAATTTGAGAAAAATAAAAAAATAATGCTACTTTGTTTAGATTTGAAACCCAAATGATTTAGTATCACTAAAACCCAAAGATTTCAATCATCCATTTCTAATACAGAAAAATCAAGGATCCACATCATTTGGACAAATTAGTATTATTGAAAAAAAAAAATTGCATGTAAGTTGATAAAATGTATACATTTTATTAATTTTAATGATTCATTAATCTATGTTATTACATGTAATTTTATCTAAAATTTATCATAAATATCTTTTTATAGTCCTTTACACCTATAGAATCACCATTGTGGGTTCGAGTCTGCCCCTCCCTCAAATAGTGTAATATTTGAAAAAAAAAAAATCTTTTTATAAAAAAATTAACAAAATTTTACATCATATTATTATTTAAAAAAATAAAATAAAGGATTAGTATAGGTTTAATAATCTAGCAAACCAAAATGAGAAATAAAAGGGGTTCAAATTTGACCACAAATGGTTGCCTATATTACACCTAATTTGAGTTGAATAGTCTTGAGGACGATATTTACAATTATCTAATGCATGACTTTATTTGGTACAAACAACATTTTAAATAATTTATTTATTTTTTTAAAAGCTTTCTATTAAGAGTACTTTATATGATAAAAGTTAAAGAATAAACATGCATGAAAGAAATATAATAAAAACCTTTCAAGAAAAAATAAATAAAAATATATGTATATATATACAGATTTTCTATTATTAGTTCGAACTGACAATAAATATATCAGGACAAAGAATGTGGACCATTAGATTTACATACTTTGACTCAAAGTGTATGCACTTGTCAAAACTTCTCCATAATCTGCGGTCTACATTCTTCGTCCTGATATATTTATTATCAGATCGAACTGATAATAGAAATATAAAATATTTAAATCCAGTGGCTCACATACAAGGAACTGATATAGCTTTTATCAATTCGAACTGATAATAGAATTTCAATATATATATATATATAGTCTTTCTATTATCAGTTCGAACTGACAAAAGTTATATCAGTTCCTTGTATGTGGGCCACTGGATTTAAATACTTTGACTGACAAATGCATACAGCCAAGTCAAAGTATTTAAATCCAGTGATCCACATGCAAGGAACTGATATAACTTTTGTCAGTTCGAACTGATAATAGAATTTCTGTATATATATATATATATATATATATATATAAGAAAAAAAAATACAGAAATGAAATAAGAAAATTATAAAAGTTGGTAGGGTAATTAACCATTTATAAGTTCAACGAACAGTCAATAAATAAATAAATATATATATATATCGATAAAAAGGACAGACAAGAACTCACGGGTTGGGATTAATGGATTCCATTTTCGGACAAAGCCAAACCGCGTCCAAACACGAAGTACTCTACCCAGAAGAGCTGTCATCATTTGATTGGCTGGTAGATCATCTCTTGTCTCTAACAACCCCTATTCAACAAAAGAAAAAAATATTTAATTTCAAAATTAAAATCAAAGTCAAGAGGGTGTATAGATTAGGTTATTGTAGATATAGTAACCCTAAAAAAAGTAAAAAAAATTCTTACTAAAATTAATTGTCATAAATTAGTATAAATGTAACAGGTTAGAAAATGTGAACAGTAGCTTGAATAAATATGATAGTAATTGATTGTGTATTTAATTAGCTGTATTACCTTTCTTGAGCCTTTGTCAATCCGGAACGTAATAACAGATTGATGAAGGTTTCGATCAAACCATATTTTAAAGCATAATCCTTAAGATTATATCTCTTTCTCAAGTGAAAACAGATTATGTATAACACAAAACAAATCTCTTGATGCTTTAATTTTCTGAAATGTATTCTCAATACGATAATCTGAATATCAACAAGTTTATCGGTGTATTGATATTACGTTTGGGAGTTCAAGAAATTATCGGAGAAACAAAAATAGCTAGATTGAGTTTGGTAGAGAGCAGTAGAGAAGAAAATGTGACTTAAGATTTTCAATTAAAATTCAAAAAACCTTCTTTTATAGTAAACTAACAAGTCACAAAACAAATCAAAGTATTAAAAAATATTAATAAATAAAACGATCAAAGTTATAATGATATGTAACCTATTGCAATGAGAACTGCCATAAAGGAAAATAGAAAACCGCCATAAATTTAATGAGGTTTTTTGTTTTTCAAAGGGGTTCTAACTATATTTACCCCAAAAAGTTATACGTATCGGTTATTTTTAATGAACAATTTGGGTTTTGTTAAAAAAAAAAACCACAAATCAAAAATCTTTTTTATTTAATTGTTTTAATAATAAACTCATTAAAAGAAATAATGCGATCATGTAGAATTATACTATTCTTTCTCCAATGTGTATGCATGCTTTGAACATCTTTTGTTTACATAAAAATTTATTTAAAAAATGCTATTATTAATTAATTAGAGAATTTGAAAATTCTCCATTGTAATCATCAGAGGTGTCAAATGGATCGGATTTGGATAATCCGAATTCGATTTTTTCAGATTTATTAGATTTTCGGATTTGGATCGGACATGATCTGAAAAAAACTGGATTCGAATCGATTTTTTTTTTTAAAAAAAAAAAATTGATTTCCATTCCGACATTCGGATTGGATCGGATGTGGATTTTTTTCGGTTTCGTTTCGGTTCTGGATTCATATCGGATTTGGATATGGACATTTTGAATCGGATTCAGATAAATATTCAAATTTCATTTAGATCGGATTTTCAAATTCAGGTTGGATTCTCGAATTTTTGAATTTTTAAAAAATATTAAAAAGAACAATAAATTTTATTTCAAATTATTAGTTGGGAAAACTAAAATAATTTATTGCAAATAATCTAATTAATTAAAAAAAGTATGTTTTTACATAAAATATAATTTATTAATTTGATAAAAATATATATATAACAGTAAATTGAATTGTGCAGTATACCACACAAAGCCACAAAGCAGTCACTTAAAAAAATAAAATAAATTAATATGTATATATTTTAAATTAGAAATTTTCGGATCATACCAGATATATTCGAAACCAACCGGATTTGGATTATTTGAATCCAAACATCATTTTTCTCATACCATATCTGAAAGTGGAAATATTGAGAAATATCACTCTTTTTTGTTTGAATTTCAAAAGTATCACTAGTTTAATCCTTTAAGTTTAAATAACACTAAATTAAGTGATTTCCAAAAAAGCCTTTGTTTAATTATTTTTTCTAATTATTTTTTACTTTAACTATTCTCTTTCTTCAACATCTAGGTTTTATTTATTTATTTATTTATTATTTTTTTATATTATTATTATTATTATTATTTTTTAAACCTCCATTGATGGAGGACCTATGGAGATCAACATCGGCCTCCAATGGAGGTCGAGGTTTCAAGGAAGAAGATGAAAAAAATAATAATAATTTGAAAATTTTCATTTTTGCCCAAAAAATCTCGAAAATTGTAAAAAATCTCGGAAATTACCTAAAAGTCTCATAAATTATCAAAAAGTCTCAGAAACTATCTGAAAAGTCTTAGAAATTATCTGAAAATTCTCAGAAATTACTTGAAAAGTCTCAGAAATTACTTGAAAAGTTTTGAAAATTAGAAAATAAGTCTCGAAAACACAAAAATAAGTCTTGAACACTAAAATAAGTCTCAGAAACACAAAAAACCGCGAGACTTATTTTTGTGAGTATGTTTTAAGGGTATTTTTGTTCAGATCCACATTTTATGTGCTATTTGAACTTAATTTATTACAATAGTGATACTCTTAAAATTACACCTTAAAAAAGTGCCATTTAATTTTTGAATCCTATATAAAATCGAACACGGATAGATAGAGATTTTAATATTTTGTATCCGAATTTTTGAATTGGATTCGGATCTGAATCATCCGATTTAATTTACACCTCTAGTTATTAGTCAAAATCCCTATTGTCATCAGCCTCTGTCATTAAACAAAAACCTGGTTGGCGGGAAGAAAATCCAGGAAATATGGGATTTTGTCACTTTTTTAAGTTGATGTTTCAAGATTATCACCACTTTAATAACTTATGTTTTAAAGGCACCAAAGTAAGTGACTTCTAAAAATACCCTTACTTTACTCTATTTTATTTATTTATTTACTTTTCAGTTTTCTTGTTTTGATTTTATTCTTTCATCTTCTTCATAAAGGTCTGTTTAACAAACCTCCTATACTAGGTGGCAAGGTGTACCACTAGGTCTCAACAGAAGGTTTTGTACTTATCTAGAGATTGTTATTTAATTTTTAAAATTACTCAAGTGCTTTTTGAATATGATTAAATTTTAAATAATTTTATTATTTAATTCTCTCTTAATTAGTCAATATCTTTATCATATTTTTGGAGTTAAGTTAATTGATTGGAGAAGCATAAAATAATTCATGTGAAAAGCAAGAAATGGATTGATGGATGTGGTTTCAATGATGGTGTTTGTTAAGGAAATCTACTTGGTGCTTGTGCTTCAACTTGAAGAAATCAAACAACAAAAGGCAAAAACCCCTTTGCTTGTATTTCACATCAGCAGAGACATGTAATGTATGTTTTATTTTGGCACCTTCTAGAATATTGAAAAATACACTTTGTGATGTTGGATTTTTTTTCTATGAGATATTTATCTTCGCAATAGATTCGACGAAATGAGCTCTTATTTTAAAACTTACACCGTTATGTATAAGATTGTATCATTTTCAAACTAATATTTGCTTCGATAAATAGTCCAGTGGAATCGTGTACATTAAATATGGTCCAAAGCAGCCCTAAGTTTGATATTTGATAACTGATATAGGGTTAGGTCAATGACAGTAGTCAATAGTGTACACAACTCAGTTCTATAAAATATGATTATTATGAATATGAACTATAATGAGAGGTCTATGTTAATGTATCATATATAACAATAGTGAGAACAGCATCAACAAGTCAGGATGGCCGAGTGGTCTAAGGCGCCAGACTCAAGTTCTGGTCCTCTAACGAGGGCGTGGGTTCAAATCCCACTTCTGACAAGTTCGTTAATTTTTTTTTTTTTTTTTAATAATATTTTATCACAATTATTTCTAAATTCAAAACTACAATCATATCCTGCATTGTGAAAATTAGGTTCAAAACACCAATCAAACATCATCGTACCCCTATGATTTTGTCCGTGAACGAGAAGAAGACCCAAATTTTGATGAAGAAGCTTGCCATAACATGGACATGTAGATACTAAAAATTTAGTATTGGTAGAAGATTACAAGAATAGTTACTGAAGCCAGCAATAACTCAAGATTCTGTTACTATTTACCTTTTTGTCTATTTGTAAAGATTCTGTTACTATTGAATTATCTTGTTAGCCATCTGTTTTAGCCTTTCTTTTCCCATTTTGCAAGACATGCTGGCAGTCTGACACAGAGCTCATAGACTCACTCAACCTTTCACTCGCAATCCCTCTTGTAATATTTCTTTCTGTATTATTTGCAATCAATACAACTGTTAATATTTTCAAGTAAGTTTTCTTGTTTTTCCTCGGTTTTGTTTTTTATATAGTCTGGCACACAGAAGTCTTACCAAGTTAACGAAAGTATAAGAAAATTGTTAAATTTTTGGAGTGAAGAGATCCTTGCAATCATCTTTGAAGGTTTGTTTGTTAAAAAAAAAAAAAGGTGTTTTAATGCTGCAAAATCTGTAAAAGTACATAGTAGAAATCCCGTTTTTATTAAAAACAAGATTTTACAATTTTTTGAGAAATAACTCCTTGGTTGTCCTCTCCAAATCCCATGGTAGGCATGTGTGAGCTTTAGGAGAATATAAAAATTCATCTTGAATAGGTAAAAACCATAGGGTTTTTACATTCACTAATGCTAAACAACCCAAAAATTTAGCCCAAATTTTAACCCAAATGATATGACAAGTGATTTTTTCATTAACCATATCATTCTATGTTGTGTGTGGTTATGACAACTCACTTGCCACATCATTTGGATTGAAATTTGGGCTAAATTTTTGGGCTGTCCAGATTACTCTTTTACATTACTACCTCGCATACCTTCCTTCAAACTACAGAGTCCATAATTCTGGAAAATGTATTAAGACTCGGCAGTTTTCTAATTTCTAATTACAAGCAGAAAACAACACATGTAGAAATGTAATACAACACAGAAGATCATTACAAGCTCTAGCAAAATTGATTACAAAAAATTGTCTCCTTATATTAAATACAGGTTCAGCATTTAAGGGGAGGAGACTCCAATAAGAACCCTGACTATCGATACAACAACTATGCCATTTGATCCTATAAGTACCAAATGGAAATTTTGAAACATCAAACGAGAAGTTTGAGAACCCTTGTCCTCTCTCATTCAGTTCAAAATCTGCAAACGCAGTCACAAGATTACCATCCTTATCGATATCATTATCCCTACTGAGCTTACCATAGTTGGTCTTTTTTGAACACTCTTGTCACTTATTGAAACAACCTTTTTCCGTTCATTTCTACCACGTCAGTGCTTTCCCAGGCAAGACAAATAGTTGGCCTTTGCTCCATGTTCTGAAGCAGGCTTCTGTACACAGTAAAGGATGCAGTAGAACTTCATCAGCTGAACAAGGAGATCTGGCGGCATGTTTTTCAGTTGAAGACAAAGATTTAGAGATACCTTACTCTGAAGAAATACTTTGGTGCCTGGAAACTGGAAAGGGATGCGTATCCATTTTAGAATTACTTTTGATAGAAGTTGTAAGCCATTCTTGGTAACTTGGGAGAGAATCTCATCAGTGTGCACTTTGTTTGCCTCGTTTTGCAAGCAAACAATACCAGAAACAGCATATCTGCAAGCATCCACAGCATATCCCATGTTCAATAACTGATTTCTAGACTGCAAATGAAAACATTTACTCAGGCTGTTGAGTTCATGCATAATTAAGTAATTCTGACCAGATATATGAGAGTTTCTATATATCTAAAAATGGCTTCACCAGCAAGCCATTTCATCAAGAAATAGAAGCTATACACAGTGGCCTTTCAACAAGCCATTTGAGGAGAAAGCTAAGGAAGATAGTGTAAGTGCCCATAACATGTTAATCTCATAAAGGACCAAACAGTTAATAATAAGTTTAATGCAGCAAAGTCATAATGCTTAAAATATGCTCAAATGTTGATAGTTAGCTATAAGTGAGCTAATTAAAGTTTGAGGGTAGTATTTTACTATTTAGAAAAATTGAAAAATTCAAAGCAGAACAGACATGGTACTATCCATACCCTGTTTATACCCATCTGTTGGCACCCTAGGTATCCAATATCCAGGTTTTACCCAAATGTTACTTTCCTTAAATATAATAGGGATTCATGAGAAAAGTCAACTTTTGAGTATATATGTATATTGATATAAAAAAATTACAAAGGGGGGATCTTGTTTACAGAGGACTTTCTGGCAAGTTATATGTCCATTAAATTTATTTTCGTTTGCGGGATTACATCAAGGTTTGATCATCAATACGTTAGGATTTCCATGGCAACTTGTAGATGTTTATTTTAACTGCTATTTGATAGCTCGAAATCTTCTTAATACCAAAATATACTTGTTAAAGATTCTGGACAGTTTTATTTTACTATAAAACTCCAATGATTCGATTTTTAAAGGATTTTCAAATCTGAAAATCTACAAGTCCAACTATATCAGAATTTCGTGATTTATTTGACGGAGCAAATGAGCTTGGAAAATTCTGAAATTTTGTATGTAGTATGTTATTCATGTCCACTTTCATACTGTCAAATTTCATAATTTTTAGAATTGTATTCGAAGTGTTTTCGATTATAAGGGTCAGTTTAGTATTCCTGTAACTTTTTTTATAATCACCGTTAGCTGTGTTGAGAAGTTAATCAGTAGATGTTTGATTAATTGTACTTTTAAAACCATTATATAACTCAAAAACATATACATATGTTTGGTAATTTTATTACATAAATACTGAAATTAGTTACAATGATCAAAATAGATATGATTTTAGAACCCTATTTTTTTTCCCATTAATTATATCTATTAAATTAGTATTTAAGTATAATATTTAAATTATAAAAGAAAAATTCATTAGAATAGTAAAAATATTCTTACAAGTGACACTAATCTGAATTATTTGGGTTGGGCCACCGTGCTTTTGGTGACACTATTCTGAATAGGGGCGTAGCTAGAAATTTTTTTTGGGGTAGGTTAATCTAAATTTTATTTTCTTACTTAAAAGTCATAATATTTTGAACTATAACAGCCGAACAAAATTTGTTCTTTATAATAGTCAAATCAATAGGATACGAGGAAAGTTTTATTAAAAAGTATCAATGATATACCAAGTTAGGTGGATATAATGAGTATTACCCTCAAATATATACCAAATGCAAGAAAAACACTCAAAAAAAGCACCAAAAAAAAAATAAAATGCATTACATACACAACAAGATATTGTCGAAGTGGTGAACTATGAGGTTTCAAGGCATAAACAATATCAATTATTGATACAGAATCATAGTATTAGTAAGTTCCCTCTCAATGTAGATGACCATAGAATTTGGTTGTGGTTTTGGTTTTTTAATTTTTTTAATTTTGGCTTTGGTAATTTAACATTTGTTTATGGATTAATTGCTTAGTTGGGCTTTTTTTTTTTTTTTTATAATTTTAAATTTAGGTTATAGGGCTCATAAAATTTAACTTGATTTATTGGGTTTAGATTTAAGTTGAATATTAAAGTTTCTTAATGGGTTGACAACATCTACATTGAATGTGAGCTATAATTAAAAAAAAAAAAAAAAAAAAAAACTAATTCAAACTTGTTAATTTATTTCAAAAAAGTAGGGTGGGCTACAGCCCACCCAAGTTTCTAAAGGGCTCCACCCCTAATTCTGAATTATTTGGGTCAAGTCACCAGACTACGGGTGACACTTTTCTGAATTATTTGGGCTTAGGGTGTCTTGGAGTTGCTTCAATTAATTAAATATGCGATTGTTGTGGTAGCTAAAAATGGCCCATAGGCCCAAACGTTTAAAGGCCCAAACCTTCAGCCTTATATTCTATCCAAGCTCACGTATAGCGGGTCGACCCAAAACTTTGATTAGTTGAAAGTTGGCTAATTGACTCGGTCCAACTTTCAGCCACCACTAAACTGAAAAGGTAACCACCAGGTTCAAATGAGAGGGAATCACTCCTGGAAATCCGCCCACAATCGAAACCAACAAGCTGGTGAACGTTGGAGGTTTTTTCTAGCCTATAAAGGAAAAGAAATCATCACAATGAAACTCTCTGAAATCTCTTCTACCAAAAGCTTACTAAAGCGTACTAAAATTCTGTGTATAAGTATTTCAGCCACCATAACTCGATCAGATTCATTCTCACGATCATCACAGATAATTGCTCAGCCCAAGCACACCTAAGGCTAAGAATCTAACCATATCTCCATCTTCTTCCTATGTTCGTTTCTTTGTTTTAATTATTTTACAGGTTCAACGAAGAAGACAACCACCCCAGGTCGATAAACTTACCATTTTTACATGTTCCTTGAGGAAACGACATCCCTCATTCGATCAGTTCAACCAAGTTGCCTTGGGCCTAACATAACCCGACTCGATTCACATAAACCGTAGGTCGACCCCCTACAGTTTGGCGCCCACCGTGGGGCCAATTGCAACTTTACAAACTAATTAATTGAATCACTCGAACGATCAGTCAACATGTCTAGAGATGGAACTATCCCAACCGTCGAAGAGCAAATCGCTGCATTGACTACTCAGATGACTGCAAATGTAGAGAAATTACGGGCGCTCGAAGTAGAGAATGTAGCAATTCGAGCGACGAATGACGAATTGAGAGCCTTGGTCAACGGAGTAGTACCTGATTCAGCGACGTCAGAGCGTCCAAATTTGGTTCCAAATGGTGAATAGGTGGTCGATCGAACAGGTCATATTACACCAGGTAACCCTGTGAGATCAAACATGAACCCAAGTGACCAGTAGAATCAGCAAACGCCCCAGACGGCTCGTGTCGAAATCAATCTCAACAACATGCCAATCCGGAATGAAATGCTGAACGAGCAGGACCCGACAATGGATCTACAGCCTGAAAACATCCAACGGACGCCCATGTCACTCTAGTCGACACTTAGATTGGTAAAACCCGGATCTAACTTACCTTTGTTTGCTAATTTGGAATTCTCTCGTAGGTTTGCAAAAATGGAAGCTCTTATTCAAAGAATTCTGGGAGTCTCAGCTTCAATAAAGAAAAGTATAGCTAACAGCTTCGCCGATTCACCATTCATCAACGCGATTGCTCTCACCGAAATGCCCAGAAAGTTCAGCTTTCCAAACATGAAGCATTACGAAAGCACGACAAATCCGGATGACCATATAGCATAGTACAAACAGAGAATGTTCACTACAGCGATCCCAAGTGACCTGAGAGAAGCATGTATGTGCAAAGCCTTCGGATATAGTCTTAGCGGACTAGCTTTACTATGGTACACGAATTTACCTAATAACTCTATTAACTCTTTTGCACAGTTAACAGATACATTCGTGGAGCAATTTGCGAGCAGTCGCAAACTAGAGAAACAGTTGGACGACCTGTATACAATAACTCAAAGGCACAGTGAGAACTTAAGGACACATGTCCCACATTGCAACCAAGCAACAACTATATACGCCTTTAGAAAAGGTCATAGGTTTGACTCCGACTTATATAAAGAGCTCACTAAATACTCATGCAGGACAATGGAAGATGTACTAGCCAAAGCGTGGGCGCATATTAAATGGGAGGAAGACGAAGCCAATTTTATGGGTAAGGTCAACAATTATGGAAGTCGACTAAACGACCAAATCGATAGAAAATCGAACGACAGAAGGTCAGAACCTTACCCGACAAACGATATGAGGAACATTCAATCACAACATGAAAGCTCAGGCGATAGGAGTACATATGGGCGTGGCCATCCAAGGTCTAATCGACCACGTGTAGAAGCACCATAATACAATCTGAGCATCGAGCCGGTCGATGTCGTAGCAGTGATGAGAGAAATGGGAAAAATAGTTAAGTGGCCACGGAAAATGAATGCACTCCTAGAACATCGAGATGCAAGGTTTCGATGCGAGTTTCATGGTGATCACGGCCATCGTACGTAAGATTCTGTCGCCCTCAAATATGAAGTCGCAGAACTCCTAAAGCAGGGACATCTTTAAGAATTCTTGATTGATAAGGGGAAACAAACTCTCACTCGACGTGATGAAAAAAGGTAAAATAATGCGAACGATAGTCCACCAGAACCACCTTGACAAGATAGGGTAATCAATTACATCGCAGGAGGATCTGAAGTCAGTGGCGTAAGCTACTCTGCGGCAAAAAGGCATACACGACAAGTGTCGAACGCAGAAATTCAGCCCGGTCGGGAACACCCCTCAAAAGTCGACGAGACTATCGTCTTCAAATCTACAGATAAATCAGATTTATTTTCTCCTCATTATGATGCACTTGTTATTTCATTACATATTGCTAATTGCCTAACAAAGCGTATTCTAATTGACAATGGTAGTTCTTGTAACATACTATTTAACAGTGCTCTAAGAGAAATGCAGGTCGATGAATCTAAACTCAGTCGTCGAATGACCATGTTGACAAGTTTCAGTGAGGAACAAAAGAGTACTCTAGGCGAAATCGTACTACCTGTCTACGCAGAAGGAGTTAACTTGTACATCAATTTCTTAGTTCTCGACTGTTAATCTCCATACAACGCGATCCTTGGCAGACCCTGGATACATGAACTAAAGGCAATCCCTTCGACATACCACCAAATGATAAAGTTCCCAATCAAATGGGGAGTACAGGAAATCAAAGGCGAACAAAGAGCAGCAAGAGAATGCTACCAAAACACCATGAAAAAGAAAAAAGAAGAGTTATAGCAATTACATGATTCCAAAGCCGAGTCGACTTCGAACAAGTCAAAAATGGAGGAGCTAGACAAGGTGTCGATCGACGCTGATCAGCCAGACCACAAAGTTTTCATCGGATCCAGACTACTAAGTGATATATGTGAGCAATTGATAGAATTTCTGAGGGAACAACGGAGCAGCTTTGCTTGGTCACATTCTAACATGGTCGGTATCGACCCAGAGGTAATAGTTCATCGATTGTAGGTAGACCCAGATCACCAGCCAGTAAAACAGAAGCGAAGGAAATTCACTCCAGAGAGGAATAAAGTAATAAATGAAGAAATTCAGAAGTTGTTCGACATAGGTTTAGTGAAGGAAGTAAAATGCCCCAACTGGTTGGCAAATGTCGTGGTAGTGAAGAAGAAAAATGGGAAGTGGCGAGTCTGCATCGACTTCACAGACCTCAACAAAGTGTGTCCCAAGGATTCATTTCCACTCCCTCACATCGATATGCTGGTCGAAGACACAGCATGACATGAATTACTAAGTTTCATGGACGCCTATTCTGGCTATAACCGAATCCTGATGCATCCAGATGACCAGGAAAAGACAGCATTTGTCATAGAGTGAGGTAATTTTTGTTATAAAGTTATGCCTTTTGGTTTGAAAAATGCAGGTGTACAACCTACCAGCTGCTAGTCAACAAGATGTTCGCTAAAATGCTTGGTTCGACAATGGGGGTCTACATCGACGACATGTTGGTCAATTCCCTGATCGCTCAGCAACACATCGAGCATCTGAGACAGTCGTTCGACGTTGACCAATACGGTATGAAACTCAACCCTACTAAATGCTCTTTTGGGGTGTCTTCAGGAAAGTTTCTAGGCTACTTGGTCACCCAAAGAGGTGTCGAAGCCAACCCAGACCAAATTCAGTCGATAGAAGGAATCGAATCGCCCATGTAAGTAATACAACAATAACGCTCGGTGTGTATGATAAATATATCTAGAGAGGGGGGGGGGGGGGGGGGGGGGGGGGTGAATAGATTTTAACTACTATTACCCAATTTTCGCATGCAAGTCAATTTTACAAAAATGCCCCTACTAGTAAAAAATACAAGCAAGTGTAATATAGTGCGGAATTTAAATAACACTTGATGTATACGTGGAAACCCAACCACTAGGAAAAACTACGGGCTGTTTAGTGTGCCACACTCGGACCTTGAAATCCACTAATCGAAATGGAATTTACAACCTATGTAGACCTCGTCTAACACTCTGGTCAATAACCCCCCACTTCTACCACTCGGGCCTTTAAAAGTGGCTCTAGTCCTAATTGCTTAAGGCCTAAGCAACCTTAGCCTCAAGACTTAATTCTCTATGAAGAGATTATGCAACCTATGTGAATATGTATAAATATTCAAATAACAAACAAGGCTAGGTAACCTTAGATGCTTATCTAGGATGATGATATAATCAATTTAAATCAAACCTAGATATCAATTGCTAAATGACATGTCAAATAGCTTAGCTAATCAAGATTAATTAAAAACCTAATTAGCTATCACAAAACAACACTCAATCAATTCATCACAATTAATTCTCTAATCTTGTATTTATCATATGATCAAAAACATACAAGTAAATTAAAAGAGAATATGCTTGATAGTCAAAATACTAAAATAAGATGAACTAAATCAAAATCTTACCAAGCAAGTTGTGATGATGCAAACCCAATCATGGATGAATGCAGGATGAATGCAAGATGAACTTTGATGCAAAAAGGATTTGATTGAGTGTTTAAAGGTGAGTTCTTGATTTGATTTTATCTCAAAAATCTCTATTTGAAGTTTAGGGTTCTAAAGACTCAAAGAACTTAATTAGAGAATAAGAAAGTAAGATATTTATAGACATCAAGAATTGGGCATGTGAAAAGACAAGTTTGCCTTTGAAACGCACCGATCGGCAGTTTCAATCGGCGGCCAGGCCACCGATCATAACCGCCGAATTGAACCCGAGAAGAATAGGGGAACAACGATGGTTTCATTTGGCAGTTTCGTGACCACCGATCTAACCGCCGAATCAAACCCGAGATATTAAATCGATCAGGTATGAACGGCGGTTTCGAACGGCGGTCGTGACAGCCGATCGTGACCGTAGAATTGCTCCAGACACTTCTGGAAGCAAACGGCGGTTTCATTCGGTGGCTAGGCCACCGATCACCAACATAGGTGAAAACCAAGGAGAAGCCAATGGCATTCTCCGTAGGCAGTCTTCGCGTAAAACCAAGCACATTTTAGTGCATGCGCGGACGTTTCCAAATACTATCGGGAAACGAATTACAAAGCACATATACACACAACAAGATATAACAATCAAAGTGTTAGTGTGTAAAGTGACATGTGAAGAGTATGCACACATGATCAAGTATGCTAAGTGTGTGTGTGCTAACTAAATCTCTTCAAAGAAAACCAAGCACTAGAAATTATACTTTTGGCGTGCTTGTCCCTTGAGGTCTTGGAAGGGCCTTCGAGCTTGAAGATCAATCACCTACACTACCCTTACATTATCAACCCCAACAAGTGTTTTGTCCACGAAATAAGCCAATCAATATATGGGAATCCTTACAGCCCAGATGCATCAAAGATATGCAAAAACTCACAAGTCGTGTAGTAGCCTGGAATAAGTTCATTTCAAAGTCGTCCGAACACTGCCACCCTTTTTTCAACACATTGAGAAAGAACAAGACATTCGAGTGGAACGACGACTGTGAAAAAGCCTTACGAGATTTGAAGACATATTTGGCTTTACCTCTATTGCTGTCGAAGCCAAAAGTCAACGAAACATTAATCATCTACTTGATGGTATCCGACACTACCTTAAGTGCCGTACTAATTAGAGAAGAAGAGGGCGTTTATCATCCAGTGTATTATGTAAGTAAAGCTCTACTCGACATGGAAACCAGGTATAGTCGACTGGAAAAGCTGGTATTAGCTCTTGTTGTAGCAGCACGCAAGCTGCGACTATACTTCCAATGCCACTCCATTAAGGTATTAACTACATACCCCCTAAAAAATATTCTTCACAAACCAGAACTTTCAGGTCGACTGACGAAATGGGCTGTGGAGCTTAGCGAGTACGACATCAGCTTCCACCCTCGAACATCAATGAAGTCACAGGTATTAGCTGACTTTATTATGGACTTTACCCTTTGTGAAAATGTGCAGGCCGAACAGGAACCAGTAGCCCTCATAGAAAATCCTTTGTCCAAAAAATGGACTTTGTCAGTCGACAGATCCAGTAATATCAAAGGAAGTGGACTAGGTCTGGTACTCAAATCCCTATAAGGGGACACGCTGGAACAGTTGATCCAATGCGAATTCCGTGTGACAAACAATGAAGTCAAATATGAAGCGTTGATTGCCGGACTCGACCTCACAAAAAGCCTAGACATAAAAAACATTCAAGTACTGAGCGACTCGCAACTAGTCATTCGACAGATGAATGGATCCTATGAAGCAAGGGACTAAAGAATGTCGGCTTATTTGGCAAAAGCCAAGCAACTACGGTTGACCTTCGACGAGTTTACAATCCAACGAATACCCATATCTGAGAATGCTCGAGCAGATGCATTAGCAAGTCTTGGGTCGACAACGACAAACAGTTTGAAATCTATACCCGTTGTTCATCTTATGTTGCCGATAATTCAAGAGGCCGAAGTACTTGCACCAGTCGACCGTGGAACAAGTTGGATGGATCCCATATTTAACTACCTTCAAGCCGACTTCCTACTAGGAAATAGGTCCGAAGCAAGGAAGATCAAAGCAAAAGCTGCAAAATTCTGCATTTTATATGGTAAACTCTATAAACGATCATTTACAGGACCTTATTTGAGATGCGTAACCCCTCGAGAGGCGTACGACGTCCTCAAAAGTCTCCATTACGAGGAATGCGGAAATCATTCTGGCACTCGAAGTTTGTTGAATAGAGACATTACAGCGGGATATTACTGGCCGACAATGCGGTCTGATTCCCAAAATCATGTGAAGTCTTGTGACAAATGTCAATGATTTGCACCAGTATTGTACCTCCCCACAGGTATGTTAAATTCAATTTCGGCCCCTTGGCCTTTTATGAAATGGGGAATGGATATTGTAGGTAAACTTCCTGCAGCACCTGGAGGTGTCGTCTACATGCTAGTTTTAACATATTACTTCACCAAATGGGTTGAAATCGGAGCATACCAACAAGTACGCGACATTGAGGTACGCGACTTCATATGGAAAAACATAATTTACAGGTTTGGAGTACTATGGGAGACAGTGACCGACAACGGATCCCAATTCATTTCGTACGACTTCAAAAACTTCTGTGACAAGTATAGGATAAAGCTGAGTTTCTCAACACCACGTTATCCTCAAGCCAACGGACAAGCAGAGTCGACTAATAAAACCATCGTGAACACACTAAAGAAATGATTGGAGGCAGAGAAAAGCGAATGGGCGGAAAAACTCCCAGAGATACTATGGTTGTACAGAACTGTTACACATCGATCGGCTTCGAAGCGGTAATCCCAATAGAGACACGACTTGTAACTGCTCGTAGCGAAAACCCCAATGAGGAACAAAACAATTTGGAGCAAAACAATTTGGAGCTTGCTTTCGAGTTAGATCACTTAGATGAGCGTCAAGACAGTGCATCCCTGCGGGTACAGTCGTACCAACAAGTCGCACGATATTATAACAAAAAAGTGAGGACCGGAGTATTCAAGATTAACGACTGGGTACTACGACGAGTCTTTCAAAATACCAGGGAAGAAGGAACGGGAAAGCTGGGGGCAACCTGGGAATGCCCCTACCAAATAACATATATAAAAGGGCGAGGAGCATATAAATTACAGGGACTCGACAGTCGGGAGTTATACAACAGTTGAAACGCTCTACATTTAAAACAGTACCATTTCTAAACTCATTTATTTTTTTATTTTTTTTATACTTGTTCATTTTTATCGACATTCTATATTAATGAGTCAACCACAAGGAGTAATGATGAAAACTTAGTGCAACTAAGTGCAAAACTAAGCTCACAAAATAACTCACATCTTGATCTACGAAAGTTGTCAACAACGACAAGCAATTATTAGCTATCATAGGTACGACACGACCTTATACAATCGACGAATTACGAATTACTAGTCAAGATCTACTCTCAATATCCTCAATCGACATCGCAAACAGAGAGTGAGGGAAATAGCATTGGGGACAAATATCGACTATTAAACGCAAGTACACGATTTTGTTATGTAAAGAAAGGTCGTATCGACCCATTAACGCATGTACGCGATATTCAAAGTTATATACAAGGTTCAACGACCAAATTAAAGGCAAGTACGCGATTTTGTTATGTAAAGAAAGGTCGTATCGACCCATTAACGCATGTATGCGATATTTAAAGTTATATACAAGGTCGTCCGACCAAATTAAACGCAAGTACGCGATTTTGTCATGTAAAGAAAGGTCGTATCGACCCGTTAATGCATGTACATACGCGATTTTGTTATGTAAAGAAAGGTTGTATCGACCCATTAACGCATGTACGCGATATTCAAAGTTATATACAAGGTCATCCGACCAAATTAAACGCAAGTACGAGATTTTGTTATGTAAAGAAAGGTCGTATCGACCCATTAATGCATGTACACGATATTCAAAAATTATCTACAAGGTTGTTTGACCAAATTTCACATGTTCGCAATTCATTATTCATAGAAGGTTGTTGACCAAAACACGCATATTCACAATTTTCATAGTTAAACAATAGGTCGTGTAAACCGAATTACGTATGAGCATGAGTTTACAGGCTTATCTCATTCAATTGAAAATCACAATTGTGCAAACCCCATTATATGATGGTCGTATCGTTTCCACAATATCAAATCAAAATTACACACATGAAGTTGATTCGAAACAAAACAAGGGCATTAAAACATAAATATGTATAGGTCGAGTCGACCAAATCATCCATGATTACAAATACCAAATTAAAAGTTGGTAAGAAAAATGAGGTTAAATTAAACAAAAAGCAATCAAACATCATTCTGGGTTGAATCAGCAACAACAACATTTAGGCCTTCAATATTGTTGAGGTTCTCAAGGCTCTTATCGACATCTCCTCTAGCATCCACCTCTTCATCTGCTCCTCCAGATGGTGACCCATCAAGCCTGAGATGCTCCATTTCTTTGTAAGTGTCGATCACTTCTCGCATCTCGGTATGGTCCCAATTGACATGATCACCAGACAAGTACTCCTTGAAAATCTCTACCCTAGCCTTGCACATTGCTTTAGCGGCGATCGACTTTAGTTGCTTTTTCAAAGCCTCGACCAAGCTTTTTTCTTCGGCAACAGTCGCATTAGCCTTTGTCGATTCATCGCGGTGTCGATCCCTCTCCGCCTTCAAATTCTTCACCTCCTCCTTTAGAGTCGAGTTTTTCTACTCTAGGTCCCTCATGGCCTTGTCAAGTTTAGCATTGTCAGCCTTAAGATTGTCGTTAGCCTTCCGAAACTTCATGCATTTGTCGCTCACAATCTTGTACTTGTCATGAAGATGTAAATGCACTTACAGAGCCTACAAAAAAAAAATGTCGTATCAATAAGAAAGATAGATGATGAAAAAGAAACTTGAGAGATGAGCAAATTTACTTGGAATGCAGAAAGAATGCCTGTGTTAAAAACCTTCTCCGTCTTCTTGCCCTTTAAAAACTCTTCGTCAGCAGGAAGAAGAAATTCGTTCGACCTATCAAGAAAGTCAGTCGACTCCTTGAACGATGATATTCCAGAAGAAAGAAGCATCATCGAGGAATCTGGCTCCAAAGCAGTTGCAATAGACTTCATCTTCGAGCTAGATTCGACATTCTTTGCACGGTCGACAGTAGAATCTCTTTTCTATCTCTTCCTTGATGGGTTGGACTCAGGCGACGAAGTGTAAACATGTTTTGGTACCGCAGGTGCAGTTTCCTTCGACTTGTCGGCCGCCTACTTCTTCTTCGCTGCTGCTGCTGTTTCTGTTGCTGTTGCCCCCTTCTTGTTGATTTCCTCTTTATAAAGCTTCAAAGCTTTAGTTTTGCCTAGCAAATTGATCTTTGCATTCGACATCGACGTCACTGCGAAACGACGTTCAGTGTCAGTAATAGGGGACATGAATTTCATATCATACTCAAGAATTTCAAGACTCATTCTAGTCCAAACATATGACACAGAATCCTTAACAAGAAGATACGGCACTCGCGATCTATTCAAAGTCGACCATCGCCATAAACTGCTAGGCCTAAGCTTACCATCCGTAAGCAACTCTCTATAACTCCTATCTCTTATAGGAATGTCTAATATTTCCTTAGTGCGTTTAGGTGCCTCGTCACATGGTAGCTTGCTATCCGCACCCTTGATTTCTACATAAACAGTTACTAATCAATACAAATGGTGATTGATCAGACCAAAATTGGTACGATTTTGGCCCTTACTTCCTTCTCTTTATGCTTGATTTTTGGGCATTATCCCGTGATTTAATAGTGTAAATTAAGTGTTTTCAAGTATTTACAAAGTTCAGGGGCATTGAGGTAATATTAGAGAATTAGGGGTAAAACTGCAATTATTGGGAGAAGATTGAAAATTGTGCAATAGTAGAAGCGAATAGGGGAGCATTGTGTAATTTACCAGGCAAATCAGCAAAGCGCGCCACGTCAGCAAATGACACGGTGCGTTTTGGTGAAAGAAGGTCATGGGCTTCTTAGCGCACCCACGACTAGTGCTTTGCGTGCCCAAATTGCCAGCCCAAGTCACACAAGCCCAATCAGCAGCCCACGCCTGCAACTTAAGTGATGTGGTGCGTTTTGAGGCAGGCTTGGGCCTCCAAACGCACCCTATTTCATTGCCGAGTGCACCCCTATATGAGACAAAGGAGGCAAGTTGCATGCACCCAAATTCAGTTCTAATTGCACCCCTATTCAAGGCTAAAGTGAAGTAGCTGAGCGTACCCCCTACCATGCTAAATGCACCCCATCTTCTTCAACCTCACTCTTTTTCCTCACGAGCTGGTCGACCATGGCAGCCCTAAACCCTAAA
Organism: Acer yangbiense; assembly: GCA_008009225.1. Lineage (NCBI taxonomy): Eukaryota > Viridiplantae > Streptophyta > Magnoliopsida > Sapindales > Sapindaceae > Acer > Acer yangbiense. The sequence continues at coordinate 30,805,690 of CM017773.1, forward strand.
GCACCGCCACCTCAACGACGCCAAAAACTGACCTATCTCTGGTCGGTTTCCAGCCTAATTTAACGGTGAACCGATCGGTAGCCCAGTCACACACTTTTCGGTGCCCTAATCGGTCGGAATCCATAGCCACCCAATCACGCCTCTTCCTCCCTTTTATCGCCACTTTCCCAAACCGCGTAAATCGATATCGCGGTTTACATTTCGATGTTGCCATGGCGATAGGGAGTGTTTTTGGCCAAGATTTAGTCGCCATTTGGGGTCGCCCTAGTGTCGCCATTGAAGACAAACCGTGACCTCCTCTCTGTCCAAAACTGATTGGGTGGGAAAATTACAATATGCACCTCTCTTATGGACTAAATGGTAATTTGCCATGCAAGAGGATGTTTTGGTAATTTACCACCCGAGACCTAATTTGAAAATCCTATAAATTCATCACTATTTTCCTCTTTTAAACAAATCTTGGCCATTCTTGACAACCAAGAAACCTCCTTTCTACCATTCCTAATCCCTCCACTTCTCTCCTACCTAAGCTAAATATCTAGATTTCCTTCCCCAAATCATTCCTTTTTTCCCATCTTCTCCACAAATCTCCTTAGTCATTTCCCATTTGACTCCACCTATCTAGAGACATCCTCATCCTCCACTATTTGCGCAAGGAGCATCAAAGGCAAGGAAATGATCAAGCTTACAAAAGGAGACCCAATGGTGATTTCCTAATATTTTACTTGCATTCCCTTTGATTGTAATATGTGTAATTAAACCCCTTTTCTAGGGATTTTATGTGAGAACATTTGGATTGGGATTTGCTTAAACTTTAATATATTTTAATCTCTATTTGTGTTTTATTCATTTTATAAATAGATTCTAGGCATTATATGATTGACATGTGAAAGTTCTCAAAGTGTGTTTTTCAATATAAAGCTAGAGGGGGGGTGAATAGATTTTATCTAATTATTACCCGATTTTCGCATACAAGTCAATTTTATGAAAATGCCCCTACTAGTCAAAAATACATACAAGTGTAATATAGTGCGGAATTTAAATAACACTTGATGTATACGTGGAAAACCCAACCACTGGGAAAAACCACGGGCTGTATAGTGCGCCACACTCGGAACTCGAAATCACTAATTGAAATGAAGTTTACAACCTATGTAGACCTCGTCTAACACTCCGGTCTGTAACCCCTCACTTCTACCCAGCGGGCCTTTATTAGCAATCCTATTCCAATTTGCTTGATCCTCGAAGTCACTACTTGTAATGATGTTTACAGCCAATCCTGGTCTGTAACCCACCACTACTACCCAGCGGGCCTGTAATAGCAACCCTAGACCAAGACTTCAATCTCTCACAAAAGATGCACAACCCTATGTGAATATGTATAAATATTCAATTAATGCAATAAGAGCTAGGGTACTCTAAATGCTTATCTAGGATGATAATATATTCAATTTAAATCAACCCTAGATATCAATAGCTAAATGACATGTCAAATAGCTTAGCTAATCAAGATTAATTAAAAACCTAATTAGCTATCACAAACAACACTCAATCAATTCATCACAAATAATCTCTTTTCTTGTATTTAGCATATGATCTAAAACATACAAGTAATTTAAAAGAGATGGCTTGGTATTTAAAATACTACAATAAGATGAAATTAATCAAAATCTTACCAAGCAAGTTGTGATGATGCAAACCTATACATGGATGCACTCTATATAGACATAGGAGATGCAATATGAAATTTGATGCAAAAGGGGTTTGATTTGAGTGGTTAAAGTTGAGTTCTTGATTTGATTTTCTCTCAAAATCTATCTTTGAAGATTAGGGTTCTTAAGAGTCAAAGAACTTAATCAGATAATGAGAAAGTGTGATATTTATAGACATCAAGAACAGGGCAAGTGAAAAGACAATTTTGCCCCTGAAATCGCACGATCGGCGGTTTCAATCGGCGGCCAAGCCGCCGAATTGAACCCCCGAATGGCTCCCAAGCGGAACAGGGGAACTTCGGCGACTTCGTTCCGCGGTTTCGAAATCGCCGATCCCAACCGCCGTTTTGGACCCGAGAGAAATATTTCAATCAGGTCTCATTCGGCGGTTTCGAACGGCGGCTAGGCCGCCGAACGTAACCGCCGTTTCACCAAAAATGGTGAAACCAAGGAGAAGCCAAAGGCATCTCCACCGGCGATCATCGCGCAAAACAAAGCACATCAACGTGCACGCGCGGACGTTTCCGAACATCCTTCGGGAAACGAATTACACCACACTAAAAGCTAACATACATGAAGTGCAAGTGTGGGTATTGAATGCATCCTAATGCCTATCATGTCATGGCATTTTATAAAACAAGATGCAATCAATTTAATGCAAGAAGAGACATTGAATAAACAATAAAGCACAATGCACACATAATATAAACACAACATTCAAGAATAGGAGATATGCATGTTGTGTGTGTGTGCAACTATATCTCTTCAAGCCAAAGTAAGCACAAGATATACCTTTGGTGCTTGTCCTCTTGAGGTCTTGGAAAGGGTCTTTGATCTTCAACCTTAATGACCTAGACTACCCTTACAACCAAACCCCAACATGTGGTTTGACCACGAAATAAGCCAATCAACAAAAGGGAATCCTTATAATCTCCCCCTTTGGCTATTTCGTGACAAAACCACCACTCACATTGATTCCTCACAACATAATAGAAACTACGGGTCTACTATGATTTTCTACTTTACAAAGAGATAAGATAAATAATCTTGAAGTTTTCAATCTTAAGTAGAACAATCAATCCCTGAAAGCATAGTTTCTATACTTTCCAATACAAGAAAAGGTGAGATGAATCAAGTGAGATAAAACAAACATTTGCATTTAAGAATTTAAGTACAACATCATGCAATGTATGAATGTGCAAATGCTCCCCCTCAAAGGGTTACTCCCCCTCAATAAGTATACTCCCCAACATGCACAATTGCTACTACAATTTGCAACTCCCCTTACCACAACTTACTCCCCCTTTTTGTCATGATATAGACAAAGGAGTAGTCCCCAACCGGGTCACTCAAGGCAAAGAGAGATAGTAGCATTCTAGTATATGCATAATCAATATAAGTCACTTTATGCAATCTCAATTTATTGGAGAGAAACAAGGAGATTTATTTAAAGAAAATGTGTGAATCAAAAAATTGCTTTGCATACAAGACATGTAACATTTAAGTCCAAAATATCATGGTATTTGGCAAAGCAAATGACAAAGGTTTTCAATATGAATTCAAACCAATTTCACCAATGTCAAGAGAGAAGCAATGATATAGGTTTTCATTGATTTCAATTTAAGAACAACTATATCCAACTTTATAAGCCAAACATGTCATGAGCGACTTTGCACCCTATTTGATTTTTCCGGATAAGATATCCGTATGATAGTAGACATGTTCAACCAATAAAGAAAGAGAGACATTTGGATTGAAAAATCCTTGAATGGATACAAGATCCTTTTTCATTTGAGTCTCATAAGCTTTTTCACACATTTTTTGCAGTTAAGAAATGCAATCATCAAAACATGCTTTTTAAGATTAGCATTTAGCATGTCATTTAGCAATCATCATGTCATGGAGATCATTATAGGTCATTCAAATTAAATCCTATGTAAATATTTCCTAGTCCAAAAATGCATGTTTGAACATAAATATGACATGGATTGCAATACAAGCATTGATCACACTTATTGAATAGAAAATATGTATACATAGTGTAACCAAGCTTACTTAAGCAACAAAAAGAAAAGCACAAGATATTTCAAATTTTTTGCAAGTGACTAGATGCAAAATAACTCTCTTTGCTTAAGTTCCCCATATGGGGTCAAATTTCCATACCACTTCAAAGAAGGGTATGAGGTCCTATGGACCTACCAAGTCTTTTGGACTTGGTTGAACCTATTTGAGACTTGTTAGTCTCGTAGCAAGCGGGTTCATTCTTTTTATTCCACTTAGGTGACACTAAGTCAATCCTAGTGGACAAAGGTTCTAGAGTACAAGATGAAAAAGGATCATGCACATGATTTTCTTCCTTTTTATGAAGCATCTTAGCTCTAGCCTTTTTCTTGTCAAACATGCTTTTAGCTCTACACATTTCAATGTAATGCAAGCAACTTGGTCTAATATGACCAATAATACCACAAAAATGACAAGTGGGAATAAAGTTAGGAATCATACCATTCCCTTTAGCATGTATAGGTGCTTTCCCTTGTCGTTATGGTTGTCTCGGTTGTTGGATCGGATCTCTCCTCTTTTGTTGAAAACCAGGACGAGGTTGCTTGCTTGTCTGAGCTTGCATGATTGAACTCTTCCCATTGTGTTTTTGAGTTTGAGGGAAGATAGTGTGAGGAGCCCTTTGGGTGTGAGTTTGAGCTTGACCTTTTGGTGCCTCAAACACTTGGGCACTTCTTGAACACTCTCCTAGGTCACTTTTCTTCCTAGGTTGTTGAGGAGGAGGGGACATATTGAAGTCCATGTCCATGGCACAGGATGTCTTGCTTGTGGAGGAGGCATCCGTGTCATCAATGTAGCCAAGACCTCTCTTGTCACTTGGCTTTCTTCCAACTCCCAACATGTGGTCAAGCATCTTGGTGCTTGAAGTCATCTTAGCCATTAAGACCTTAACTTCTTCAAGCTCTCTTTTTAGCTCTTCTTCTCTCCTCTTAGATAAGGCTAAGTCTTCTTTTAGCTTATCTTCATCCGCCATGGATCTCACCACTTCTTCACACAAGTGGTCTACTAGTGTTGAAAGCTCTAGATTCTCTTCTTTTAATCTTCTAATTTCTTCCTTGTTCCTCATCATCGAGCTCTCAACTTTGACTTTGTAGTCATTAAGATCCATACACTCCACACTTCCACTTGTGGAGTTAGATGACAAATATTCAACACTTGTGTCATCTCCTCTAATCTCCATTTCACCAATGAAGTCATCTCCTTCATCAAGATCATCAAATTTTTCTCTTGATGAGGAAAGAGCCAAATCCCTATGAGTAGCTACACCAACTACTTCTATACCTAGTTCTTCTTGGGGATCACAAGGAAAAGCAACTTTGCCATCTTCTTCAACTTCTACACTCTTGGCTCCAAATTCCGTGTAGATGATGGCAAGTTCTTCATTACTTGAAGAATTTTTGTCATCTTCATATTTATCCCATAAGGTGGCCTTTGCCTTCCCTTTTCTTCTATCCTTCAAGTTTCCACACTCTGGGGAGAAATGCCCGAATCCTCCACATTCGTAGCACTGAATCCCCTCTCTTGAAGACACTCCTTGGTTTGGCTTGTTAATCAGTCCCATGTCTTCAATTGAGATACCCTCCTTCTTGTCATGCTTCGAAGTCTCCAAAGCAATTGTCTTCTTCTTCTTAGGAGGTGCGGTGGTCAACTTCTTCTTAGGAGGTGAGGTGGTTAATTTCACAAATCTCCTAAATCTCTCTAGTAAGAGAGGCATCTCCTCAACGGAGTCAATTTCTTCTCTCACAAATTCACTCATAGTGTTTGCGTTGAATGAATGCAAATGAGAAGAATGCAAAATGTATGAAGAAATCAAACAAACATACAAAATGCAAAAACACACCAAAATGAGCTAGGATCACCTAAGTATATCTAGGAACCCGCTCTGATACCAATTGAAAGTTCTCAAAGTGTGTTTTTCAATATAAAGCTAGAGGGGGGGTGAATAGATTTTATCTAATTATTACCCAATTTTCGCATACAAGTCAATTTTACGAAAATGCCCCTACTAGTCAAAAATACATACAAGTGTAATATAGTGCGGAATTTAAATAACACTTGATGTATACGTGGAAAACCCAACCACTGGGAAAAACCACGGGCTGTATAGATCTCTCAAAAGAGATGCACAACCCTATGTGAATATGTATGAATATTCAATTAATGCAATAAGAGCTAGGGTACTCTAAATGCTTATTTAGGATGATGATATATTCAATTTAAATCAACCCTAGATATCAATTGTTAAATGACATGTCAAATAGCATAGATAATCATAGATTATAAAAACCTAGATATCTATCAAAAACAACACTCAATCAATTCATCACAAATAATCTCTTTTCTTGTATTTAGCATATGATCTAAAACATACAAGTAATTTAAAAGAGATGGCTTGGTATTTAAAATACTACAATAAGATGAAATTAATCAAAATCTTACCAAGCAAGTTGTGATGATGCAAACCCATACATGGATGCACTCTATATAGACATAGGAGATGCAATATGAAATTTGATGCAAAAGGGGTTTGATTTGAGTGGTTAAAGTTGAGTTCTTGATTTGATTTTCTCTCAAAATCTATCTTTGAAGATTAGGGTTCTTAAGAGTCAAAGAACTTGATCAGATAATGAGAAAGTGTGATATTTATAGACATCAAGAACAGGGCAAGTGAAAAGACAATTTTGCCCCTGAAATCGCATGATCGGCGGTTTCAATCGACGGCCAGGTCGCCGAATTGAACCGCCGAATGGCTCCCGAGCGGAACAGGGGAACTTCGGCGATTTTGTTCGGCGGTTTCGAAACCGCCGATCCCAACCGCCGTTTTGGACCCGAGAGAAATATTTCAATCAGGTCTCATTCGACGGTTTCGAACGGCGGCCAGGTCACCGAACGTAACCGCCGTTTCACCAAAAATGGTGAAACCAAGGAGAAGCCAAAGGCATCTCCACCGGCGATCATCGCGCAAAACAAAGCACATCAACGTGCACGCGCGGACGTTTCCGAACATCCTTCGGGAAACGAATTACACCACACTAAAAGCTAACATACATGAAGTGCAAGTGTGGGTATTGAATGCATCCTAATGCCTATCATGTCATGGCATTTTATAAAACAAGATGCAATCAATTTAATGCAAGAAGAGACATTGAATAAACAATAAAGCACAATGCACACATAATATAAACACAACATTCAAGAATATGAGATATGCATGTTGTGTGTGTGTGCAACTATATCTCTTCAAGCCAAAGTAAGCACAAGATATACCTTTGGTGCTTGTCCTCTTGAGGTCTTGGAAAGGGTCTTTGATCTTCAACCTTAATGACCTAGACTACCCTTACAACCAAACCCCAACATGTGGTTTGACCACGAAATAAGCCAATCAATAAAAGGGAATCCTTACAACATGTATATCCACTAGTTGATTATACTCTTGCTTAGCATAATTTGTTATATAATCTTGATTCGATTGACAACCTTGATGGATTGAGAACATAGTGACTAGGATAGATCGTCGAAGGGTATATCAACCGCGATTATCTAAACCATTAATTGTAACCAATCGATCCCGCCGTGACCCCCTCTCTTTAATCGGTTAGGCATTGCGGTGGGAAGTTGTTTAGGGTTCATAGTAATGGTCTAAACACATTTTAGAAATCAATTGGTTAACATTTATGAGGTTAGTTCACTAAGGTAGCTTGAGAAGCACTTCCCGTAATCCACTTATGATCCCATTAATTCCCTAGTAATTCCCTTAATTGTTTTCCCCATATATCTCTTATCTAGATTTCTATCTTATTTTATTAGGTTTATTAGGGTTATTTTACATATATGTTTGATGGCTTGACAAACCATTCAACCATCCATTGCTTATGTTTTATTTTATCGCATTTATGAATTGTTAATTTATTCAACTATCACTCTAATTCCTTGTGAAACGAATCTTACTTGCCATTTTATTAATTTTCTATCTAAGTGGTGAAATTGGTTTTCAACACGAACACATTTTAAAATATCATTTTGTTGAGTACCAACAACGACTCATCAGTGATTATAATTAAATATTCTAAACGACAAGTATTAGTCGACATTCACCATGTCGGTTCCAAATGCGTTGATAGACATATTGCGAACTCCCCCAAGGACCGTCAATCGGAGGACATTTAGCATAAAAGAAGGTATCCTTCCAATGACGGTCGTTTGTCGTAATATCAGTTATCAGCTGAGTCTCTTTAGAACTAGGAACCAATATATAATGACCACTGTCGGTCACATGCTCCTTTAAATAGTAACTATGCAGGAGACACCCCAGTCCAAAATTTATTCTATATCTCTCGCGAAGAACAATCAAGCTCAACAATATTCTCCAACTGTTGGGCATTAACTGGCTAGGAGCAATGTCGTAGTATAGCAACAATCGTCGAGCCAATGGAGGAACCGGGAATCTAAACCCTAGACGGAGAGTATACTCATAAAAGCATGTCCATCCAGGTATATCCCAGTCCACTCGTTCATGCTCCAGCGGCGCACGTAAGTCGACCGACTCTGGAATACCATAAATCGCTCGTATACTACACAAGCTATCATCAATAAGCACGCTTGCTGGACTACCATCTAGAATATTTAACGGACGACCAGAAGTAGATGCCTTCGCGACATCTATATACTCGGGAAATTCGACCAACCCTGTAACGACGCGAATGACGCCCTGCTCTGTCATACCTTTCGTATTTATAGTAACTACTTTCGACGGATCCTTTATTGAAACCTAACGATCGACATTAGCTAGTCCGTTGTCGACTCCTACTTCACCCTTACCTTCCGCGTCACTAGAAGTCCAAGAGAAGCGTGGTTTAGAAATTACAGTGTTGCTCGACATGGTATCTCCAAAATCTGACATGCACAAAAAATGCACAAGTCAGAAACTAAAACGCTACAATCACAACCTAGGGTTTTGCGAAAAATCAACACCTAAAGATCGACCTAAACCTACAGGGTTTTTTTTTTACTATCCTTGGTTGACGAACGTTGAATTTGAACATCCACTCTCGACACGATAGTCAAACAATCCAAACAACTCAAACATATCACATACAAAGATTTAAACCGGCAGGAAAGTCAGAAAATTACGAGTATAAACAAAAATACAATCAAGAACAGCGAAAAACATCAAAGATTGCAAAAACACACATTTCTCAGGTAAAATATCAGAAAACCTCTATTTTATTTCCTATAAATTCGTAAAAGTAAGTTTCATGCAAAAGTAAACAAAGAAAAAGCAACTTGAAAGTTCATAAAATACTCGAGGTGTGTTTATCAATATAAAGCTAGAGGGGGGGTGAATAGATTTTATCTAATTATTACCCAATTTTCGCATACAAGTCAATTTTACGAAAATACCCCTAGCAAGTCAATAATACATACAAGTGTAATAAGATGCGGAAATAGTAAATGACACTTGATGTTTACGTGGAAAACCCAACCACTGGGAAAAACCACGGGCTGTTAAGTGCGCCACACTCGGACCTCGAAATCCACTATATGAAAAGACGGTTACACCCTCAAGTGATTCTCGGACCCTCACCCTAGATAACCTCAGGCTATGGACACTACCAATCGCCACTCTTGGTTCAATCCCTAGTGATATCCCCTGATACACTACTCTTGGCGTGAGCACCCTCTAATCTACCACGCGGGCCTTTTATAGCGGCTCTAGTCCAATTTGCTTGAGGCCTAAGCACACTTAGCCCCAAGACTTCAATCTCTCAAAAGAGATGCACAACCCTATGTGTATATGTATGAATATTCAATTAATGCAATAAGAGCTAGGGTACTCTAAATGCTTACCTAGGATTATAAGATGACAATATAATCAATCCTAGATATCACATATAGCTATATGACATGGCATATAACTTTAGCTAAGTAAAGGATCACCAATCCTAGATACAAAGCTATCATATAAAACCCACAAACATTCAAAGGATTAACTAGTTGATTAAAAAACAATCTATCAACCTAGTTATCAATACATCACACAAGAATGTTCATGGCATAGCTTTTAGGCAATAATGACCTAATCAAATAAGCTATGAAAAATAATCTCAATCAATAAATGAGATCAATTAGCTAGATGGCATATGAACATTAAAGCCTAGCTAACAAATAAAAACCCAATCAACACATAATCTCAATCTTATATGTAGAAATTAATCTAAACACATATAAGTAAAATATGAGATAAAATTGATAAGTAGAAACACTAATTATGTAAGATAAAAGTGTTCAACAAATCATACCATGTGTGTTGAAGAAGTCCCATGCATTAGCATATGCTAGATGATCCTAGATGATGCTTAGATGAAGATTTATGCATGTGGGGATGGGTTTAGAGAGATAAAGATATGATCTTTAAGCTTTCTCTCTCAAGTCTCTCTAAATATCTCTCTAGGGTTCTTATGATCAAAGACTTGTGTTCTGAACCAGAGATAAGGATGTATTTATAGAGACCAAAAACAGGGCAGGTGAAAATACAATTTTGCCCTTGAAACGCACCGATCGGCGGTTTCATTCGGCGGCCAGGCCACCGAAATGAACCGCCGAATGGCTCCCGTGTGGAACAGGGGAACTTCGGCGACTTCATTCGGCGGTATGGAAACCGCCGATCCCAACCGCCGTTTTGGACCCGAGAGATATATTTCAATCAGGTCTCATTCGGCGGTTTCGAACGGCGGCAAGGCCGCCGAACGTAACCGCCGATTCACCAAAAATGGTGAAACCAAGGAGAAGCCAAAGGCATCTCCACCGGCGATCATCGCGCAAATCAAAGCACATTACCGTGCACGCGCGGACGTTTCCGAACATCCTTAGGGAAACGAATTACACCACACTAAAAGCTAACATACATGAAGTGCAAGTGTGGGTATTGAATGCATCCTAATGCCTAACATGTCATGGCATTATCATATAACAAGATGCAATCAATTCAACATGCAAGAAGAGATATTGAATAAATCAATAAAGCACAATGCACACAAAATATAAACACACCATACAAGAATAAGAGTTATGCATGTTGTGTGTGTGTGCAACTATATCTCTTCAAGCCAATGTAAGCACTAGATATATACCTTTGGTGCTTGTCCTCTTGAGGTCTTGGAAAGGGTCTTGATCTTCAACAAACACCTAGACTACCCTTACAACCAAACCCCAACATGTGGTTTGACCACGAAATAAGCCAATCAATAATGGGAATCCTTACAATACTAACCTCAAAGAGATTTGAGTAAAAATCATGAAGAAATCCGTAGAAAACCAGCAATACCGGCACTTCACAGAGAAAAGTAAAGCACCGCAAAAGAAGAAAACAAAGAGAATGAAGAGTTCAAGTCATGCAAAAGTGGTTTCAACATATGGAATGGTTTATTTATAAACCAATTCCTTAAACCTAGTTGCCACGTGTCAATACCCCATTCGGTTGCCAACTAACCAAGGTAAACCGCCTGGTTTAAATTTAAAAAATTTATCTCGTAAACTGTGCCCGAATTAAATGCATCTGACGTCAGCTTAGAAAACTGAAGCGTAACCATCCCATCAATTTGACTTCCATTCGATTTGACTTCCAAACTTGAATCTAGACATCCGTCGAACGATCGACCATCTCTAAGGCTTGACTTCGACAAATTGACGATAAGAGTTGCCAATTGAATGGCATCCAAAAAATAGCAATTCGACTCGACAATGAATGCGCTTGACGAAACAAATGGTTGCCTCAACGAAAATCACTCTCTAACTCAGTGAACCCTTCTTTAGAGAGTGGGGGACAAACTGTGGTAGCCAGAAATGGCCCATAGGCCCAAACCTTCAGCCTTATGTTCTATCCAAGCCCACGTATAGCGGGTCGACCCAAAGCTTTGATCAGTTGAAAGTTGGCTGATTGACTCAGTCCAACTTTCAGTCACCACTAAACTGAAAAGGTAACCACCAAGTTCAAATGAGAGGGAATCTCTCTTGGAAATCCGCCCACAATCGAAACCAACAAGCTGGTGAATGTTGGAGGTTTTTTCTGGCCTATAAAGGAAAAGAAATCATCACAATGAAACTCTCTGAAATCTCTTCTAGCAAAAGCTTACTAAAGCGTACTAAAATTCTGCGTATAAGTATTCCGGCCACCGGAACTCGATCGGATTCATTCTCATGATCATCTTAGATAATTGCTCAGCCCAAGCACACCTAAGGCTAAGAATCTAACCATATCTCCATCTTCTTCCTATGTTCGTTTCTTTGTTTTAATTATTTTGCAGGTTCAACGAAGAAGACAACCACCCCAGGTCGACAGACTTACCGTTTTTGCATGTTCCTTGAGGAAACGACATCCCTCATTCAATCAATTCAGCTAAAGTTGCCTTGGGCCTAACATAACCTGACCTGATACACATAAACCGTAGGTCGACCCCATACAATTGCCGGAGTCTATATTCATATTTTTTGTGTTTAGAGAAGAAAACTCTAGTTTATCAATTGTTGAGCACTAAATTGTGAGGATTGAATTATGTTATCTTATGTTATTATGGATTTTCATAAGGATTTTTAATTGTTGGAATGTTGATACTTGCTAGTTTCATTTTGGCATTTAAATTTGTAGCCTGGTTTGATTAGATCGAATCGGGGTGATACAACATAACCTTAATTGAACCAATAAGATACAAAACTGTGAGAAATTGTGTTTATGCTCACAAAATTCAATCACTCAAGAGTCCGAGAATGAATTGTTAGCACAAAATCGATATACAATTGAATCAAATAAATGTTTCTAACTTGTAACAAAAATCAGATTCATGTAAGATGAAATCAATTTATATTCAAACAACAAATTCAAAGTTTCTAGATTGGAAGAAAGACATTTTATCTCGATTACCAAAAACCAATATATATACAACATTTAAGCACCTATAATTGCAAGCACCACCCTAGTTTGATTAGATCGAATTTGGGGTGATACAACATAACACTCGAATTTCAAGTCGTAAAAGCTTCCGTTAAAGAGCCAGAAGTTTAAAAATTTTGGTTAAATTTATGAATTTATCTTCGACATTAAGGGATCTGTATGCATAGATTTCTTGTAAAAGCTATTGCAGGAAGAGTACAATTCTTGAAAGGAAAACAAAAACAAAAAACCAAATCGAAATTCTAGGAGCCATAATGGTAATGAAATTCGCAAGCATCAAAATGATATATGAAACAAATAATAGCACGGTGTGTATAAAACTATCTAGGAGGGGGGGGGGGGGGGTGAATAGATTTTAAGCTTTTTACCCAATTTTTCGTGTTAGTCAAAATTACGAATTTACCCATAAATAGATAAAGCAATAAATCAAGTATAAAATGCGGAAATTAAATAAGACTTGATTTTTACGTGGAAACCCTCACGGGAAAAACCACGGGCTAGTAAGTAAGCCACACTCGAACCTCGAATCCACTAAATATGTAAAACGATTACAACCTAATCCCGGAAGTAATCACACACCTACCTAATCCCGGTATGAGTGAACCTAGTCCAATTTTGCTTGCGATCTAAGCAACCTAATCCCGGATGCTACACACAAGACTTACTTTCTCTATGAAGAGAATAACAACCCTAAGTGAATATATGAATATTCAAAATGCAACATAGAGCAAGGGAAACCCTATATGCTTATCTAAGATGATTAATATGCAATTAGAGCAATCCTAGATATCAAAACTAAATGACATGTTTAATCAAATAGTTTAGCTAATCAAGATTAAACACAAAACCTAATTAGCTATCACAATACAACTTCTCAAACATACATCATACTGATCTCAAACTTGTATTCAAAGTATATAAAATAACATACAAGTAATTAATTGAGATTGCTTGTTAAGAGAAACACAAAATATGTAAGATATTAGTGAAAAGCTTACCAAGCAAAGTATGATGAAGAATCCATGCAAGATGTCATCTAGATGATCAAGGATGATGCTAGATGATGATTGATGATCATGAAAAAGTGTTTGAGTAATCTAAAAATGAGTTCTTTGGAATTTTTCTTCTCTTTGAAAAATATCCTAAGTATGGAATCTGAATATGAACTCTTGTGATTGACCTAAAGTCAAAGAGGCATATATATAGGAGGCCAAAACAAAGTGTGGTCGTTTTGATAAGTTTGCCTCAATATTGCCTTGGGCGCTGTACGTAGAGCGCCTCTTGTACAGCGCTTGTACAGCGCACCAAACTCTGTTCTCACGGGAAAACAGAGTGGCGCTGTACGTAGAGCGCTTTGTACAGCGACCCAACAGCGACCGAATTAAATTGATCAGGTCTGAACAGCGCTCAATGGGCGCCATTCGTACAACGCTTCTGTAGAGCGCTTTTGGGAGCGCCCAATGCAAAAATGCAATCCTAAGTCTAAGCATGACAATGCAATAGGATATGCAAGATGCAATCAAACTAACATGCAAGAAGAGATGTTAATGAACATTAATGCACAAAAATAAGACACACAACATACAAGTATTAAACATAAGCATGAGTTGTGAGTGTGTGCAACTATCTCTTCAAGACAAGTAAGCACAAAGAAATATACCTTCGGTGCTTATCAACACGAGGTCTTCAAAGGGCTTCGAACACTAAACCCGATACCTAAGCTACCCTTACAAAGAACCCCAATATGTGGTTTGTCCACGAAATGAGCCAATCAACAATGGGAACCTTACAATATAGATTAGAAGGATTCAACGAATTGGTTTTCCTCTCAGTCCTTTTTGTGTTTTCTTCCCAATTTCAACACTCGAATTTTAATCCCTAGATATTAGATTCTCTTAATATTGAAATCAATTCATGCAATCTTCAAAACCCATCAAGGAATCAACACAAAAATCACCAAACAAAGATGAAACCAAAACAAACCACGAAAAGAGAGAGACTCAGAGAGTAGTGCCTGTTGAAGACATAGAGAGATTTGAAATTATCTCGTCTAAGAGAAACGACTAATAGAGAAGGCGAGATCCGTCGACGGCGATGAGAGGCTGGAGAGTGGAGATGGTGAAAGGAGGGATTAGAGCTTGATTTAATACAGTTAGGTTCTTTTGCGGGTCCAGAACCATAACCAACCCGCAGTTATTGCGGGTTTGATAAGTTAAAAGTCAATCCGGGTTTTAGATGATGCGGTGCCAAAATATACCCAAATTGCATCTAGTATGGTCCGTGTACTATGTCTAATAGACCTTGAGTTTTGACATTTTAAATGCGGAATGACACTCATATCCTTTACCGTTAGTTAAAGTTGGTTAAATTTAACTGTTGATCAAGTTTGACTCTAAAAAAACAAGGACATTTTTGTTTTATTTAAAAAATTAAAAGTGAATAATATATATTTTTTAAATGGAGATTAGTTAATTGAAAGTAAATACAATAAACGCTCGGTGTGTTCTAAATATATATCTAGAGGGGGGGGGGGGGGTGAATAGATTTTAACTATTATTACCCAATTTTCGCATGCAAGTCAATTTTACGAAAATGCCCCTACTAGTCAAAAATACAAGCAAGTGTAATATAGTGCGGAATTTAAATAACACTTGATGTATACGTGGAAACCCAACCACTGGGAAAAACCACGGGCTGTTTAGTGCGCCACACTTGGACCTCGAAATCCACTAATCGAAATGGAGTTTACAACCTATGTAGACCTCGTCTAACACTCCGGTTAATAACCCCCCACTTCTACCACTCGGGCCTTTAAAAGTGGCTCTAGTCCTAATTGCTTGAGGCCTAAGCAACCTTAGCCTCAAGACTTAATTCTCTAAGAAGAGATTATGCAACCTATGTGATTATGTAAAATACTCAAAATGCAATTTAGAGCTAGGTTACTCTAAATGCTTACCTAGGATAATAATATGCAATTAATTCAATCCTAGATATCAATAGCTAAATGACATGTCAAAATAGCTTAGCTAATCAAGATTAATCAAAAATCTAATTAGCTATCACAAAACAACACTCAATCAATTCATCACAATTAATTCTCTAATCTTGTATTTATCATATGATCAAAAACATACAAGTAATTAAAAAGAGAATATGCTTGATAGTAAAATACTAAAATAAGATGAAATTAATCAAAATCTTACCAAGCATGTTGTGATGATGCAAACCCAATCATAGATGAATGCAAGATGAACTTTGATGCAAAAAGGATTTGATTTGAGTGTTTAAAGGTGAGTTCTTGATTTGATTTTTTCTCAAAAATCTCTCTTTGAAGTTTAGGGTTCTAATGACTCAAAGAGCTTAATTAGAGAATGAGAAAGTAAGATATTTATAGACATCAAGAATTGGGCATGTGAAAAGATAAGTTTGCCCCTGAAAAGCACCGTTCGGCGGTTTCAATCGGCGGCCAGGCCGCCGATCACAACCGCCGAATTGAGCCTGTGAAGAATAGAGCATCAACGGCGGTTTCATTCGGCGATTTCGTGACCGCCGATTCAACTGCCGAATTAGACCGAGAGATTAAAATCGATTAGGTATGAATGGTGGTTTCGAACGGCGGTCGTGACCGCCGATCGTGACCGCAGAATTGCTTCAGACCTGTCTGGACTGAAACGGCGGTTTCATTCGGTGGCCAGGCCGCCGATCATAACCGCCGATCACCAACAATAGTGAAAACCAAGGAGAAGCCAAGGGCATTCTCCATGGGCGGTCTTCGCGTAAAACCAAGCACACATACGTGTGAGCGCGGACGTTTATCGGGAAATGAATTACTAAGCACATATACACACAACAAGATATAAAACAAAGTGCTAGTGTGTAAAGTGACATGTGAAGAGTATGCACACAAATGCAAGTATGCTAAGTGTGTGTGTGCTTACTAAATCTCTTCAAAGAAAAATCAAGCACAAGAAATTATACCTTTGGCGTGCTTGTCCCTTGAGGTCTTGAAAGGGCTTTCGAGCATGAAGTTCAAACACCTAAACTACCCTTACATTATCAACCCCAACATGTGGTTTGTCCACGAAATAAGCCAATCAATATATGGGAATCCTTACAATAATGAAACAAACTAAAAAAAAAAAGAAAAAAAAAAAAAACTAAGAAAAAAAAAAACTAATTTTGTGTTAAACATGAAACTAATATTACGCGGTGTGTATAAAACTATCTGGGAGGGTTGAATTGATTTTAATCCAATTATTACCAATTTTCGCAATTAGTCAATTTTATGAAAATAACCCCAATCTAGTCAAAGCAATAAATCAAGTGTGAAAGTTCTCACGGTGTGTAATATATTAATCTGGGGGGGGGGGTGGGTGGGGAATAGATATTAATCGATTTTACCAAATTTTCCTGTAAAGACAAGATTACGAAAATACCCCTAATAGACAATATAAAATAGCAAGTGTAATATGGTGCGGAAATATAAACAACACTTGATATTTACGTGGAAACCCTCACGGGAAAAACCACGGGCTGTTGAGTGAGCCACACCCGAACCTTGAATCCACTAAATGTGATAAAATTACAACCTAATCCCGGAAGTAATCACACACCTACCGAATCCCGGTATGAGTGAACCTAGTTCGAATGTTTGCGATCTAAGCAACCTAATCCCGGAAGCTACACACAAGACTTTGATTCTCAATGAAGAGATTAACACCCTAAGTGAATATATGAATATCCAAAATGCAATATAGAGCAAGGGAACCCTATATGCTTATCTAAGATGATGATTTTGCAATTAAAGCAAGCCTAGATATTAAAAACTAAATGACATGTCAAATAGCTTAGACAAACATAGATTATAAAAACCTATATATCTATCACAATACAACACTCAATCAATTTATCACAATCAATTCTCTATTCTTGTATCTAACATATGATCAAACACATACAAGTAAATAAAGAGATGGCTTGATAGGAAAAAATACTAAAATTAGATGAAGTTAGTAAAAATCTTATCAAGCAAGTTGTGATGATGCAAAACCATGCATGGATGCATGCTATATGAACTTTGATGATCAAAGGAATGTCTTTGAGTGTTTAAAAGAGAGTTCTTATGAATTTTTCTCTTGAAATTTGTTCTAAGGGAAAAATGTGATTTTTGGACTCTTAAAAAAACGACCTAGTAATGAAAGAGGCATATATATATAGGATGCCTAATTGAAGTGGTGCCGTTTTGCAAATATGCTAAAAAGTGTTGATTATGTGCCCTTAATTCTACGGCCACGGACCGCATAATAGGGCGCATAATTAAGTCAAACTGAGTTGACTAACAACTCTGTGCCCTAAGCCGCTGAACAAGGGTGCCGATTTGAGACCTGATGTTCTGGTCCCTTTTCGGCGGCCTTTTTAACGGCCACTAAACGCCAAACCAAGGGCGCAGATTTGGACCTGAAACAGAGCACTTCGAAATGTGCCCTTGTTCTGCGGCCACCGATCGCCGAACAGGGCGCCGATTTGCTTTGTAGCTTTCAGCCTAAAAACAAAACATATTAAGGCACAACAAGCAAGAGCAATCAACAATCAATGCTTGAAGAGATTTTTAAAGCAATAAGGTGCACAAATAAGAACACACAACATATAAATGAAAACAATGCATGAGATGTGAGTGTGTGTGTACAACTAATCTCTTCAAAGCTAATTAAGCACATAGAAGTTTACCTTTGGTGCTTATCAAGATAAGGTCTTCAAAGGGCTTTGAACAATAACACCAACACCTAAGCTACCCTTACAAAGAACCCCAACATGTGGTTTGTCCACGAAATGAGCCAATCAACAAATGGGAACCTTACAAAGTGTAAAGTGTGGAATTTAAATAATATTTGATTTTTACGTGGAAACCTTTAACAAGGAAAAATCACGGGCTATTATGTGCGCCACACACGAACCTCGAATCCACTAATTGCAATGGTGTTTACAACCTAGGTTGACCTCAACCTCTCACGGTCTATAACCCACCATTACTACCCGCAAGCCTGTAAAAGTGAACCTAGTCCAATTTGCTTGCGGCCTAAGCAACCTTAGCCACAAGACTTACTTCTCAATGAAGAGATTAAATAGCCTATGTGAATATAAATAATATCCAAAATGCAAATAGAGCTAGGGAACACTAAATGCTTATCTAGGATTATAAGATGAAAATTAAATCAATCCCAGATATCAAATGCTATATAACATGTTAAAACAAATATTGCACGGTGTGTATAAAACTATCTAGAGGGGGGGGGGGGGGGGGGGGGGTGAATAGATTTTAATCGTTATTACCCAATTTTCGCATGTATGTCAATTTTACGAAAATGCCCCTAACTAGTCACAATAATATAACAAGTGTAATAATGTGTGGAATGTAAATAACACTTGATGTTTACGTGGAAACCCTCATGGGAAAAACCACGGGCTGTTATGTGTGCCACACACGAACCTCGAATCCACTAATTGAAATGATTACAACCTATTCCTGGTTTAATGATCTAATCCCGATCAATATTCATCATAACTACCTAATCCCGGTATAAGTGGACCTAGTCCAATTGCTTGTGATTTAAGTTACCTAATCCCGATAGCAACACAAGACTTAATTCTCTAAGAAGAGATAATACAACCTAAATGAATATATAGAATATCCAAAATGCAATTTAGAGCTAGGTTACTCTATATGCTTATCCATGATAATAATTTTGCAATAAATTCAATCCTAGATATTAAAAGCTAGATGACATGTCAAATAGCTTAGCTAAACATAGATTATGAAAACCTAGATAGCTATCAAAATACAACACTGAATCATGTCAACACAACAAACTCTATTTTGTATCTAGAATATATTCTAAGAGCATACAAATAAAATAAGAGATGTCAATGATAAATAAAACACTAATTATATATGATAATAGTGGAGAACTTACCAAAGAAAGTGTGTTGACCAAAACCCATGCAAGCAAGCATCCTAACTATGCTAGAAAATGCTTAGATGATAATTTGATGCATATGAGAATGGTTTTTGAGTGTTAAAAATGTGTTCTTGATTTGATTTTCTCTCAAATGTCTCTCTTTGAAGTTTAGGGTTCTTAGAGTTAAAGAACATTAATCAGAAAATGAGAAAGTGTGATATTTATAAACATCAAGAACAGGGTATGTGAAAAGACAAGTTTGCCCCTAAAACGCACCGATCGACGGTTTCAATCGGCGGCCAGGCCACCGATTATAACCGTCGAATTGAACCCGAGAAGAATAGGGGAACAACGGCGGTTTCATAACCGCCGATCCAACCGCCGAATCAAACCGAGAGATTAAATCAATCAGGTATGAATGGCTGAAATTTCCCTTAAGTAGTAGTGTAAAATATACCTAGAGGGGGGGGGGGGGGGGGGGGGGGTGAATAGGTATTTACTCAAATTCTTCCAATTTAAAAATGATGCGGAATATAACAAAGAAAATGCACACTTGATAAGATTTAGCAAATGAATTTATTTCACTATTACAAGAGTTAATCAATTTACAAGATATGCAATCAATGTAAGATATGGAAGATAGAGAAATGTAAAACAAAAAAAAATGAACACAAGTATTTTTTACGTGGTAAAACCTCAAAGAGGAAACATCCACGGGTTGATACCACAACCACCGGCGAAGCAATCCACTATGTGAAAAAGGACTTACACACTCAAGCTATCAACTCATGATATCCGCTCAAGCTATCAACTCCTAATCTACCATCGGGCTAGTAAATCACCAAGCCTACTTCCTATCCGAGATGTATCCCACACCTCTAGAAAGCAACTTCCTATCCAAGACGCTCACGTCTCTAGGAAGATTTCTTGCTTGCCTATCTGGATCCTCCCAACCCTAGACAAGACCCCCTTGCTTGATTATCCGAGTCCTCTCGACTCTAATCAAGACTTCCTTGCTCTATCCACAAAGCTTCACTCACTTTGCTAGAGACTTCAACCTAATGCAAGGCTATGATCTAAAGTGATGCAAATGATGCAAACACAATCAAATTAAGCTAGATGATCAATCAAGCAAAATGTACATGTTCAATGATAATCTAGAATATGCTTTTCTCAATCAAAACACAAAAGTATCTAGAAATCAAAACATGCAAATCAACAAGAACAAGATATGAATATTCAATATATCACACTAAAAAACCTAGTTCTTGGATCATGAAATAAAGCCTAGAAAATAATATGAGACACATCATATATACATTTTCTAGAATCAATTTCAAACAAAATCAAGTTTAGCACATATATGTTCAAGAGAAATCACAAAGCTAAAACTCAATTAACAAATGATCAAACACCCCTAGCATATGATCTAACATACTTCTCAACAAATTTCATCAATCAAAAAGTAAGAATCAAGAGATGATCAAAGATGAAATTGAAAAAGAAGAAGTTGAACAAACAACCTTGAACTCGTAATGAAGATCAGGCTTCTGGGAACAATGACGAAGTCAGATCCCTCTGGAAATATTTGGGGTTTGTAGCTCTCCTCAAGACCAACAATTTTGGCTTTTGAATTGATTGATTTCGAGTTCGTATGAGAAAGATATGACCAAAATACTAAAACTAAAAATGAAGAAATTCTGCAGAAAATTTGGAAGTGTTTTTCAAGTTCTTCAACACATGTGGAGGGAAGGAGAAGAGTTTAAAAAGAGGAGAGAGAAGAGTTTTCAGGGCCAATCACATGAGGCCACGTCACCCATCTCGTGGGGGGCGTGTGGGCCTCATGGGGGCAGAGAGCCCCTCTGGCCGTGAGGCCCACGGCCTCCCTCATGGCGTGGGCCTAGTGGCCTCACGGCCACCCATGTCTCTCGCGCACTCCTTCGGTTCTTCAGCCGTATCTTGGGCATCCGAACTCTGATTTCGAATCCGTTTTTGGATTACGAACCGTGACTCTCTCACGCACGACGTAGACTACAAAACTTTGAAAAATGGTTGAGAAATCATCTCAGAAAATGACAATGAAGTCAACTCAACGAATGAGAACGAAAAGTAGCGTAGCTACATCGTTTGGACTCGAAACCTTATGAATGAGTAACCCAAATGACCGGAACTCAATAAGGAATCAAATAAGAACATGTTCAAGTCCCAAACACAAAATACACAAACAAATAAATACATATTCACACAAGCATGCCATATCAAAGAGATAGTCACAAAGCATACAATTCCACAATGTTTGTCTATACAAGATCAATGCATGAGCATACTATGAAATGTGTGAATGTGTTATACCAAATGTTTGAACCACGATGCAGGGACACACATGTATGAATTGTGTGTGTGTGTGTGTGCTAACGCCTTGCAAGAGGATAGAAGTCAAGATATACCTTTGACGCTTTTCACCTCTTGAAGACGACTTTTGCACTAGACGTTGCTCTTCACTTTTTAAGCTTCCTTTCTTCAAAGAATATCCTAAGCAACAACTAATACAAATATAGAGTGTTTTGCAATGGAATCAAGCCAATACAAATCATGAACCTTACAATCTCCCCCTTTGGCTATTCCATGGCAAAACCTCAACCTCACCATACAATGATTCACTCAAATAAACTCAAGTTGATAGCATACTCTCAATCTCACATTACAAGGAAATTCCTAGACTAAAAGTCTTCAAGTCTTCAAGAATTCCTTCTTCGATCTTCAAGGAACCTATGAGAGAAAATAGCAATCCAAAACAAGAGATCTTCTCTAAAGAAGAATGGCGAGTTATCAACCAAAAACAAATATAGAAGACATCCCTTATCTCATACAAAAAATGCATTATCTCAAGTGAATAAAATGTTTTCATATTAAAGCATTCCCTTAATTTCTTAATTCCCAAGGACCAATCATCCTTAACATTAGCAAGAAAGAATTCTTTCTCCCCCTTAAGACAAGAATTCTCCCCCTTAAGACAAAGTCACAATTAAGCACAAAGAGGAATATGATTCACACAATTGGAACATTTTTCCACACAAGGTTTGAAGTATACAAGATCTCCCCAATATCAAACATGGTGAGGTATACATTTTCTCCCCCTTTTTGTCAAGGAATAGACAAGGGACACAAGAGATAAAGAACGAGATACAAAGCAAACAAATCATATAGAGAGCGAAGTTGAATAAACTAAAGCTCCCCTTTAACATATGCTCCACATATTATCACCAAGTAGATTTGTTCACAAGGGACATCACACAATCACACAATCAAGCAATAAGAGAAAGTATTTCATAACTTGTCAAAGTCCAAGAGAGAATCATAAATTTTCATTAATCTCTCACAAATATTCTCACATTGCTAATGAATCAAGCACATAAGCAAAATGTGTGTGTGAATGCTTCTCAAATATATAGAAGGAGT
Source organism: Acer yangbiense (assembly GCA_008009225.1). Taxonomy (NCBI): domain Eukaryota; kingdom Viridiplantae; phylum Streptophyta; class Magnoliopsida; order Sapindales; family Sapindaceae; genus Acer; species Acer yangbiense. The sequence continues at coordinate 30,828,822 of CM017773.1, forward strand.
AATTGTGATATCAACATGCAAACTCTATCCACACCTATCCATCTAAAGCCTTTCCAAAAATAGGTCAAACCGATATTCATCCGGATTTTTGCTTTTAAAATGAATAGATATCAACATATGAGCGTATGTGTGCATGTGGCTCGTTTTCCCGTTTCTATTTGTCAACCCGAGCTTTTTCACAATTCTCAACTATACACCATAAGCCTTTTTGTTTTGTTTTAGGCTTGAATCAAAGAATTTTATTTATTTATTTATTTTATTTATTTTTTTTTTATGATTCATTTCAACACTGATTTGATTTTACTAACAAAAACATATACTCCTCATGGTGGCTTTCACTCATCACAATGGCGTAGCCCTTTCCTACATTGGGTGGCTTCACAGCCAAGGTGTGTAGCCCTTTCCATGAGGGTGCTCGTTGATTACTATGTAGTGCCGAAGCAAAATGGATACATACCATAGGTCATCTATCTTGTACTTAACAATAAACTTCTAGATGCACCCATTATCTACACATATTCAACCACACAAACTCAAAACTAAAACATATAGGAGAAGCATTAGTGCACTTTTCAAAAATAAGATTTTCAAGCTCAAGTGCATGATCTAGAAACAATAAGAGATATTCGTTTAAGATCACTACTTCTCAAGTGAGTAGCTCTCAAAGATAATGATATTCAATTAAAGTTTTGCTTATCAAGCCACTCACAATCACACAAAGACATCAATCAACACAAATCATGCCAATGGACATTCCAAGAGTTTTAAACCTCTCTTTGTCCAAGGGCTTGGTGAACAAGTCCGCAAGTTGATTTTTAGTAGGCATATGCTCTAGAGTAACAATAGAATGTTCAACTAAGTCTCTAATAAAATGATGCCTAATGTCTATGTGCTTTGTGCGAGAGTGTTGAACCAGATTTTTAGAGATATTAATGGCACTTAAGTTATCACAATAATGGCACTTAAGTTATCACAATAAAGTGTCATTTTTCTTTGTTCTATCTCATAATCCTTAAGGATTTGTTTCATCCAAAGTAATTGTGTGCATGCACTTCCGGCCGCAATGTATTCGGCTTCGGAAGAGGAAAGGGAAACCGAATTTTGTTTCTTACTTGACCAAGAAACCAAGTTATTACCAACATAAAAGCAACCGCCCGATGTGCTTTTACGGTCATCAATGTTTCCCGCCCAATCGGCATCACAATAGCCTACTAGGATATCATTTGTGTCAAATGAATAAAATAGACCAAGACTATGAGTCCCTTTGACATACCTAATGATCCTCTTGATGGCTTTCAAGTGAGATTCATTGGGATTTGCTTGGAATCTAGCACACAAGCCTACACTAAAGCAAATGTCGGGTCTACTAGCCGTTAGGTAAAGTAGACTACCTATCATGCTTCTATAAAGGCTTTGGTAAACACTTTTCCCTTTTTCATCTTTGTCAAGTTTTAAAGTGGTGCTCATGGGAGTTTCAAAATCTTTTCCATTTTCTAGGCCAAATCTCTTAACTAGATTTTTAGCATATTTAGATTGATTCAACATTATGCCCATGCTAGTTTGCTTTACTTGCATTCCTAGAAAATAATTCAACTCACCCACCATGCTCATTTCAAATTCACTTGACATAACACTTACAAATTCATCAACCTTGGTTTTATTAGTAAACCCAAAAACAATGTCATCAACATATATTTGTACAACAAAAATATCATGATCATGATGTTTGATAAATAAAGTTCTATCAATGCCACCTCTCATATATTGGTTGTCAATAAGGTATTGAGTCAACCTATCATACCAAGCTCTTGGAGCTTGTTTAAGGCCATAGAGAGCCTTTTTCAATTTAAACACATGATTAGAAGAGTGTGGGTCTACAAAACCCTTAGGTTGTTCAACATACACTTCTTCTTGAAGGTATCCATTGAGGAAAGCACTTTTGACATCCATTTGAAATAATTTGAACTTTTTAATGCATACAATGGACAACAAAAGTCTAATAGACTCGAGACGAGCAACCGGGGCAAACGTCTAATCAAAGTCTACACCTTCCACTTGAGTGTAACCTTGAGCCACTAGTCTAGCTTTATTCCTCACAATCTTGCCACTTTCATCGGTCTTATTCCTATAAATCCATTTAGTGTCAATTACATTTATATCTTTAGGTCTAGGAACCAAGGACCACACTTCATTCCTCTCAAATTGATTAAGTTCATCTTGCATAGCCCCAACCCAATATTCATCAACTATTGCTTCATTAATGTTTTTGGGTTCAATTTGAGAAGTGTAGCAAGCATAAGAAATTTGGTTAGCAATTTGATTTCTTGTTCTAACCCCTTCATTTAAATCACCTATGATGTCTTCTTGATAGTGTAAGTTTCTAAGTCTTGGGTGAGAATGTTCAACAACTTGGTCATTTTGTTGATTATCATTTAAAGCATTTTCCAACCCTTGACTTTCAACTTCAACATGACTATCATTTTCATCATTTTGACTAGAAATACTACTAGCCACATCAATAGGTGTTTTAGTGTCATTCAACATGTTTTCTTTAGGTTCATTGACACCATTATCATCACACAAATTAAGCATGCTAAGATCATCTATCTTCACATTGATAGACTCCATGATAGTCTTAGTAGTCAAGTTAAAGACTCTATATGCACGACTATTAATAGCATACACAAGAAAGAGACCAACATCACTTTTAGCATCAAACTTTCCTAAGTGATCTCTATCATTCAAAATATAACATTTACTCTCAAAAGTGTGGAAGTAACTCACATTGGGCTTCTTGCCCTTCCATAGCTCATAAGACGTTTGTTTTGTGCCGGGCCTCCTTAAAACACCGATTAGACACATAACAAGCGGTATTGACCGCCTTGGCCCATAGGTTTCTAGGGACTTTCTTGCTATTGAGCATGACCCTAGCCATCTCTTGCAAGACACGGTTTTTCCTCTCAACAACACCATTTTGTTGAGGAGTTCTAGGTGCGGAGAACCCATGAGAATTCCCTAAACCATCACAAAACTCACTAAATTTTGCATTTTCAAATTCCATCCCATGATCACTCCTAATGCGACATATTTTCTTGATACCAAGACCTTTTTCATTTTGAACTTGATTACAAAACTTTTTAAAGTAATCAAAAGCCTCGGTCTTGTTTCTAAGAAAATAAACCCAAGTAAACCTAGAGAAGTCATCAACGTATACAAAAATATACTTTTTGCCATTGATGCTCTCGGTTTGAATTGGCCCTATTAGGTCCATGTGTACAAATTCTAAAGGTCTCTTGGTAGCTATGTAAGAATTTTTCTTATGAGACACTTGTAGGGAAAAATCGTAGTACATGCAGCGGAAGCGAGACTAAAAAAGGGTTTTAGTATAGTTTAAATTTTTTTCATAATTTGAACCTTAACCCTCTAATTAATTAACATATAATACTAAAGATATCATACCTTTGTCGCGTGATCCGATTGACATTGCGTCGAGGGTAATCCGCAAGATCTTCCAATCCAATCACGAGCGTGAATCACCTAGGAGTGTGGTCTCCCTTATCTTTGAATTGTGTACCTGAGGATGGATTAACAAAACTTTTTCTTTTTCGTTAGTCACAACAAATTCCAAGAGGCTACAAAGAATGTTCCGGTCACTTTTGAATTCACAATCGTTAGATCGAAACTCGCGTGAACCTTATTCGAAATTGTGCACAAAACCTTTTGATATAAAAGTTACTAGTGCACTATCGAAATAAGAACAATCTCTTCTCTTTTTCTCTCTTGGCCGAATTATCATACTAATCTCTAGAGTTGGATTTTATTTTCTCAAGCAAAAGAAAAATATTCTCAAGCCAAAGACCTAGGGTTTTTAGAATTCTCTTTGCACAAAAATCTTATATATTTTTCTTGCAAAATATTTGCACAATATATTATATATTTCCCGTGCGAAATACTTGCACAATATATATTATATATGCAGTGCCCCGAATTCTGCTTTTTATAAATATATATGTACTGCACGTTCTACATGCTATATATATCTATATATTTATTGCAGCCAATTGCCATCTTTATAATAGTGTATTTATAATATATATTCTGCCGCATGCATATATGTATATATTTTCCGCATGCATTCATGCATATATCATCTATATATTCCGCATGCATATATATATTATATACAAACCCTAATCCAACTCTTTAGTGTATTTGTGACTATATAAAAGACTTCCTTATTTGACTAGATAAATAAATTCCCTATTTATCTACTTACCAAATAAAGTCTTTTATTTTAATTATACTACCACAATAGTATAACTCTAGGAAACATATTTCCTGATCAGAAAAAGATTTTGATTATCAATTAAATGATTAACTAATAAATTAATTAATTTCCATTTAATCAATCAATAAAATAAAATAATATTTTAGACTATTATTCTAGTCTTGCCGCCCACACCATATACATGGGCCTAATATTATTTTCTTATTTTATTTAATCCATTAGACTTTAATTAAAAAACCCACATGTGAACCAGACCCATTCTTACTAAAAGAAACAAGCCCACATGCCTTTCATTAATATATTAATATAATTGATTAGCCCATTAAATAAATAATGTGCAAATTATATTCTTAATTTATTAAATACAATTCTAGATGGACCCATAAATTGATCCGGTAGAATATATCAAGTGATCCATGCAAGTCCGTGTGGATTGGGGATCTTGGCGGGCTATCTAAATTTAAGCTTCAATAGACATAACCTAATCACAATCAACAAATGATTCACTTAGGTCCGATCTATTAATTTTAACTCATTCCACTAAAGAGCTAAAATTGAACTCTTAAATAAAGATAGAATAAGTAAATAATTCTCATTCGTACCCTAGAAAATCTTATAGGAGATGGTGTATCCTCGTGAAGAATATCAGTAATCGCCAAGAGCTCATAGACCGCCTATAGCTCTCCAAGTTACCATATTTACTCATATGACCACATTTTGAACTTGGATATTTTGACTTGTCCAGAAGCCATGTTTCAATAGACTCTATCGAAAACTTAATGAAACAAATTATAGCACGGTGTGTATAATTCTATCTAGAGGGGGGGGGGGGGGGGGGGGGGGGGGGGGGGGGGTGGGTGAATAGATTTTAAGCTTTTTACCCAATTTTTCGTGTTAGTCCAAATTACGAAATTACCCCTAAATAGATAAAGCAATAAATCAAGTATAAAATGTGGAAATTAAATAACACTTGATTTTTACGTGGAAACCCTCACGGGAAAAACCACGGGCTAGTAAGTAAACCACACTCGAACCTCGAATCCACTAAATGTGTAAATGATTACAACCTAATCCCGGAAATAATCACACACCTACCTAATCCCGGTATGAGTGAACCTAGTCCGATTGCTTGCGAATTAAGCAACCTAATCCCGGTCACAACACAAGACTTAATTCTCTAAAAAGAGATTAACACCCTAAGTGAATATATGAATATTCAAATGCAACATAGAGCAAGGGAAACCCTATATGCTTATCTAAGATGATGAATATGCAATTAAAAACAATCCTAGATATTAAAGCTAAATGACATGTCAATTAGCTTAGATAATCATAGATTAGAGAAACCTAGATATCTATCATAAAAACAACACTCAATCAAATCAACACAACAATCTCTATCTTGAATGTAAGAATATAATCTAAGATCAATCAAGTAATAAAAGAGATGCCATAATAAATTAAACACTAATTATGTATGATAATAGTGAAAAACTTACCAAAGCAAGTGTGATGATGAAAGACCCATGCAAGCAAGCATCCTAGATATGCTAGAGAATGCTAGATGAACTTTGATGCAAATGGATTTTGGTTTGAGTGTTTAATGAGCAAACTTGATTGCTTTCTCTCTTAAAAATCTTTCTTTTGGAAGCAGGGTTCTTGATGATTAAAGAGTCACATTCAGAACAAGAGAAAGTGATGTATTTATAGGCATGAAAAACAGAGCATGTGAAAAGACAAGTTTGCCCCTGAAACGCACCGATCGGCGGTTTCAATCGGCGGCCAGGCCGCCGATCATAACCGCCGAATTGGCGCGAGAGGAACAGGGGACCAACGGCGGTTTCATTCGGCGGTTTCGTGACCGCCGATCTAACCGCCGAATCAAACCTGAGATTAAAAACCAATCAGGTGTGAAAACGGCGGTTTCATTCGTGACCGCCGTTTCAACAACCGAATTAGGCAGAGAGATAAAATCAATCAGGTCTTGAACGGCAGTTTCGAACGGCGGTCGAGACCGTCGATCATAACCGCAGAATGGCTCCATACACTACTGGAAGCAAACGGCGGTTTCATTCGGCGCCAGGCCACCGATCATAACCGTCGATCACCAATAAAGGTGAAAACCAAGGAGAAGCCAAGGGCATTCTCCGTAGGCGGTCCTCGCTAAATCAAGCACATTCTAGTGCATGCGCGGACGTTTTCGAAAACTATCGGGAAACGAATTACAAGACAACAAGACACAATTACACACAACAAAATATAACAAATAATTGCAAGTGAAATGTGACAAGTGAAGAGAATGCACACATATGCAATGTATGTTAAGTGTGTGTGTGCAACTAATCTCTTTAAAGAAAAGTAAGCACAAAGAGATTTACCTTCGGTGCTTATCAAGACGAGGTCTTCAAAGGGCTTGAGCAATAACACGATACCTAGGCTACCCTTACAAAGAACCCCCAACATGTGGTTTGTTCACGAAATGAGCCAATCAACAAATGGGAACCTTACAATCTCCCCCTTTGGCTATTTCGTGACAAAACCACCACTCACATTGATTCCTCACAAGGAAATAGAAACCACGGGACAACTATGATTTTCTACAACACAAAGAGATAAGAAAATAAAACTTCAAGTCTTCAATCTCTTGTAGAATAATCAAGCCCTGAAAAGAAAGTTTCTAACATTTCCAATACAAGTAAAAAGTGAGATGAATCAAGTGAGAACAAAAACAAGCATTTGCATTTTAAAAGTTTAGGCACAACATTATGAAATGTATGTGTATGCAATGCTCCCCCTCAACGGGTTACTCCCCCTCAATGAAAGTTCTCCCCAATATGCACAATTGCTTCTATATTTTGCAACTCCCCTTACCATATACTACTCCCCCTTTTTGTCATGATATAGGCAAAGGAGTAGTCCCCAACCGGGTCACTCATAGCAACGAGAGATAGTAGCATGCAAGATTTGCATAATTAATATAAGTCACTGTATGCATCTCAATTAATTGGAGAGAAACAAGGAGATTTATTTGAAAGAAAATGTGTGAAACAAACATGCTTTGCATACAAGACATGTAGCATTCAAGTCCAAAATACAATGGTATTTGGCAAAGCAAATGACAAAGGTTTCTAATAAGAATTCAAACCAATTTCACCAAAGTCATGAGTAAAGCAAGGATATAGAATATATTGACTTCAATTTAAGAACAACTATATCCAACTTTATAAGCGAAACATGGCATGAGCGACTTTGCACCCTATTTGATTTTTCCGGATAAGATATCCGTATGATAGTAGCCATGTTCAACCAATAAAGAAGGAGAGACATTTGGAATGTAAATTCCTTTGAACGGATACAAGATCCTTTATTCATTTTGAGTCTTATAAGCATTCACACAAGGTTTTGCATTTTAAGAGTATGCAATCATCAATTCATGCTTTTCATGTGAGCATGTTATATGAATTTCATGCTTTTTCATTTGACATTAGCATGTTATTAAAGAATCATCATGTCATGGAGATAATCATAGGTCATTCAAATCATACTTCCTACATACATCTCCTAGTCCAAAAATGCATGTTTGAACATAAATATGACATGGATTGTAAACAAGCAAGGTTCACACTTATTGAATTGAAAACATATATACATATGTGCAACCAAACTTACTTAAACAATTAAAAGAAGAGGCATAAGATATTTAGATTTTTTTGCAAGATACAAGAATGCAAAATAGCTCTCTTTGCTTGAGTTTCCCATATGGGGTCAAATAACAAAACACATCACTCAACAAGACATATCCCAATAGATCTACTTAGTGTTTTAAATCGAGTAGAATCTAAGGGTTTAGTAAATAGGTCCGCAAGTTGATCATTAGTACCTACATGTTCAAGTACTATGCATTTATTTTCAACAAGATCTCTAATGAAATGATAGCGGATGTCAATATGCTTAGTTCTAGAATGTTGCACCGGATTTTTAGAAATATTAATGGCACTTATGTTATCACAAAAGAGAGTGAGAGTACCTTGGTTGAATCCGTAGTCTACTAGCATTTGCTTCATCCATAGGAGTTGTGTGCATCCACTCCCCGCGGCTATGTACTCGGCCTCGGCCGTGGACAAGGAAATCGAGTTTTGCTTCTAGCAAAACCAAGACACCAAGTTGTTGCCTAGAAAGAAGCAACCGCCCGATGTGCTCTTCCTATCATAGCAATTTTCTGCCCAATCCGCATCACTAAAGCCTACAAGACTAGTATTAGTGTCAAAAGAGTACCAAATCCCATAGTTGGATGTCCCATTCACATAGCGAATGATTCTCTTTACGGAAGAGAGATGGGACTCCTTAGGATCCGCTTGGTACCTAGCACACACACCCACACTAAAAGATATATCGGGCCTACTTGCGGTCAAATAAAGCAAGCTACCTATCATGCCCCGATATAGAGTTTGTTCCACACTTTTACCACTAGCATCCTTGCTTAGCTTCAAAGTGGTACTCATGGGTGTATCACAATGTTTGGCATTCTCTAAACCAAACTTCTTCACTAGGTTTTTGGCATATTTGGCTTGGGTTATGAAAATCCCATCATCTAATTGCCTAATTTGCAAACCTAGGAAGTAACTAAGCTCACCAACAAGACTCATCTCAAATTCATGAGACATGACATCAACAAATTGTTGGACCTTGGTGTTGTTGGTGGAGCCAAATACAATGTCATTAACATAGATTTGAGCTATAAATAACTCATCTTTGTTTCTCTTGATGAACAAGGTCTTGTCAACACTACCTCTTGTGTAGTCATTGTCAACAAGAAATTGAGTGAGGCGCTCATACCAAGCCCTCGGTGCTTTTTTCAACCCATATAGTGCCTTCTTGAGGCGATAGACATGGTTGGGGTGGTGTGCATCTACAAACCCCTTGGGTTGTTCAACAAGCACTTCCTCTTGCAAGAAGCCATTGAGGAAGGCACTCTTGACATCTATTTGGTGCAATTTGAACTTGTGCACACAAGAAATGGACAAGAGAAGCCTAATGGACTCTAAACGGGCAACGGGAGCAAAAGTCTCCTCAAAGTCGATACCCTCAATTTGAGAGTATCCTTGTGCTACAAGTCTAGCCTTGTTCCGCACTATGTTGCCATCCTCATCGGATTTGTTCCTATAAATCCACTTAGTGCCTATCACATGAGTGTTTTTAGGCCTAGGAACTAGAGTCCAAACCTCATTCCTTTCGAATTGGTTTAGCTCTTCTTGCATGGCTAGAACCCAAAATTCATCATTTAAGGCTTCATCAACCTTTTTGGGTTCAATTTGAGAGGTGTAGCATGTGTAGCTAATTAGATTAGTGATCGCGCTCCAAATGTTCACATTTAGCACTCCCTTTTCCTATCTTTTTGTGCTTGTTTCTCGGGTAAAACTGGGTATTTAACGGATAAATAAGTGTTTCAGGTGAATAGGGAAGTTCAGGGGTAAAATTGTCATTTTGGACAATTCAGGGGCAAAATCGCAAGATTGGAGCAACTATTGAAGATTCTATGAATAAGGGAGAAGTCAGGGGAGCAGATTGCAATTCGCCGCGCAAAGCACAGCATCAGCTGCCACGTCACGCGTCAGACGATGCCGTTTTGACCAGCTGGCGTCACGTTGACGTCAGGATGACGTCAGCTCGTCATCAACCTTCAGCTGACCAGCGCGCCCGACCCGTTTTCCAGACTTGACCCGGTTCGAGCTGGAAACTTCGGTGACCAGTTCCGATGGTTTTCCTACCAGTTTTCCAGCGTCTCTCCACCCAGATCGACGGCCACCATCCTCCCGGTCCTATTGCACCCACTTTTAGCCTCCCATGCAAAGGTTTTCAACTCCAACAAATCCTCCAAACCTCCATGGATGTTCAAGCCTTCAAGCTTGGTTCGGCGGCCATTCTCCCGTGTTCCAGCACGTCCAAGCTCGCCAAATCTTGGCGGTTTCATGCAGCGGGAAGGTTCCGGCGGTCCAGAAGGCCAGAACTCGCCGTCGACTTTAATTTCTTCACGGCGACTTTCGACGGCAGGCACAAGCCCGCCGGCCAGGGATTCCAAGCCCGCCGGGACGACCGACTTGAAGATATTTCCGTCCAAAACCTCCCCAAAATAGTTCCCTATATATATATTCCCTCCTCTAACCTAAAACACTACCTCCCAAAATATCCAAATAGCTCTCAATACCTTAGAAAGCTCCCAATTAGCTTAGTTTAGCTTAATATAGTTTAGTTTAGTTTAGTATAATGTAATTTCTCACCACCACACCACCTTAGTTATTTTATGTAACTAATATTGATGTTGGGTTTTGGTGTACTTTGTATATTATCTATGATATATGTTGGTTTTCTATATTGAGTTTCAATTCATATATATGTTGAATTAATTGACAAGTTAATTAGCATATAATACAATTTAGACCATGCATGAATAACTCTTGATGCATGTGTCTTTATTAAAAGTGTTAGACTATCCTAGGTTAATAGGAATCAACTAATTAATTGGATAATTGCATTTGTACACCAATATTCCAACATCCTATCTCTCATTACCACTTTTGCAAGATCATTGCATTAGATGGTAATTAGTTTAATTAGTTTAATTAGTTAGTTTAGTTAACTTAATTTAGATAATTGTAGTGGTAGTTTAGTTGATAGATTAATTAGTTGCTAAGGAGATGACAATCCTTAGTTGTAGTGTAATTTAGTTAGATTGCCATCTTAGTTAATTTAGTTATTAGTTAGTTTTAATTGCTTTCTTGCCATCCTCTTAGTTTAATTGCTTTCTTGCCACCTCCACCAATTTACTTTTCTTGCATGTAAATATGTTGTAAATATGTTGTAATTAATGTAATTAGTATATAATAATATATAAGATTAGAACCGATAAAAGGTACCTCACAAGATTCCCTGTGGAACGAACCGTACTTGCCGCTATGCGATCGTAACGATCCGTGCGCTTGCGGATAAACACACACGCCCCATTTATTTTATGATAGTTTATAGAACTGTCGCGTGTCCCGCGTGCACCGATCAAGTTATTGGCGCCGCCGAGGATACTTTATTAGAACCGTTCCGGGGCGCGTCAAGATTTATCAAAAACTTGACGCGCCCCGAAACGGTCTATAATTAAGTATCCCCGGCGGCGCCAACAACTTGGTCGGCGCACGCCTGACACGCGATAGTTCTATAAACTATCGTAAAATAAATGGGGCGCGTATGTTTTTCCGCAAGCGCACGGATCGTTACGATCGCATAGCGGCAAGTACGGTTCGTTCCACAGGGAGATGGATTCGTTAACTGTATCTAGTTCTAGTGTTTATTAAAGCATGTAAAAAGGAAAGTGGTGTGGTGTGTGCGGAAATGTAAACTAACTAACTAACTATGATAGAAATGTAGCCGGGTGTCTTGGCTATCTAATTAATCTACTCCTAATTAAGTTATTCTACTCCTAAAGGCAAGACACCCTAACTACGAAAATAAAGGTGGCTGGGAGAATAGTAAGATATATAATACACATGGGATATCGGTTCACCAAACACACTATGCAATTTACGTGGATTGTTTATCATGTAAATCCAATTAATTCGGTAAAGGGTTCGTTTTCTTGATTAGGGAAATTACCCCGGAATCTTGATTAGGGAATTCCCGAAATCATGTAATCACTTTCCAATCGGAAAAGTAATCGTGTCTAGGGTTTAGACCCATTAAGCACAAGAACTATGAACCAAGCTAAAGTGGCATAATTATGCACACTTAAGCTATTTCCATTCCTAATAGCTAATTGTCAAGATTATGCAAGGAATGGTTATCCAAGCATAACCTCAACTCTTAATCACTCTAATCACTCTAAACACATACATAGTAAATCATACATCAACATACATAAACAAATGAGATATTTGATTACAACTACTCCTAATCATTTAGTTAATCTACTCCTAATCTCATCCATGCATACATATCAACACATAATCATCCATACATATGAATATCATAAAAAGAGCTTAATCACTATACATCTAGGAATGAATCAATACCAAATCAAAGCAAATGAACAAACATACATATATTAGCATAAGTGTTGGTTTACAATACTCCCAAATGGGTTATACATCAATAGAAATACAAGAGATGAATAAATGAAGAAATAACCCTTGAAGACAAGCCTCCAATAGGTCTTCCTTGCTATGAAACTCCCTTGGCTCGGTTTTGACACCCAAGCCTCTCCTATCTCTGCATCTCTACTCCCCATGGAAGGCTTTCCATGGAGGAAAATCCCCCATGGAAGGCTTGGAGTTGCCCTCTCTCTTTTGTGATGATCAATCCAAGAAAAATGGTTTCTTGGAGCAAAGTTGGGTGGTGCACACTTTAGAAAGAGAGGCAAGTGATGTATATATAGTGTGAAGTGTATAGGGAACAAATGGGGATCAAAATATCCCAAAATATCTAAAAATCCTCTTGAGTTGGCCAGTTGGGCGAGCTCATTCACTCTGCCTCGCGGGCTTGTTCCCGCCGCCGGAAGTCACCGCATGGAAAATGGACGTTTTCCGCAAGCTTGAACCTTCTGGACGGCTGGCTTCTTCCCGCTGCATGAAGTCGCCGTCTCCCGGCGGGTTTGGACGTTCTGGAACGCGGGAAAGAAGCCGTTGAACCAAGCTTGCGAGCTTGCATGGCCATGGAGTTTGGAGGATTTGGTGGAGAGTGGAACCTTTGCATGGGAGGCTCAAAGTGGGTCCACCGTGACCGGGAGAAGACCGGCTACCGATCTGGGTGGAGAACGGCCAGAAAAACCGTCGGTAAATGGCCGGAATAGGTCGGGTTGAAGTCGGGTCATGACCGGGTCGAACGCGGGTTGAACACGGGTCGGGTCGCCCGGCTGCAGCTTGAAGACGACGTGACGTCATCCAGACGTCACGCTGACGCGCGGCCATGCCAAAACGACGCAGTTTCTCTGCTGACGTGGCGCTGGTGCTGTGCCTTGCACGGATAATTACAATATGCACCCCTGATCTTCTCCATATTCACAGAATATTCAGTATTTTCCCGAATATTTCACTTTGACCCCTGATTCTCCACAATGACATATTTGCCCCTGAATTCCCCTGTTTTCTTCCATTTAGGTTTTAACACCCACTCTGAGGGATATTTACCTACACATAGCTAAAACACATATTATATACACAAAAGTGCTCGAAAACGAACACAAAAGCTAGGAATAGGGAGCGTTAAATGTGAATATTTGGAGCGCGATCAATTAGGTATTTGACGCCTAGTTCTAACACCCTCATTCACATCTCCAATAACATCCTCTTTGTTATGGAGCTTTCTAACCCATGGAGCAGGTTCATTAGAGTCCAAGAGAGGGACTCTAGTAATAGGTTGTGTGACTTCATTAATGTCATTGGACGTCCCAACATTGGGAGTCACCACAACCCTCTCCAAAGGAGAGTTATCATCTAAAACTTCCTCCTCCTCATGGTCATGAGACTTAAGCCTTGTATCATCAATAACAACATTCGATGATTCCATGACGGTTCGAGTCTTCAAGTTGAAAACTCTATATGCTCTACTATTCAAGGCATAACCAATAAAGATACCCTTATCACTCTTAGCATCAAACTTGCCAAGTTGATCACGGTCATTTAAAATGTAGCATTTGCTTCCAAATGTGTGGAAGTAGCTAACATTTGGCTTCCTACCCTTCCATAACTCATAGGAGGTGTTTAGAGATCCGGGCCTTAGGAAAACACGATTCCCTATATAGCAAGCCGTATTGACGGCTTCGGCCCATAGGTTCCTAGGGACGTTGTTGCTAAGCAACATAACTCGGGCCATCTCTTGAAGGACCCTATTCTTTCTCTCAACAACTCCATTTTGTTGAGGTGTCCTAGGAGCCAAGAACTCATGGGAGATGCCTAAGCTATTGCAAAAGCTTTCAAATGAGGCATTCTCAAATTCCCTCTCATGGTCACTTCTAATCCGTTTAATGCTTTTAATGTTAGAATTCATTTCATTTTGTATTTTAGTACAAAGCATTTTAAACTTATCAAAAGTTTCGGATTTTTCTCTAAGAAAATATGTCCATGTAAATCTAGAGAAATCATCAACACAAACAAAAATGTATCTCTTTCCACCTAAACTCTCGGTTTGCATAGGACCTATACGATCCATGTGGAGAAGCTCTAGGGGTTCCTTGGTGGAGAGATACTTGCCCTTTTTGTGCATGCTTTTGGTTTGTTTTCCTTGTTGGCAAGGTCCACAAATACCATTGGCTTTCTTCCTAAGCTTAGGGAGGCCACGCACACAATCGAACTTTCCAAGGGTTCTTAAATCCCTAAAGTTCATATGGCCAAGTCTTTCATGCCACAACTTTATTTGCTCATCCATGGACACATTGTTTGAGACAATTCTAGCTTCAAGACAATAGCAATTGTCGCTAGATCTCATACCTTTCAATAAGGTTTGTCCATCGGGCTTTAGGATCGAGCAATCATCTTTACAAAAGAAGACGGAATATCCTTCATTACTTAGATGTGAAATGCTTATTAAATTGGCTTTCAAGCCATCAACAAATAACGCATCGGATAAGGAGGGTAATCCGGGAACGGAAATGGTTCCTTTCCCTACAACCTTCTTTTTGGATCCATCACCAAAAGTGACATATCCTTCTTCCACCATAACAAGAGTCTCGAAGAAACTCTTGTTTCC
This sequence comes from Acer yangbiense, assembly GCA_008009225.1. Taxonomy (NCBI): domain Eukaryota; kingdom Viridiplantae; phylum Streptophyta; class Magnoliopsida; order Sapindales; family Sapindaceae; genus Acer; species Acer yangbiense. The sequence goes on from CM017773.1 coordinate 30,843,838, forward strand.
CATCATGTGCCTAGAGCACCCACTATCTAAATACCAAAAATTAGAAGAATTTGCCTTCAAGGCTATTTGAGCAACATGGCAAACATTTTCATTCTTTCTAATCCACCTAGAAACAATCTTAGCTTTCTTAATGGTCTTTGGTACATGGGCTCTAGATGTCCTAGGATCATGCATAATAATATTATCATTCCTAGGAACATGCATCATGGCTCTTTTCTTTTTCTTCTCAATCATGCTTCTAGTTTTGCACATTTTAATATATCGAAAGCAATGTGGTCTAATATGACCATCAAATCCACAAAAATGATATATAGGAGTAAAATAAGGAATCATACCTTGTCCTTGTCTTTGTGGATGAATGGGTTCAAAGCATCTTCGTTGTTGAACCGGTCTTGATTGCTTCCTAGCTTGAGGTTGCATGATTGGCCTTTTTCCTTTGTGAGCCAATTGTGGAGGAATGTTGGCTTGAGAGACCCTAGGGGGTTGAGCTTGAGGTTGCCTTTTTGGCCCCATCTTCACTTGTGCATTTGAACATTGTCCTATTTCTAACTTCTTCCTAGGAATTTGCACAAATGAAGTTTCTTCGTTCCTCAAACTCTTGACAAACACGGTCTTGTTAGAGGTTGAGATCTTCTTGCCATCTTCATACCCAAGACCCCTCTTGTCACATGGACTCTTTCCAACACCAAGCATATGGTCAAGCTTCTTGGTGCTAGAATCCATCCTAGTCATAGACTCTCTTACTTCTTCAAGCTCCCTCTTTAGGCTTTCTTCATTCCTCATAGATAAGACTAACTCCTCATTTAGCTTATCTTCCATCTTCTTGAATTTTTCCACTTGTTCACTTAAGTGGTCATTTTGAGATGAAAGCTCAAGATTTTCTTCTCTCAACATCTTGATCTTTCTTGTGCTCTTGATTGCTAATTCATTAAACTCGGCATGGCTTTTAGCAAGCACCTCTTTTTCCACAAAACTACTTATGGAGTTAGACGAGGAATCACTTTCTTCTCCACTTGAGTCATTTTCCTCTTGATTCATTTCCTCTCTCTCACTAGCACTTTTGCTTTTATAGGAGGAGGCAAAAGCTAGGAGGTTAGCCATGAGCTCTTCATCACTTGAAGACTCATCTCCCTCAATGGAGTCATCACTACTACTACTCCATGTGGCGGCCATCACTTTATCTTTCCTCTTGACATTGTGATTAGCACATTCGGGGGCAAAGTGACCTATGCCACCACACTCGAAGCATCGGACCCCTTTCCTTTCGGTCTTCTCTTTCCTAGGCTCAAACTTGTTGTAGGAACCCTTTTTCTTGTAGTTTTGACCTTTGGAACCAAAGTCCTTTTTCCCGAACTTCATGACCCTCTTGAATCTCTTCACAAATAATGCAAGGTCTTCGTCCGAGTCATTTTTCTTTGCCTCCTTTTCATCCTTGGAGGTTTTCAAAGCAATTCCTTTTTGCTTTTTAGGAGGTGTGGAGATAGGCCCTTTCCTAGACTCATAAGCTAGAAGTCTCCCAATCACCTCACTCGGCTTCATATCCTTATATCCACTATTTTCTTCTAAAGTCGTCACCTTCGATTCAAACCTATCGGGTAGAGATCTCATAATCTTTTGCTTGATTCTCCTATTCGAATATGGATCACCAAGTTGATGCTTTGGTTGACTATATCCATCAACTTGATCTCGAAGTCATTGAAGCACTCATTCTCCTCCATCTTAAGCATCTCGAATTGAGTTTGGAGGACTTGAAGCGTAGAGTCCTTCACCACTTCGGTTCCCTCATGTGCAATCTCTAGGATGTCCCAAGCCTCCTTAGCTATCCTAGTATTTTGAATCAATTTATATTGATTTTCATCCATAGCACACAAGATGGCATGCATCGCCTTCCTATTCCACTTTGAAGCCTCAAACTCTTGCGCGTTCCATTGCGCCTTAGGCTTCAATACTTCTTCTCCTCCACCATCGGGAGTCATCTTGGGTAGATCATATCCGTCTTCCACCGCCATCCATGCACGGTCATGAATTTGGCATATGTAGGATTCCATCTTCCCTTTCTATTGGGAATAGTTCAATCCGGTAAGAAGTGGAGGCCTTGTGCTTGAAGCACCTTCGTTGCCACCACCATTTCCACCGTTTCCACTCATAGTGTTTATGAATGAATGAAATGAATGCAAATGTATGAATGATCAAAAATCACACAAAATGCAAAACACACCAAAATAAGCAAGGATCACCTATGTATGTCTAGGAACCTGCTCTGATACCAATTGAAACAAATTATAGCACGGTGTGTATAATTCTATCTAGGGGGGTGAATAGATTTTAAGCTTTTTACCTAATTTTTCGTGTTAGTCCAAATTATGAAATTACCCAAATTTTTTTTTTTTTTTTTTGAATTGTTGGGGTCTTGGAGCCATGAGGGAACCCTAGGAAAAAAAAAAAAGAAGTGAATAGTGGTTGTTGCTACAGTAATCCGCTATTGCTACAGTAATTCCAACACTGCTACAGTGCCACCGCTACAGTTCATCAATGCTACAGTGTTCCGTCGCTGCTACAGTGTTTCCGTCACCGCTACAGTACCAGCTGCTACAGTGTTTCTGTTGCTGCTACAGTGTTCCCCTTTTGCTACAGTGTTTCCGCTAATCTCATTCACTGCTACAGTATCTACTACAGTGATTTCTCTACAGTACTTCCGCTACAGTTTATCGAGCTCTATGGATCCTATGTGCATGGAGGCCGCTTTGTCTCTTTCATCTCCGGTGGCGGTGTCTTTCACCTTGAATAGTCAGGTTGGTCTGAGTACGGTGAGTGGAGTGAATTCCTCTTCTCGAGTTGTTCCTCTCGCATCTGGTGGGATGTGTTCTTTGGTTGGTGGGCCGATTCCTCCTCAGCCTGAGGGGGGTGTTTCGGTGATTGCTCCTGATTCAGTTATAGGTCTCATTCAGAGTTCAGCACCTATGGTCCAGGGTGGTAAGTCTTTTGCAGGTCTCTTCAAATCTTGTCCTGTTGAAACTTTACCGGTGCCATCAGTTCCCTCTAAGAAGGGGGGGTTTACGGATCTTTTTATGGCTGCCCAAATTCAAGAGGATAATGTTTCCAGTCCTTCGATTCTTTCGAAAAAGGGTGGTTATGTGGCTGTTCAGGTGGATCCCTCTGCTTATAAGTCTAGATTGGAGGTTTGTAAGTTTTCTCTCATTGGTCGAGTTGTCCTTTCTAGTGGTGAGAAGCCTTGGAAGTTGGCTGATCCTAAAGCCAAGATGCAGTCTATTTGGAAGTTGAACTCTGTTTGGAGGCTGATTTCTTTAGGTAAGGGGTACTTTCAGATTCTGTTGAATTCAGATGCTGACAAGAATATGGTTTGGAGTTTGGGGTCTCTTAATCTCAAACCAGGTGTTTTACGGCTTCAGCCTTGGATGCCGGATTTTAATCCGGCATTACATAAGTCTTCAAATGCTCAGGTTTGGGTCCGTTTTTATGATCTGTCATGGGAATATTGGCATCCGAAGATTATTTCTGATTTAGCTAGGGGGATTGGAGTGCCTTTACGGCTGGACAGGGCTACTGTGGAGGGTGATTTTGGACATTTTGCACGTGTTCTGGTGGATATTGATGTGTCTACTGTGCCTCCGTCTTCTTTGCTTCTTGAGAGGGATGATTCTCATAGTTCTTTCATTTCGGTGGAATATGAGAATCTCCCAGCTTTCTGTTCTACTTGTTCCTCTATTGGTCATTTTCCCAATGTTTGTCGTTGGAACAAGTCCGACAAGGGGATTCCTGTTAGTTATAGTAAGCCCGATTCGGCTAGAGATGGTCCGGCCACGGTTGTTGCAGTTGAGGGGTTTCAGGTTCCTCACAAACATGCTCCTAAACTGGTTTTTCCTCAGGCAGAAGTTCCAATTTCTAATGTCTTTGCCGCTATTCAATAGGATTTAGGGTCTTTTGATTCAGTTGTGGTTCATTCTTCAGCAGGTTCAGATCCGATTTTGGGTATGGTTTTTTCTGCTAGTCTAGTTGATTCGCTATGTTTCACTTCTTTGGTGGCTCCTACTACTTCGATGGTGGCTGCTCAGGTCTGTCAGTCCCAGCAGGTGGGGCGGAGTGAGGATTCTCTTATTGGTGTCCCTGTTCATTCCTCCAGAGTGAGAGCAGTGCCTGTTTCTTCAGAGGGCCCTTCTTCGATTCTTGATGTTTCAGCTGGTGCTGTTGTTTCAATCTCTTCAGCTGCTTCGATGGTCGAGCAGGGGTCGAAGGTTAGTAGGGATTCTGTTTCTTCGTTGGTTTCTTTTGCTCAACCTATTGTTTCTTCAGTGGTTTCAGTTGATGAGTTGGACGACAGGGTGGGTATAGTTTCTCCTTCGGTTGAAAGGGTTGAGAGGGTTGTTTTGAGGAATGGATCTGGATCTTCATGTTCCCCTATCTTGGATGTAGACTCTGATGTTAAGGTATAGGGTCCTGAGCGTCCGTTGTCTGATTCCCAATCTGAACTTCGCCCCATTGATGATTCTTCCTGGGCTGACCAGGTTGAAGAAGAAGAGTTAAATGATACTACTAATTTTACACGAAGGTCCACTAGGATTGCACGCAGACTAGCTTCTTATAAGTCCGGGTCCCGGGCTTTTTCTAGGGTTTCTGATGATTAGTGTCCTATATTGGAATTGTCGTGGGGTTGAGAATGGTTCTTTGAGGCAGGTTCTCAGTGATCTGAGTTGACTGCATGGGTCGGGAGTCTTTTTGTTTTTCTTGTTGTTTTTGTTTTCTTGTGTGGCCTGCGCGCCACTTTTCTAGTTGGAGCTTTTGCTTGTGGTGTTTTTGTGATTGGTTTGGCCTTTGCTACTTTTTGTTCTTTTTTTATTTTATTTTATTTATATAGTTTTATTTGATTGAAAAAAAAATAAAAATAAAATAAAAAATTGTTGGCAAAAAAAAAGAAAAAGATAAAGCAATAAATCAAGTATAAAATGCAGAAATTAAATAACACTTGATTTTTACGTGGAAACCCTCACGGGGAAAAACCACGGGCTAGTAAGTAAACCACACTCGAACCTCGAATCCACTAAATGTGTAAACGATTACAACCTAATCCCGGAAGTAATCACACGCCTACCTAATCCCGGTATGAGTGAACCTAGTCCGATTGCTTGCGAATTAAGCAACCTAATCCCGGTCACAACACAAGACTTAATTCTCTAAAAAGAGATTAACACCCTAAGTGAATATATGAATATTCAAATGCAACATAGAGCAAGGGAAACCCTATATGCTTATCTAAGATGATGAATATGCAATTAAAAACAATCCTAGATATTAAAGCTAAATGACATGTCAATTAGCTTAGATAATCATAGATTAGAGAAACCTAGATATCTATCATAAAAACAACACTCAATCAAATCAACACAACAATCTCTATCTTGAATGTAAGAATATAATCTAAGATCAATCAAGTAATAAAAGAGATGCCATAATAAATTAAACACTAATTATGTATGATAATAGTGAAAAACTTACCAAAGCAAGTGTGATGATGAATGACCCATGCAAGCAAGCATCCTAGATATGCTAGAGAATGCTAGATGAACTTTGATGCAAATGGATTTTGGTTTGAGTGTTTAATGAGCAAACTTGATTGCTTTCTCTCTTAAAAATCTCTCTTTTGAAAGCAGGGTTCTTGATGATTAAAGAGTCACATTCAGAACAAGAGAAAGTGATGTATTTATAGGCATGAAAAACAGAGCATGTGAAAAGACAAGTTTGCCCCTGAAACGCACCGATCGGCGGTTTCAATCGGCGGCTAGGCCACCGATCATAACCGCCGAATTGGCCCGAGAGGAACAGGGGACCAACGGTGGTTTCATTCGGCGGTTTCGTGACCGCCGATCTAACCGCCGAATCAAACCTGAGATTAAAAATCAATCAGGTGTGAAAACGGCGGTTTCATTCGTGACCACCGTTTCAACCGCCGAATTAGGCTGAGAGATAAAATCAATCAGGTCTTGAACGACGGTTTCGAACGGTGGTCGAGACCGCCGATCATAACCGCAGAATGGCTCCATACACTACTGGAAGCAAACGGCGGTTTCATTCGGCGGCCAGGGCGCCGATCACCAATAAAGGTGAAAACCAAGGAGAAGCCAAGGGCATTCTCCGTAGGCGGTCCTCGCGCTAAATCAAGCACATTCTAGTGCATGCGCGGACGTTTCCGAAAACTATCGGGAAACGAATTACAAGACTACAAGACACAATTACACACAACAAAATATAACAAATAATTGCAAGTGAAATGTGACAAGTGAAGAGGATGCACACATATGCAATGTATGTTAAGTGTGTGTGTGCAACTAATCTCTTTAAAGAAAAGTAAGCACAAAGAGATTTACCTTCGGTGCTTATCAAGACGAGGTCTTCAAAGGGCTTAAGCAATAACACGATACCTAGGCTACCCTTACAAAGAACCCCCAACATGTGGTTTGTCCACTGAAACTAATACTCGGTGTGAAATATATTATCTAGAGGGGGGTGAATAGATTTTAAACAATTTTACCCAATTTTCGCATACAAGTCAATATTACGAAAATGTCTCAAACTAGACAATATAAAATATCAAGTGTAAAAGTGCGGAAATATAAATGACACAAGATATTTACGTGGAAACCCTCACGGGAAAAACCACGGGCTAGTAAGTAAGCCACACTCGAACCTCGAATCCACTAAATGTGTAAACCAATTACAACCTAATCCCGGAAGTAATCACACACCTACCTAATCCCGGTATAAGCGAACCTAGTCCAATTGCTTGTGATTTATGCAACCTAATCCCGGAAGCTACACAAGACTTACTTCTCAATGAAGAGAGTTACAACCTATGTGAATATATGAAATACTAAAAAATGCAACAAGAGCAAGGCAACTCTATATGCTTACCTAGGATGATGATATGTCAAGAAAAACAATCCTAGATATCAAAAACTAAGTGACATGTCAAAAAGCTTAGCAACACAAGATTTATAAAAAACCTAGAAGCTATCACAATACAACTCTCAAACATTCAACATACTAATCTCTAACTTGCATTTAAAAGATAAATCCATGATATACAAGTAATAAAAGAGATAGCTTGGAAAGAAAGACACAAAATATGTAAGATACAAGTGAAAACCTCACCAAGCAAAGTATGTTGAAGAATCCATGAAATAAGCTATCTAGATGCTCAAGAAGGATGCTAGATGAAGATTGATGCTCATGGAATGATGTTTGAGTGAATAAATATGAGTTCTTGGTGGAATTTCTCTTGAAGAAAAATATGCTTAGTAAAAATGGCTTTTGAACTCATAAAAAACGACCTAAGGAAGAAAGCCACATATATATAGGAGATCAGCACAAAGTGGCGTCGTTTTGAAAAAAATGCTTCAGATTCCCGTCAGCTGCGCTGGTTCTGCGCTGGACGACCAGCGTAACTCACCAGCGCACGCCCTTTAACTGGCAAGGGCGCTCGACGAGTGGTGCACCTCAAGGGCGCAAGACCAGCGGCAACATTCTGGACGAGATGCTCTGGTGGTGCTTGCGCTGGTGACGACCAGCGCACCAACAGCGACAACCTACTGGAGGAGTTGCGCTGGAGGAGTGCGCCGGTGCAGACCAGCGCATGACCAGCGGCAGTCCACTGGACTAGTTGCGCTGGTCAGCTTGCGCTGGTGACGACCAGCGCACGACCAGCGCACACACTCCCTTAAGCACACAAACAAAAGTGCAAGGGTCAAAAGAAATGCATCCTAAGCCTAACTAGATATGCCATTATAATCACAAGATGCAAGAAGAGAGATTTAAATACCCAATGATGCACATAAACTGCAAACACAACATACAAGTAAGAATTATGCAAGTGTTGTGTGTGTGTGCAACTACATCTCTTCAAAGTAAAGCAAGCACAAGAAATATACCTTTGGTGCTTCTTCTCTTGAGGTCTTGAGAGCCTAATCTACCCTTACAAAAACCCCAATTGTGGTTTGTCTACGAAATAAGCCAATCAAGGAATGGGAATCCTTACATCCACGAAATGAGCCAATCAACAAATGGGAACGTTACACTTAACGTTAAGATTGAAATCCAAAACCTCAAAACATCCATATGATGATATTCTACTCACATTTAATAAATGGAGCCACGATGTCCATTTCTATAAATGAAGTCCTCTATCGATTAACAAATGAATATCACCAAACTATCGAGGATAGACTATGCTATATAATCGTACTCATTGATAACTCAAATGATACCACTTGCAACCATAAGTCCATCATTTATCTCAGGATTAAGATAGACTCTCCGATTGTCCTGATAATGAAAAAACTTTTATCTACTGACGGTTCTAGATAAAGTATTTCATTGCGATCCTATTCAATGCACCCGGTGCACTAGATTCTTTTACTCGAAGGCCCTCCGATGATTTCAGACTCATCATAACTCATTTGATCCCACTCAAATGCTAGCAAAGGAATTCTACAACTTTAACAAGATAAAGGTGCCCAACCTTTAACTTAAGTTGTGAACATTATTCAAGACTAACTAAAGAATTGTGTCTACCTCATACATATCCAGATGTACGAACAATTATTCTTTTCTCATAGTCTTTTGACCTTATGATTATTTACTTTTGACAATTATAATAATTAAACTATAAATGCTATAAGATTTGTTAAACCAGAAATCACATTATTAATATGAATGGATTGTCAAAAACACTATTACACTCTTGCTATTGAGCATAATCCTAACAACACTTTGGTTTGCTTACCTAATTGGCAAGGTTCACAAACCACCTCAAGCTTTTTACCAAGATTAGGAAGACCTCTAACAATGCCATGTTTTTCAAGCTTTTTCAAATCTTTAAAATTCATGTGACCCAAACGTTGATGCCACAAATCAAGCTTGTTGCACTCATGTGCCATGTTGCAAGTTAGAGGATCTATCTCAAGACAATAGCAATTGTCTATAGACCTTTTGACTCTTAGGACAACATTGCCCTTTTTATCAATTATAGTGCACACATCTTTGTTAAAGCTAACTTCTTTAAAAATTTCACACAAGTGAGTAATGCTTATCAAGTTAGCTTGTAACCCATCAACATACAAAGTATTGCGAAGTTTAGGCAATCCGGGGATACAAATTGTTCCCTTGCCAAGAACTTGCTTTTTGGTACCATCACCAAAAGTAACCTAACCTCCCTCCTTTAAAACAAGATTCTTAAAGAACTCTTTGTTCCCAGTCATGTTCCTAGAGCAACCGCTATCTAGGTACCAAGAATAGGAGGAATTGGCATGTAAAGCATATTGTTCAACATGACATTTAGATGTGTCTTTTCTAATCCACACATTTTTCACAACATGCTTCTCACTCTTACTACTAACATGCTTTGACTCAATGTTAGGCTTTTTATCATGCACCTTGACCTCATTGGTCACATTTTCAAAAATATCAAACAAAGCATTATCAACTTTCTTATGCATAGTAGAGTGAGGCACAACACAAGATTTAACAAGCAAGTCATCAACAACTTTTTCAACAACATGCTTTTCCAAGGTCTTCCTAGGTCTATTTCTATATCCATACATGGATGATTGCCTAGGTCCATTCAAAGACATCATGAAAAGCATTATCAAGTTTGCATTTCCGAATATACTCAAAGCATCTAGGTCGAATATGTCCTATCATATTACAATGATGACAAATAGGAATAAATTTGAGAAATTTACCATTTGCATTTGCTTCCAACTCCTTTGGACTTCTCATAATTTTTTCTCTTTGATGTGCAACCCTTGATGCTCCACCTCTTGCATTTGAGGTTGATGCTCCTTGATGTTTATGTTGTTGTGTTCTTCCATTGAACATCCTTCTTGATGAAGAGACACCTTCGGTAGCTTTCATAGCTTTACCTTGAGAAAGTGTACCTACATTTGTTTCAATGCTTGCTTTGACAAAAGTAGACTTGTTAGATGAAGGAGTCTCCTTCTTATTGATATAACCCAAACCTCTTTTGTCACATGGATGCTTTCCACTTTTAATGAGGGTTTCAACTTTGTTAGAACTAGATGATATCTTGCTAATCACCCTATTAGCCTCATCAAGTTTCTCACGAAGCATCCTAATTTTAATGGCATATTTTTCCGCTATGTCATCACTAAACATAACATCTTTACGTGATTTATCAAGCCATTGTTCATACTTTTTCTCTTGATTTAAATGCTCATTAAGTTTAGATTTAAGCACATTTTCAAGTTTCTTAGCATTAACAAGAGAACAATCTCTTTGCTCAATTTCTTGCTTCAAGATACCAAGTCTATCATTGCTATCTTTTAGATTCAATTCTAGACTTAGGATCTTGTCTTTAAGTTCATTGAACTCCTTTGAGCCAAGATCATGATTCTCTAACTTCTTGTTGATGGACATATTGACTTTGGATAAACGTTCATTTTCAAAAATAAGATCATTGATCTTTTTCTCATCTAAGTCAATATGTTCAACAAAAGAAGCCACATAGGAACACACTTCCTTAATCATGATTATCACAAAACAAAAACACAAAACACTACAAAGAAAGGATCTATCTAAGTACGTCTAGACACCCGCTCTGATACCAAATGAAATTTCCCTTAAGTAGTAGTGTAAAATATACCTAGAGGGGGGGGGGGGGGGGGGTGAATAGGTATTTACTCAAATTCTTCCAATTTAAAAATGATGCGGAATATAACAAAGAAAATGTACACTTGATAAGATTTAGCAAATGAATTTATTTCACTAATACAAGAGTTAATCAATTTACAAGATATGCAATCAATGTAAGATATGGAAGATAGAGAAATGTAAAAAAAAAAAAAAAAATGAACACAAGTATTTTTTACATGGTAAAACCTCAAAGAGGAAACATCCACGGGTTGATACCACAACCACCGGCGAAGCAATCCACTATGTGAAAAAGGACTTACACACTCAAGCTATCAACTCATGATATCCACTCAAGCTATCAACTCCTAATCTACCCTCGGGCTAGTAAATCACCAAGTCTACTTCCTATCTGAGATGTATCCCACACCTCTAGAAAGCAACTTCCTATCCAAGACGCTCACGTCTCTAGGAAGATTTCTTGCTTGCCTATCCGGATCCTCCCAACCCTAGACAAGACTCCCTTGCTTGATTATTCGAGTTCTCCTGACTCTAATCAAGACTTCCTTGCTCTATCCACAAAGCTTCACTCACTTTGCTAGAGACTTCAACCTAATGCAAGGCTATGATCTAAAGTGATGCAAATGATGCAAACATAATCAAATTAAGCTAGATGATCAATCAAGCAAAATGTACATGTTCAATGATAATCTATAATATGCTTTTCTCAATCAAAACACAAAAGTATCTAGAAATCAAAACATGCAAATCAACAAGAACAAGGTATGAATATTCAATATATCACACTGAAAAACCTAGTTCTTGGATCATGAAATAAAACCTAGAAAATAATATGAGACACATCATATATACATTTTCTAGAATCAATTTCAAACAAAATCAAGTTTAGCACATATATGTTCAAGAGAAATCATGAAACAAATAATAGCACGGTGTGTATAAAGCTATCTAGAGGGGGGGTGAATAGATTTTACGCTTTTTACCCAATTTTTCGTGTTAGTCAAAATTACGAAAATACCCTCAAGATAATATAACCAAGCAATTGTAATATGGTGCGGAAATTAAAACAACACTTGGTTTTTACGTGGAAACCCTCACGGGAAAAACCACGGGCTATGTAAGTAAGCCACACTCGAACCTCGAATCCACTAAATGTGCAAACGATTACAACCTAATCCCGGAAGTAATCACACACCTACCTAATCCCGGTATGAGTGAACCTAGTCCAATTTGCTTGCGTTCTAAGCAACCTAATCCCGGATGCTACACACAAGACTTACTTTCTCTATGAAGAGAATACAACCCTAAGTGAATATATGTAAATATCCAAAATGCAACATAGAGCAAGGGAAACCCTATATGCTTATCTAAGATGATTAATATGCAATTAAGAACAATCCTAGATATCAAAACTAAATGACATGTCAATTAGTTTAGCTAATCAATATTAAGCACAAAACCTAATATGCAAGCACAATATAAAATCTCAAACATACATCATACTCATCTCAATATTGTATCTAAAGCATACAAAATAACAAACAAGTAATTAATTGAGATTGCTAGATAAGAGAAACACAAAACATGTAAGATATTAGTGAAAAGCTTACCAAGCAAAGTATGATGAAGATTCCATGCTAGATGACATCTAGATGATCTAAGATGATGCTAGATGATGATTGATGATCATGAAAAAGTGTTTGAGAATCAAGAATGGAGTTCTTGGAATTTTTCTTCTCTTTGAAAAATATCCTAAGTATGAATTCTGAATATGAACTCTCTTAATTGACCTAAAGTCAAAGTGGCATATATATAGGGGGCCAAATCAAAGTGTGGTCGTTTAAGTAAGTTTCAAAGAAACGCGCCAATCGGCGGTTTCAATCGGCGGCCAGGCCGCCGTTCATGACCGCCGAATTGAGCTCGTGAAGAACAGAGCATAAACGGCGGTTCATTCGGCGGTTTCGTGACCGCCGATTACAACCGCCGAAACAGAACAGAGAGATCAAAATCAACCAGGTATGAACGGCGGTTTAGAACGGCGGTTTCATGCCCGCCGTTTCAACCGCCGAATTAGACTGAGAGATAAATCAATCAGGTCTTGAATCGGCGGTTTCGAACGGCGGTCGTGACCGCCGATCTTAACCGCAGAAAAGCTTCAGACCAATCTGGACTGAAACGGCGGTTTCATTCGGCGGCCAGGCCGCCGATCATAACCGCCGATCACCTAGATAGGTGAAAACCAAGGAGAAGCCAAGGGCATTCTCCATAGGCGGTCCTCGCGCTAAACCAAGCACATTCTCGTGCATGCGCGGACGTTTCCGAAAGTTATCGGGAAACGAATTACACAACAACAGGACACAAATACACACAACAAAATATAATAAATAAGTGCAAGTGTGAATTGTGACAAACGAAGAGAATGCACACAAATGCAATGAATGTTTAGTGTGTGTGTGCAACTAATCTCTTCAAAGAAAAGTAAGCACATAGAAATTTATCTTCGGTGCTTATCAACATGAGGTCTTCAAAGGGCTTCGAACAAGAAGACCGATACTTAGACTACCCTTACAAAGAACCCCCACATATGGTTTGATCACGAAATAAGCCAATTAAAAACAACGGGAATCCTTACAATCTCCCCCTTTGGCTATTTCGTGACAAAACCATCACTCACAATGATTCCTCACAAAAAATAGAAACTACGGGACTATAATGATATTCTACATTACAAAGAGATAAGCTAATGCAACTTGAAGTCTTCAATCCTCTTGTAGAATAATCAATCCCTGAAAAGAGTTTCTAACATTTCTAATACAAGAAAAGTGTGAGATTAATCATGTGAGAACAATACCAAGCATTTGCATTTTTAGAATTTAGGCACAACATTACCAAATGTATGCAATGTATGATAAATGCAATGCTCCCCCTCAACGGGTTACTCCCCCTCAATGTATGTTCTCCCCAAAGTGTACAGTGTACAATAGCTTCTATATTTTGCACCTCCCCTTACCATATCCTACTCCCCCTTTTTGTCATGATATAGGCAAAGGAGTAGTCCCCAACCGGGTCACTCATAGCAACGAGAGATAGAAGCATGCAAGACTTGCATATACATATAAGTCACTTTATGCACTTCAATTAATTTGAGAGAAACAAGGAGATTTATTTTGAGAAAATGTGTGAATCCAACATGCTTTGCATACAAGACATATAGCATTCAAGTCCAAAATACAATGGTATTTGGCAAAGCAAATGACAAAGGTTTCTAATAAGAATTCAAACCAATTTCACCAATGTCATGGGAAAAGCAAGGATATAGAGATTATGGATTTCAATTTAAGAGCAACTATATCAAACTTTATAAGCGAAACATGGCATGAGCGACTTTGCACCCTATTTGATTTTTTCGGATAAAATTATCCGTATGATAGTAACCATGTTCAACTAATAAAGAAAGAGAGACATTTGGAATGTAAATTCCTTTGAATGGATACAAGATCCTTTATTCATTTTGAGTCTCATAAGTTTTCACACAAGTTTTGCATTTTTAAGAATATGCAATCATCAATTCATGCTTTTCATGTGAGCATGTTATATGAATTTCATGCTTTTTCATTTGTCATTAGCATGTTATTAAAGAATCATCATGTCATGGAGATAATCATAGGTCATTCAAATCATACTTCCAATGTAAATCTCCTAGTCCAAAAATGCATGTTTGAACATAAATATGACATGGATTGTAGACAAGCAAGGTTCACACTTATGGAATTTTAAAACATATATACATATGTACAACCAAGCTTACTCAAGCAATTAAAAGAAGAGGCATAAGATATTTCAAATTTTTTGCAAGATACAAGAATGCAAAATAGCTCTCTTTGCTTGAGTTCCCCATATGGGGTCAATCATAGAACATCACTCCACAAGACATACCCCAATAGATCTACTAAGAGTTTTAAATCGAGTAGCATCTAAGGGTTTAGTAAATAGGTCCGCAAGTTGATCATTAGTACCTACATGTTCAAGTACTATGCATTTATTTTCAACAAGCTCTCTAATGAAGTGATGGCGGATGTCAATATGCTTAGTTCTAGAATGTTGCACCGGATTCTTGGAAATATTAATGGCACTCATGTTATCACAAAAGAGAGTGAGAGTACCTTGGTTGAATCCGTAATCCACTAGCATTTGCTTCATCCACATAAGTTGAGTGCATCCACTCCCCGCGGCTATGTACTCGGCTTCCGCCGTGGACAAGGAAATTGAGTTTTGCTTCTTGCAAAACCACGACACCAAGTTGTTGCCTAGAAAGAAGCAACCGCCCGATGTGCTCTTCCTATCATCACAATTTCCCGCCCAATCCACATCACTATATCCTACAAGACTAGGATTAGTGTCAAATGAGTACCAAATCCCATAGTTGGAAGTCCCATTCACAAAGCGAATGACTCTCTTAACCGAAGAGAGATGGGACTCCTTGGGATCGGATTGGTACCTAGCACAAACTCCTACACTAAATGATATATCGGGCCTACTTGCGGTCAAATAGAGCAAGCTCCCTATCATGCCACGATATAAGGTTTGGTCCACACTTTTACCGTTAGCATCCTTGCTTAGCTTCAAAGTGGTGCTCATAGGAGTGTCACAATGTTTGGCTTTTTCAAGACCAAACTTCTTCACAAGGTTTTTGGCATATTTGGCTTGGGTTATGAAGATCCCATTATCAAGTTGCCTAATTTGCAAACCTAGGAAGTAATTAAGCTCACCAACAAGACTCATCTCAAATTCATGAGACATAACATCAACAAATTGTTGGACCTTGGTGTTGTTGGTGGAGCCAAACACTATGTCATCGACATATATTTGAGCTATGAAAAGCTCATCATTGTCTCTCTTGATGAATAGTGTCTTGTCAACACTACCTCTTGTGTAGTTATTGTCAACAAGAAATTGAGTGAGGCCCTCATACCAAGCCCTTGGTGCTTGTTTCAACCCATATAGTGCCTTCTTGAGGCGATAGACATGGTTGGTGGTGAGCATCCACAAACCCCTTGGGTTGTTCAACAAACACTTCCTCTTGCAAGAAGCCATTGAGGAAGGCACTCTTGACATCCATTTGGTGCAATTTGAACTTGTGCACACAAGAAATGGACAAGAGAAGCCTAATAGACTCTAGACGGGCAACGGGAGCAAATGTCTCCTCAAAGTCGATACCCTCAATTTGAGAGTACCCTTGTGCTACAAGTCTAGCCTTGTTCCGCACTATGTTGCCATCCTCATCGGATTTGTTCCTAAATATCCATTTAGTGCCTATGACATTAGTGGTCTTAGGCCTAGGAACTAGAGTCCAAACCTCATTCCTTTCGAATTGGTTTAGCTCTTCTTGCATGGCAAGAACCCAAAATTTATCATGTAAGGCTTCTTCAACCTTTTTGGGTTCAATTTGAGAGGTGTAGCAAGTATAGCTAATAAGATTAGCAAGTTGACGTCTAGTCCTAACACCCTCATTAACATCTCCAATAACATCCTCTTTGTTATGGAGTCTTCTAACCCATGGAGCGGGTTCATTAGAGTCCAAGTTAGGAACTCTAGTAATGGGTTGTGTGACTTCATTAGATGTCCCAACATTGGGAGTCACCACAACCCTCTCCAAAGGAGAACCATCACTAAAAATAACCTCCTCCTCATGATCATTAGACTTGAGCCTAGTATCATCAAATACGACATTGGATGATTCCATAACACTTAGAGTCTTTAAATTGAAAACTCTATAGGCTCTACTATTCAAGGCATAGCCAATAAAGATACCCTCATCACTCTTAGCATCGAATTTGCCAAGTTGATCACGGTCATTCAAAATGTAGCATTTGCTTCCAAAAGTGTGGAAGTAGCTAACATTTGGCCTCTTGCCTTTCCATAACTCATAGGAGGTATTTCTAGTACCGGGCCTTAGGAAAACACGATTCCCTATATAGCAAGCCGTATTGACGGCTTCGGCCCATAGGTTCCTAGGGACATTGTTGCTAAGCAACATCACACGGGCCATCTCTTGAAGGACCCTATTTTTCCTCTCAACAACTCCATTTTGTTGAGGTGTCCTAGGAGCCGAAAACTCATGGGAGATACCTAAACCATTACAAAAGGTTTCAAAGGTAGCATTCTCAAATTCCCTCCCATGGTCACTTCTAATCCGTTTTATGCTTTTAATATTAGAGTTCATTTCATTTTGAAGTTTATTACAAAGCATTTTAAACTTATCAAAAGTTTCGGATTTTTCTCTAAGAAAATATGTCCATGTGAACCTAGAGAAATCATCAACACATACAAAAATGTATCTCTTTCCACCCAAACTTTCGATTTGCATGGGACCCATGAGGTCCATGTGGAGAAGCTCAAGAGGCTCCTTGGTGGTGAGATACTTACCCTTTTTGTGCATGCTTTTAGTTTGCTTTCCTTGTTGGCAAGGTCCACAAACACCATTGGCTTTCTTCCCAAGCTTAGGGAGGCCACGCACACACTCGAACTTTCCAAGGGTCCGTAGATCCCTAAAGTTCATGTGGCCAAGTCTTTCATGCCACAACTCAATTTGCTCATCCATGGACACATTGTTTGAGACTATTTTAGCTTCAAGACAATAGCAATTGTCGCTAGATCTCATACCTTTCAATAAGGTTTGTCCATCGGGCTTTAGGATCGAGCAATCATCTTTACAAAACAAGACGGAATATCCTTCATCACTTAGATGTGAAATGCTTATTAAATTGGCTTTCAAGCCATCAACAAATAAAGCATCGGATAAGGAGGGTAATCCGGGAACGGAAATGGTTCCTTTCCCTACAACTTTCTTTTTGGATCCATCACCAAAAGTGACATATCCACCTTCCTCCATAACAAGAGTCTCGAAGAAACTCTTGTTTCCCGTCATGTGCCTAGAGCACCCACTATCTAGATACCAAAAATTAGAAGAATTTGCCTTCAAGGCTATTTGAGCAACATGGCAAACAATGTCATTCTTTCTAATCCACCTAGAAACAATCTTAGCTTTCTTAGTGGTCTTTGGTATATGGGCTCTAGATGTCCTAGGATCATGCATAATAATATTATCATTCCTAGGAACATGCATTATGGCTCTTTTCTTTTTCTTCTCAATCATGCTTTGTTTTCTACACATTTTAATATATTGAAAGCAATTTGGTCTAATATGACCATCACAACCACAAAAGTGACAAATAGGGATGAAATAAGAAATCATACCTTGCCTTTGTGCACGTATGGGAGCTTGTCCATGTCTTTGTGGATAAGTGGGTTCAATCCATCTTCGTTGTTGAACCGGTCTAGGTTGCTTCCAAGCTTGAGGTTGCATGATTGGTCTCTTTCCTTTGTGAGCCAATTTTGGAGGAGTGTTGGCTTGAGGGACCCTAGGGGGTTGAGCTTGAGATTTCCTTCTTGGTCCCATTTTCACTTGAGCATTAGAACATTGTCCTACTTCTAACTTCTTCCTAGGAGGTTGCACAAATGAAGTTTCTTCGTTCTTCAAGCTCTTGACAAACACGGTCTTGTTAGAGGTTGAGATGTTCTTGCCATCATCATACCCAAGACCTCTCTTGTCACTTGGACTCTTTCCAACACCAAGTAAATGATCAAGCTTCTTGGTGCTAGAATCTATCCTAGCCAAGGACCCTTTAACTTCTACAAGTTCCCTCTTCAAGCCTTCTTCACTTCTCTTGGATAAGTCTAACTCCTCAATTAACTTATCCTCTCTCCTCTTCAATCTTTCCACTTGTTCACTTAAGTGGTCATTGTGAGCCGAAAGTTCAAGGTTTTCTTCTCTCAACCTCTCAATCTTTCTTGTGCTTTTAAGTGCTAAATCATTGAACTCGGCATGGTATTTGGCAAGCACCTTTTGCTCCACAAATTTCTTTTTGGAACTAGAAGAGGAGTCACTTTCTATTTCACTTGAGTCATTTTCCTCTTGACTCATTTCCTCTTTCTCACTACCACTTTTGCTCTTATGTGAGGAGGCAAAAGCTAGGAGGTTAGCCATGAGCTCTTCTTCACTTGAAGACTCATCTTCCTCATTGGAGTCATCACTACTCCCACTCCAAGTGGCGGCCATCACTTTGCTCTTCTTCTTATCATTGTGATTAGCACATTCGGGGGCAAAGTGACCAATCCCACCACATTCAAAGCATCGGACCCCTTTCCTTTCGGTCCTCTCTTGTCTAGGCTCAAACTTCTTGAAGGAACTCTTTTTCTTCAAATCTTGTCCTCTTGACCCAAATCCCTTCTTCTTCTTGAACCCCATAACCTTGTTGAACCTTTTCACAAATAAGGCAAGGTCTTCATCCGATTCATGCTTTGCCTCCTTTGCATCCTTAGATGCTTTCAAAGCTATTCCTTTAGACTTCTTAGGAGGAGTAGTGGTGCTAGGAGCCTTCCTAGACTCATATGCAAGGAGACGCCCAATCACCTCACTTGGCTTCATATCCATGTAGCCACTATTTTCTTCTATGGCCGTCACCTTGGATTCAAACCTATCGGGGAGAGATCTCATAATTTTTTGCTTGACTCTCCTATCCGAATACGGGTCTCCGAGTTGATGGCTTTGATTTACAATGTCCATCAATTTGATTTCGAAGTCATTGAAGCATTCATCCTCTCCCATCCTTAGTAGCTCAAACTGAGTTTGGAGGACTTGAAGCTTGGACTCCTTCACCACCTCGGTTCCCTCATGTGCAACTAGAAGGATGTCCCATGCCACTTTGGCAATCTGAGTATTCTGAATAAGCTTGTACTGATTCTCATCCATAGCACACATAATGGCATGCATAGCCTTCCTATTCCACTTAGAAGCCTCAAACTCTTGCGTGTTCCATTGCGCCTTAGGCTTCAAAACATCTTGTCCTCCACCCTCGGGAGTCATCATAGGGAGATCATATCCGTCTTCCACCGCCATCCAAGCACGGTCATGAATTTGGCATATGTAGGATTCCATCTTCCCTTTCCATTGGGAATAGTTCAATCCGGTAAGAAGTGGAGGCCTTGTGCTAGAAGCTCCTTCGTGGCCACCACCATTTCCACCGTTTCCACTCATAGTGTTTATGAATGAATGAAATGAATGCAAATGTATGAATGATCAAAAATCACACAAAATGCAAAACACACCAAAATAAGCAAGGATCACCTATGTATGTCTAGGAACCCGCTCTGATACCAATTGAAACAAATAATAGCACGGTGTGTATAAAGCTATCTAGAGGGGGGGTGAATAGATTTTACGCTTTTTACCCAATTTTTCGTGTTAGTCAAAATTACGAAAATACCCTCAAGATAATATAACCAAGCAATTGTAATATGGTGCGGAAATTAAAACAACACTTGGTTTTTACGTGGAAACCCTCACGGGAAAAACCACGGGCTATGTAAGTAAGCCACACTCGAACCTCGAATCCACTAAATGTGCAAACGATTACAACCTAATCCCGGAAGTAATCACACACCTACCTAATCCCGGTATGAGTGAACCTAATCCAATTTGCTTGCGTTCTAAGCAACCTAATCCCGGATGCTACACACAAGACTTACTTTCTCTATGAAGAGAATACAACCCTAAGTGAATATATGTAAATATCCAAAATGCAACATAGAGCAAGGGAAACCCTATATGCTTATCTAAGATGATTAATATGCAATTAAGAACAATCCTAGATATCAAAACTAAATGACATGTCAATTAGTTTAGCTAATCAATATTAAGCACAAAACCTAATATGCAAGCACAATATAAAATCTCAAACATACATCATACTCATCTCAATATTGTATCTAAAGCATACAAAATAACAAACAAGTAATTAATTGAGATTGCTAGATAAGAGAAACACAAAACATGTAAGATATTAGTGAAAAGCTTACCAAGCAAAGTATGATGAAGATTCCATGCTAGATGACATCTAGATGATCTAAGATGATGCTAGATGATGATTGATGATCATGAAAAAGTGTTTGAGAATCAAGAATGGAGTTCTTGGAATTTTTCTTCTCTTTGAAAAATATCCTAAGTATGAATTCTGAATATGAACTCTCTTAATTGACCTAAAGTCAAAGTGGCATATATATAGGGGGCCAAATCAAAGTGTGGTCGTTTAAGTAAGTTTCAAAGAAACGCGCCAATCGGCGGTTTCAATCGGCGGCCAGGCCGCCGTTCATGACCGCCGAATTGAGCTCGTGAAGAACAGAGCATAAACGGCGGTTCATTCGGCGGTTTCGTGACCGCCGATTACAACCGCCGAAACAGAACAGAGAGATCAAAATCAACCAGGTATGAACGGCGGTTTAGAACGGCGGTTTCATGCCCGCCGTTTCAACCGCCGAATTAGACTGAGAGATAAATCAATCAGGTCTTGAATCGGCGGTTTCGAACGGCGGTCGTGACCGCCGATCTTAACCGCAGAAAAGCTTCAGACCAATCTGGACTGAAACGGCGGTTTCATTCGGCGGCCAGGCCGCCGATCATAACCGCCGATCACCTAGATAGGTGAAAACCAAGGAGAAGCCAAGGGCATTCTCCATAGGCGGTCCTCGCGCTAAACCAAGCACATTCTCGTGCATGCGCGGACGTTTCCGAAAGTTATTGGGAAACGAATTACACAACAACAGGACACAAATACACACAACAAAATATAATAAATAAGTGCAAGTGTGAATTGTGACAAACGAAGAGAATGCACACAAATGCAATGAATGTTTAGTGTGTGTGTGCAACTAATCTCTTCAAAGAAAAGTAAGCACATAGAAATTTACCTTCGGTGCTTATCAACACGAGGTCTTCAAAGGGCTTCGAACAAGAAGACCGATACTTAGGCTACCCTTACAAAGAACCCCCACATATGGTTTGATCACGAAATAAGCCAATTAAAAACAACGGGAATCCTTACAAATCACAAAACTAAAACTCAATTAACAAATGATCAAACATCCCTAGCATATGATCTAACATACTTCTCAACAAATTTCATCAATCAAATAGTAAGAATCAAGAGATGATCAAAGATGAAATTGAAAAAGAAGAAGTTGAACAAACAACCTTGAACTCGTAATGAAGATCAGGCTGCTGGGAACAATGACGAAGTCAGATCCCTCTGGAAATGCTTGGGGTTTGTAGCTCTCCTCAAGACCAACAATTTTGGCTTTTGAATCAATTGATTTCGAGTTCGTATGAGAAAGATATGACCAAAATACTAAAACTAAAAATGAAGAAATTCTGCAGAAAATTTGGAAATGTTCTTCAAGTTCTTCAACACATGTGGAGGGAAGGAGAAGAGTTTAAAAAAAAGGAGAGAGAAGAGTTTTCAGGGCCAATCACATGAGGCCACGTCACCCATCCCGTGTGGGGCGCGTGGGCCTCACAGGGGCAGATAGCCCCTCTGGCCGTGGGGCCCACGGCCTCCCTCATGGCGTGGGCCTAGTGGCCTCACGGCCACCCATGTCTCTCGCGCACTCCTTCGGTTCTTCAGCCGTATCTTGGGCATCCGAATTCCGATTTTGAATCTATTTTCGGATTACGAACCATGACTCTCTCACGCACGACAAAAACTACATAAATTGGAAAAATGGTTGAGAAATCATCTCAGAAAATGATGATGAATTCAACTCAACGAATGAGAACGAAAAGTAGTGTAGCTACATCGTTTGGACTCGAAACCTTATGAATGAGTAACCGAAATGACTGGAACTCAATAAGGCATCAAATAAGAACATGTTCAAGTCCAAAACACAAAATACATAAACAAATAAACACATATTCACACAAGCATGCCATATCAAAGAGATAGCCACAAATCATGCAATTCCACAATGTTTGTCTATACAAGATCAATGCATGAGCATACTATGAAATGTGTGAATGTATTATACCAAATGTTTGAACCATGATGCAGGGACACACATGTATGAATTGTGTGTGTGTGCACTAACGCCTTGCAAGAGGATAGAAGTCAAGATATACCTTTGACGCTTTTCACCTCTTGAAGACGACTTTTGCACTAGACGTTGCTCTTCACTTTTTAAGCTTCCTTTCTTCAAAGAATATCCTAAGCAACAACTAATACAAATATAGAGTGTTTTGCAATGGAATCAAGTCAATACAAATCATGAACCTTACAATGGCGGTTTCGAACGACTGTTTTGTAACCACCGATCGTAACCGTAGAATTGCTCCAGACACTTCTGGAAGTAAACGGCGGTTTCATTCGGCGGCCAGGCCACCGATCATAACTGCCGATCACCAATAAAGGTGAAAACCAAGGAGAAGCCAAGGGCATTCTCCGTAGGCGGTCTTCACGTAAAACCAAGCACATTCTAGTGTATGCGCGGACGTTTCCGAATACTATCGAGAAACGAATTACAAGACACAAATACACACAACAAGATACAACATCAAAGTGCAAGTGTGAAATGTGACATGTGAAGAGTATGCACACAAATGCAAGAATGCTAAGTGTGTGTGTGCAATCTAAATCTCTTTAAAGTAAACCAAGCACTAGAGATTATACCTTTGATGTGCTTGTCCCTTGAGGTCTTGAAAGGGCCTTCGAGCTTAAAGTTCAATCACCTAAACTACCCTTACATAATAAACCCCAACACGTGGTTTGTCCACGAAATAAGCCAATCAGAGAATGAGAATCCTTACAATCTCCCCCTTTGGCTATTTCGTGACAAAACCACCACTCACATTGATCCTCACAAACATAATAGATTCTACGGGATAACAAAGATATTCTACATTACAAAGAGATATAAGAATATAAAAAACTTCAAGTCTTCAATCTCTTGTAGAACTATCAACCCTTCAAAACAAAAGATTATACTTTCCAAAGCAAGAGTATGTGAGATGATCAAGTGAGAATAAAACAAGCATTTGCATTTAAGAATTTAAGCACAACATCATGCAATGTATGTGTATGCAATGCTCCCCCTCAATGGGTTACTCCCCCTTAATGTATATTCTCCCCAACATGCACAATTGCTACTACTCCCTTTACCACATTCTACTCCCCCTTTTTGTCATGATATAGGCAAATGAGTAGTCCCCAACCGGGTCACTCTTAGCAAAGAGAGATAGTAGCATGCAAGATATTTGCATAATCATATAAGTCACTTTATGCATCCTAAGTAATTGAAGAGAAACAAGGAGATTTATTTAAAGAAGATGTGTGAATCAAACATGCTTTGCATACAAGACATGTAGCATTCAAGTCCAAAATACAATGGTATTTGGCAAAGCAAATGACAAAGGTTTCAAAAAGAATTCAAACCAATTTCACCATTGTCATGAGTAAAGCAAAGATATAGATATTTCATTGATTTCAATTTAAGAACAACTATATCCAACTTTATAAGCGAAACATGGCATGAGCGACTTTGCACCCTATTTGATTTTTTCGGGTGAGAAACCCGTATGATAGTAGCCATGTTTAATTAATAAAGAAAGAGAGACAATTGGATTATACAATCCTTTGAACGGATACAAGATCCTTTATTCATTTTAAGTCTCATAAGCTTTTTCACATAAGTTTTGCATTTTAAGAATATGCAATAATCAAGTCATGCTTTTTCATTTGAGCATGTCATATGAATTTCATGCTTTTCAATATTCATTAGCATGTTATTAAAGAATCATCATGTTATGGAGATAACTATAGGTCATTCAAATCATACTTCCTATGTAGATCTCCTAGTCCAAAAATGCATGTTTGAACATAAATATGACATGGATTGTAAACAAGCATGGTTCACACTTATTGAATTGAAAACATATATACATATGTGCAACCAAACTTAATCAAGCAATTAAAAAGGAAGCATAAGATATTTCAAATTTTTGCAAGTGACAAGAATGCAAAATATGCAAAAATGCAAAATAGCTCTCTTTGCTTGAGTTCCCCATATGGGGTCATCACCATCCTTTATTAATGAAGGTCATGAGGTCCATTGGACCTACTAAGTCCATTGGACCTACTAAGTCCATTGGACTTAGTTGAACCTATTAGAGACAAGTTTGTCTCGTAGCAAGCGGGTTCATCTTTTCTTATCCACTTAGGTGAAACAATTTTCTTCCTAGTGGTCAAAAGTTCTAGAGATCTAGATGTCATAGGATCATGTAAATGAATTTCTTCCTTCCTATGAGCATGCATTCTAGCTCTAGCTTTCTTCTTCTCAATCATGCTTTTAACTCTACACATTTTAATGTAACGAAAGCACTTTAGTCTAATATGACCATCAACACCACAAAAATGACATGTAGGGACAAAGTTAGGAATCATACCATGTCCTTGTGCATGCATATGAGCCTTCCCATGTCTTTGTGGTTGTTTTGGTTGTTGGATAGGATCTCTCCTTCTTTGTTGTTGACCAAGACTTGGTTGCTTCCTCGGTTGAGTTTGCATGATTGGTCTCTTCCCTTGATGGAGTTGAGTTTGAGGGAAGTTAGCATGATGAACTCTTGTAGGTTGAGCTTGAGGTTGTCTTCTTAGAGCTACCTTCACTTGTGCACTATGAGAGCATTATCCTAGATCAATCTTCTTCCTAGGAGTTTGCACCGGTGAAGCTTCTTTGTAGGTCAAGCTTTTGACAAACACGGTCTTGTTAGGAGTGGAGGACTCTTTACCATCTTCAAACCCAAGACCTCTCTTGTCACAAGGACTCTTTCCAACACTTAACGTGTGGTCAAGTTTTTCGGTGCTAGAAACTATCCTAGTCCTTGACCCTTTAGCCTCTTTAAGCTCTCTTTTTAATTCTTCTTCATTCCTCTTAGATAAGTCTAACTCCTTTCTTAGCTTATCTTCAATATTCTTGGATCTTTCCACTTGCTCACTTAAGTGGTCAACTTGAGCCAAAAGGTCTAGATTCTCTTCTCTCAATCTTCGCATCTTTTCCTTGGTCTTCATTTATAAGTTTTTAAACTCAGCGAGGAATTCATCTAGAACCTTTTTCTCCACATATCCATGTGTGGAGTTAGATGAAGAGTCATCTTCATTAGAGTCACTTTCTTATTGACTCTCATTCTCTTCTTCATTGTAGGAGATCGGAAAGGCAAAATAATTGTTCTCACAATCATTCAACCTTGAGGGGCTTCCTTCAACAATTTTCACTTTGTTGTCCCGCTTGTGAGAGCAACCTAATGGCAAAAATTTTGCAACAACCTCTTCATCACTTGAAGTGGCGGCCTCCTCTCTTTCATCTTCCAAGTTAGCACATTCCTTGGAGATATGCCTGAATCCTCCACATTCGTAGCATTGAGTCTTCTCTCTTGAAGACATCTCATGATATGGCTTGACATTCTTGATTGTGTTCTTCTTCTTCTTGAAGTCATTCCCTTTTGAGCCATAACCACTCTTTTGTAGATTCAAGAACTTCTTGAATCCCTTGACAATGAGTGCCATGTCTTCATTTGAGTCATCCTCCTCCTCTTCCATCTTGGATGTCTTCAAGGCAATATCCTTTTTCTTCTTAGGAGGTGATGTGGTAGCCTTTTTTGATTCATAGGCTAGAAGTCTTCCAATGACTTCGCTCGGCTTCATTTCTTTGTAGGTGTCATTTTCTTTTAAAGCTGTCACTTTGGGCTCGAACCTCTCGGGAAGTGATCGCATGATCTTTTGCTTGATTCTTCCATCCGAGTAAGGCTCACCAAGTTGGTGACTTTGGTTCACAATTTCCATTAGTCTCACTTGGAAGTCATTGAAGTGCTCGTGCTCTTCCATCCTAATGGTCTCAAACCGAGTTTGGAGAACTTAGAGCTTGGAGTCCCTAACTACCTCGATTCCTTCATGAGCAACTTCTAGGATGTCCCTTACCTCTTTGGCTATCCTAGTAATTTGAATCAACTTATATTGATTCTCATCGACTGCGCAACGGATGGCATGTATGGCTTTGTTGTTCCACATGGAATCAACAAATTCTTGCGCGTCCCACTGTGCCTTAGGCTTAAGCACTTCTTCTCCTCTATCCAACAGAGTCATCATAGGTGGAGCATATCCATCTTCAACCACCATCCACGCCCTATCATGGATTTGGCATATGTATGCTTCCATCTTCTCCTTCCATGAGGAGTAATTATCGCCGGTGAGCAACGGTGGCCTCACGCTCGACGCTCCCTCGTTGCTCATCCCGAAACCACTCATAGTGTTTGGATGAATGAAAATGAGATGAATGCAAAATGTATGAATAAATCAAAAAATCACACAAGATGCAAAACACACCAAAGTGAGCAAGGATCACCTATGTATGTCTAGGAACCTGCTTTGATACCAATTGAAACAAATATTGCACGGTGTGTATAAAACTATCTAGAGGGGGGGGGGGGGGGGTGAATAGATTTTAATCGTTATTACCCAATTTTCGCATGTAT
The DNA here is from genome assembly GCA_008009225.1 of Acer yangbiense. NCBI lineage: Eukaryota > Viridiplantae > Streptophyta > Magnoliopsida > Sapindales > Sapindaceae > Acer > Acer yangbiense. Next base: position 30,870,929 of record CM017773.1, read on the forward strand.
GTCAATTTTACGAAAATGCCCCTAACTAGTCACAATAATATAACAAGTGTAATAAGAAGCGGAATGTAAATAACACTTGATGTTTACGTGGAAACCCTCACGGGAAAAACCACGGGCTGTTATGTGTGCCACACACGAACCTCGAATCCACTAATTGAAATGATTACAACCTAATCCCGGTCTAATGATCTAATCTCGATCAATAATCATCACAACTACCTAATCCCGGTATAGGTGGACCTAGTCCAATTGCTTGTGATTTAAGCTACCTAATCCCGATAGCAACACAAGACTTAATTCTCTAAGAAGAGATAATACAACCTAAGTGAATATACAAAATATCTAAAATGCAATTTAGAGCTAGGTTACTCTATATGCTTATCTAGGATAATAATTTTGCAATAAATTCAATCCTAGATATTAAAAGCCAGATGACATGTCAAATAGTGTAAGGTTCCCATTTGTTGATTGGCTCATTTCGTGGACAAACCACATGTTGGGGTCCTTTGTAAGGGTAGCTTAGGTGTTGTTGTTATTGCTCAAGCCCTTTGAAGACCTCGTCTTGACAAGCACTCCAAAGGTATATCTCTAGTGCTTATTTTTCTTTGAAGAGATTAGTTGCACACACACTTAACATACATTGCATATGTGTGCATTCTCTTTACATGTCACATTTCACACTTGCACTTATATGTTATATTTTGTTATATGTTTTTTGTGTCCTGTAATTCATTTCCCGATAGTATTCAGAAACGTCCGGACATGCACTAGAATGTTCTTGGTTTAACGCGAAGACTGCCTACGGAGAATGCCCTTGGCTTCTCCTTGGTTTTCACCTATGTTGGTGATCGGCGGTTATGATCGGTGGCCTGGCCACCGAATGAAACCGCCGTTTGCTTCCAGAAGTGTCTGGAGAAATTCTACGGTTACGATCGGTGGTCACGACCGCCGTTTGAAACCGCCATTCAAGACCTGATTGATTTTGTCTCTCGGTTTGATTTGGCGGTTGAATCGGCGGTCACGAAACCGTCGAATGAAACCGCCGTTCATACCTGATTGATTTATCTCTCGGTTTGATTCGGCGGTTAGATCGACGGTCATGAAATCGCCGTTGTTCCCCTGTTCTTCTCGGGTTCAGTTTGGCGGTTAGAATCGGCGGCCTGGCCGCCGAATGAAACCGCCGATCGGTGCATTTCAGGGGCAAACTTGTCTTTTCACATGCTCTGTTTTTCATGCTTATAAATACATCACTTTCTCTTGTTCTGAATGTGACTATTTAATCATCAAGAACCCTACTTTTAAAAGAGAGATTTTTAAGAGAGAAAGCAACCAAGTTTGCTCAATTAAACACTCATACCAAAATCCATTTGCATCAAAGTTCATCTAGCATTCTCTAGCACTTCTAAGATGCTTGTTTGCATGGGTCTTTTATCATCACACTTGCTTTGGTAAGTTTTTCACTATTATCATATATAATTAGTGTTTTATTTATTATGGCATCTCTTTTATTACTTGATTGTTCGTAGATTGAATTCTAATATTCAAGATAGAGATTGTTATGTTGATTTGATTGAATGTTATTTTGTGATAGATATCTAGGTTTCTATAATCTATGATTATCTAAGCTGATTGACATGTCATTTAGCTTTAATATCTAGGATTGTTCTAATTGCAAATTCATCATCTTAGATAAGCATATAGGGTTTCCCTTGCTCTATGTTGCATTTGAATATTCATATATTCACTTAGGGTGTTAATCTCTTTTTAGAGAATTAAGTCTTGTGTTGTGACCGGGATTAGGTTGCTTAATTCACAAGCAATCGGACTAGGTTCGCTTATATCGGGATTAGGTAGGTGTGTGATTACTTTCGGGATTAGGTTGTAATTTCATCACATTTAGTGGATTCGAGGTTCGGGTGTGGCTCACTTAACAGCCCGTGGTTTTTCCCGTGAGGGTTTCCACGTAAATATCAAGTGTTATTTTAATTTCTGCACAATATTACACTTGTTATATTTTATTGACTATTATGGGTATTTTCGTAATCTTGTCCTTAAACGAAAATTGGGTAAAATTAATTAAAATCTATTCACCCCCCCTCTAGATTAATAGTTTACAAACCGTGAGAACTTTCAATTGGTATCAGAGCGGGTTCCTAAATATAATTAGGTGATCCTTGTTCACTTTGGTGTGTTTTGCATTTTGTGTGATTTTTGATAATTCATACATTTGTATTCATTTCATTCATTCATAAACACTATGAGTGGAAACGGTGGAAATGGTGGTGGCAACGAGGGTGCCTCAAGCACAAGGCCTCCACTTCTTACCGGGTTGAACTATTCCCAATGGAAAGGGAAGATGGAATCCTACATATGTCAAATTCACGGCCGTGCGTGGATGGCGGTGGAAGATGGATATAATCTACCAAAGATGACTCCCGATGGTAGAGGAGAAGAAGTATTGAAGCCTAAGGCACAATGGAGTCTGCAAGAGTTTGAGGCTTCAAAGTGGAATAGGAAGGCGATGCACGCCATCCTTTGTGCAATGGATGAAAATCAGTATAAGCTTATTCAGAACACTCAAATCGCGAAAGTGGCTTGGGATATCTTACAAGTTGCACATGAAGGAACCGAGGTGGTGAAGGAATCCAAGCTTCAAGTCCTCCAAACTCAATTCGAGTTACTTAGGATGGGAGAGGATGAATGCTTCAATGATTTCAAAATCAAATTGATGGATATCGTTAATCAAAGTCACCAACTCGGAGACCCGTATTCAGATAGGAGAGTCAAGCAAAAATCATGAGATCTCTCCCCGATAGGTTCGAATCAAAGGTGACGGCTATAGAAGAAAATAGTGGTTATATGGATATGAAGCCGAGTGAGGTGATTAGGAGACTTCTAGCTTATGAGTCTAGGAAAGGTCCTATCTCCACACCCACTAAAAAGCAAAAAGGGATTGCTTTAAAAGCCTCCAAGGATGAAAATGAGGCAAAGAAGATTGACTCGGATAAAGACCTTGCCTTGTTTGTAAAAAGGTTCAACAAGGTTATGAAGTTTAGGAGAAAAGGCTTTGGATCAAAAGGTCAAGACTTGAAGAAAAAAGGTCCTTTCAAGAAGTTTGAACCTAGGCAAGAAAGGACCGAAAGGAAAGGGGTCCGTTGCTTCGAGTGTGGTGGCATAGGTCATTTTGCCCCCGAATGTGCAAATCACAATGAGAAGAAAAAGGGAAAAGTGATGGCCGCCACTTGGAGTGGAAGTAGTGATGACTCCATTGAGGGAGATGAGTCTTCAAGTGATGAAGAGCTCATGGCTAACCCCCTAGCTTTTGCCTCCTCCCATAAAAGCAAAAGTGCTAGTGAAAGAGAGGAAGAGAGTCAAAAGGAAAATGACTCAAGTGAAGAAGAAAGTGATTCCTCTTCTAACTCCATAAATGGATTTGTGGAGAAAAAGGTGCTTGCTAAATACCATGCCGAGTTCAATGACTTAGCAATCAAGAGCACGAAAAAGATCAAGATGTTGAGAGAAAAAAATCTTGAGCTTTTATCTCATAATGACCACTTAAGTGAACAAGTGGGAAAGTTTAAGAAGATAGAAGATGAGCTAAGAAAGGACTTAGACTTATCTAGGAGGAATGAAGAAGGTCTAAAGAGGGAACTTGCTGAAGCTTTAGAATATTTAGCTAGGATGGATTCTAGCACCAAGAAACTTGATCATATACTTGGTGTTGGAAAGAGTCCATGTGACAAAAGGGGTCTTGGGGTATGAAGATGGCAAGAAGATCTCAACCTCTAACAAGACCGTGTTTGTCAAGAGTTTGAGGAACGAAGAAACTTCAATTGTGCAAATTCCTAGGAAGAAGTTAGAACTAGGACAATGTTCAAATGCACAAGTGAAGATGGTGCCAAGAAGGCAACCTCAAGCTCAACCCTCTAGGGTCCCTCAAGCCAACATTTCTCCACAATTGGCTCACAAAGGAAAGAGACCAATTATGCAACCTCAAGCTAGGAAGCAATCTAGACCGGTTCAACAGCGAAGATGGATTGAACCCATTCATCCACAAAGACAAGGACAAGGTATGATTCCTTATTTTACTCCTATATGTCACTTTTGTGGATTTGATGGTCATATTAGACCATATTGCTTTCGATATATTAAAATGTGCAAAACTAGAAGCATGATTGAGAAGAAAAAGAAAAGAGCCATGATGCATGTTCCTAGGAATGATGATTTTGTTATGCCTGATCCTAGAACATCTAGAGCCCATGTACCAAAGACCACTAAGAAAGCTAAGATTGTTTCTAGGTGGATTAGAAAGAATGAAAATGTTTACCATGTTGCTCAAATAGCCTTGAAGGCAAATTCTTCTAATTTTTGGTATTTAGATAGTGGGTGCTCTAGGCACATGACGGGAAACAAGAGTTTCTTCGAGACTCTTGTTATGGAGGAAGGAGGATATGTCACTTTTGGTGATGGATCCAAAAAGAAAGTTGTAGGGAAAGGAACTGTAAGGATTCCCGTTTTGTTGATTGGCTTATTTCGTGGTCAAACCACATGTTGGGGTTTTGAATGTAAGGGTAGTCTAAGTGTTTAGTGTTGAAGATCAAAGGCCCTTCCATGACCTCAAGATACAAGCACGCCAAAGGTATAATCTCTTGTGCTTGTTTTTCTTTGAAGAGATTTAGTAGCACACACACACTTAGCATTCTTGCTATGATTGCATACTTGCTTATTTTTATGTGCATCTCTTCACATGTCACTTTACACACTAGCACTTTGGTTGATATATCTTGTTGTGTGTATATGTGCCTTATAATTCGTTTCCCGACATTGTTCGGAAACGTCCGCGCTTGCACTAATGAGTGCTTGGTTTCGCGCGAAGACCGCCTATGGAGAATGCCCTTGGCTTCTCCTTGGTTTTCACCATTGTTGGTGATCGGCGGTTATGATCGGCGGCCTGGCCGCCGAATGAAACCGCCGTTTCAGTCCAGATTGGTCTGAAGCAATTTTGCGGTCAAGATCGGCGGTCACAACCGCCGTTCGAAACCGCCGTTCATACCTGATCGATTTTAATCTCTCGGGTTTGATTCGGCGGTTGGAACGGCGGTCACGTAACCGCCGAATGAAACCGCCGTTAATGCTCTGTTCTTCACGAGCTCATTTCGGCGGTCGTCATCGGCGGCCCTGGCCGCCGATTGAAACCGCCGAACGGTGCGTTTCAGGGGCAAAATTGTCTTTTCACTTGCCCTGTTCTTGATGTCTATAAATATCACACTTTCTCATTATTTGAATTAGTTCTTTGACTCTTAAGAACCCTAATCTTCAAAGATAGATTTTGAGAGAAAATCAAATCAAGAACTCATCTTTAACCACTCAAATCAAACCCCTTTTGCATCAAATTTCATATTGCATCTCCTATGTCTATATAGAGTGCATCCATGTATGGGTTTGCATCATCACAACTTGCTTGGTAAGATTTTGATTAATTTCATCTTATTGTAGTATTTTAAATACCAAGCCATCTCTTTTAAATTACTTGTATGTTTTTGATCATATGTTAAATACAAGAAAAGAGATTATTTGTGATGAATTAATTGAGTGTTGTTTTTTATAGATATCTAGGTTTTTATAATCTATGATCATCTATGCTATTTGACATGTCATTTAGCAATTGATATCTAGGGTTGATTTAAATTGAATATATCATCATCCTAGATAAGCATTTAGAGTACCCTAGCTCTTATTGCATTAATTGAATATTCATACATATTCACATAGGGTTGTTTCTCTTCATAGAGAAGTAAGTCTTGAGGCTAAGAGTGCTTAGGCCTCAAGCAAATTGGAATAGGGTTGCTAATAAAGGCCCGCTGGGTAGAAGTGAGGGGTTACAGACCGGAATGTTAGACGAGGTCTACATAGGTTGTAAACTTCATTTCAATTAGTGATTTCGAGTTCCGAGTGTGGCGCACTATACAGCCCGTGGTTTTTTCCCAGTGGTTGGGTTTCCACGTATACATCAAGTGTTATTTAAATTCCGCACTATATTACACTTGTATGTATTTTTGACTAGTAGGGGCATTTTCGTAAAATTGACTTGCATGCGAAAATTGGGTAATAATAGTTAAAATCCATTCACCCCCCCTCTAGCTTTATATTGATGAACACACCTCGAGTCATTTTGAGAACTTTCAATTGGTATCAGAGCGGGTTCCTAGATATACTTAGGTGATCCTAGCTCATTTTGGTGTGTTTTTGCATTTTGTATGTTTGTTTGATTTCTTCATACATTTTGCATTCTTCTCATTTGCATTCATTCAACGCAAACACTATGAGTGATTTTGTGAGAGAAGAAATTGACTCCATTGAGGAGATGCCTCTCTTACTAGAGAGATTTAGGAGATTTGTGAATTTAACCACCTCACCTCCTAAGAAGAAGTTGACCACCGCACCTCCTAAGAAGAAGAAGAAGAAAATTGCTTTGGAGACTTCGAAGCATGACAAGAAGGAGGGTATCTCAATTGAAGACATGGGACTCATTAACAAGCCAAACCAAGGAGTGTCTTCAAGAGAGGGGATTCAGTGCTACGAATGTGGAGGATTCGGGCATTTCTCCCCGGAGTGTGGAAACTTGAAGGATAGAAGAAAAGGGAAGGCGAAGGCCACCTTATGGGATAAATATGAAGATGACGAAAATCCTTCAAGTGATGAAGAACTTGCCATCATCTACACGGAATTTGGAGCCAAGAGTGTAGAAGTTGAAGAAGATGGCAAAGTTGCTTTTCCTTGTGATCCCCAAGAAGAACAAGGTATAGAAGTAGTTGGTGTAGCTACTCATAGGGATTTGGCTCTTTCCTCATCAAGAGAAAAATTTGATGATCTTGATGAAGGAGATGACTCCATTGGTGAAATGGAGATTAGAGGAGATGACACAAGTGTTGAATATTTGTCATCTAACTCCACAAATGGAAATGTGGAGTGTATGGATCTTAATGACTACAAAGTCAAAGTTGAGAGCTCGATGATGAGGAACAAGGAAGAAATTAGAAGATTAAAAGAAGAGAATCTAGAGCTTTCAACACTAGTAAACCACTTGTGTGAAGAAGTGGTGAGATCCATGGCGGATGAAGATAAGCTAAAAGAAGACTTAGCATTATCTAAGAGGAGAGAAGAAGAGCTAGAAAGAGAGCTTGAAGAAGTTAAGGTCTTATTGGCTAAGATGACTTCAAGCACCAAGAAGCTTGACCACATGTTGGGAGTTGGAAGAAAGCCAAGTGACAAGAGAGGTCTTGGCTACATTGATGACACGGATGCCTCCTCCACAAGCAAGACATCCTGTGCCATGAACATGGACTTCAATATGTCCCCTCCTCCTCAACAACCTAGGAAGAAGAGTGACCTAGGAGAGTGTTCAAGAAGTGCCCAAGTGGTTGAGGCACCAAAAGGTCAAGCTCAAGCTCACACCCAAAGGGCTCCTCACACTATCTTCCCTCAAACTCAAAAACACAATGGGAAGAGTTCAATCATGCAAGCTCAGACAAGCAAGCAACCTCGTCTTGGTTTTCAACAAAAGAGGAGAGATCCGATCCAACAACCAAGACAACCACAACGACAAGGGAAAGCTCCTATCCATGCTAAAGGGAATGGTATGATTCCTAACTTTATTCCCACTTGTCATTTTTGTGGTATTGTTGGTCACATTAGACCAAGTTGCTTGCATTACATTGAAATGTGTAGAGCTAAAAGCATGATTGACAAGAAAAAGGCTAGAGCTAAGATGCTTCATAAAAAGGAAGAAAATCATGTGCATGATCCTTTTTCATCTTGTACTCTAGAACCTTTGTCCACTAGGATTGATTTAGTGTCACCTAAGTGGAGTAATAAGAATGAACCCGCTTGCTACGAGACTAACAAGTCTCAAATAGGTTCATCCAAGTCCAAAGGACTTGGTAGGTCCATAGGACCTCATACCTTTCTTTGAAGTGGTATGGAAATTTGACCCCATATGGGGAACTTAAGCAAAGAGAGCTATTTTGCATCTAGTCACTTGCAAAAAATTTGAAATATCTTATGCTTCTCTTTTTGTTGCTTGAGTTAGCTTGGTTACACTATGTATACATATTTTCTATTCAATAAGTGTGATCAATGCTTGTATTGCAATCCATGTCATATTTATGTTCAAACATGCATTTTTGGACTAGGAGATATATACATTGGATTTAATTTGAATGACCTATAATGATCTCCATGACATGATGATTGCTAAAATGACATGCTAAATGCTAATCTTAAAAAGCATGTTTTGATGATTGCATTTCTTAACTGCAAATAATGTGTGAAAAAGCTTATGAGACTCAAATGAAAAAGGATCTTGTATCCATTCAAGGATTTTACAATCCAAATGTCTCTCTTTCTTTATTGGTTGAACATGTCTACTATCATACGGATATCTTATCCGGAAAAATCAAGTAGGGTGCAAAGTCGCTCATGACATGTTTAGCTTATAAAGTTGGATATAGTTGTTCTTAAATTGAAATCAATAAAAACCTATATCCTTGCTTCTCTCTTGACATTGGTGAAATTGGTTTGAATTCATATTGAAAACCTTTGTCATTTGCTTTGCCAAATACCATGATATTTTGGACTTAAATGCTACATGTCTTGTATGCAAAGCAATTTTTTGATTCACATATTTTCTTTAAATAAATCTCCTTGTTTCTCTCCAATAAATTGAGATTGCATAAAGTGACTTATATTGATTATGCATATACTAGAATGCTACTATCTCTCTTTGCCTTGAGTGACCCGGTTGGGGACTACTCCTTGTCTATATCATGACAAAAAGGGGGAGTATGTTGTGGTAAGGGGAGTTGCAAATTGTAGTAGCAATTGTGCATGTTGGGGAGAATACTAATTGAGGGGGAGTAACCCTTTGAGGGGGAGCATTTGCACATTCATACATTGCATGATGTTGTACTTAAATTTTTAAATGCAAATGCTTGTTTTATCTCACTTGATTCATCTCACCTTTTCTTGTATTGGAAAGTATAGAAACTGTGCTTTCAGGGATTGATTGTTCTACTTGAGATTGAAGACTTCAAGACCATTTATCTTATCTCTTTGTAAAGTAGAAAATCATTGTAGACCCGTAGTTTCTATTATGTTGTGAGGAATCAATGTGAGTGGTGGTTTTGTCACGAAATAGCCAAAGGGGGAGATTGTAAGGATTCCCGTTTTGTTGATTGGCTTATTTCGTGGTCAAACCACATGTTGGGGTTTTGAATGTAAGGGTAGTCTAAGTGTTTAGTGTTGAAGATCAAAGGCCCTTCCATGACCTCAAGATACAAGCACGCCAAAGGTATAATCTCTTGTGCTTGTTTTTCTTTGAAGAGATTTAGTAGCACACACACACTTAGCATTCTTGCTATGATTGCATACTTGCTTATTTTTATGTGCATCTCTTCACATGTCACTTTACACACTAGCACTTTGGTTGATATATCTTGTTGTGTGTATATGTGCCTTATAATTCGTTTCCCGACATTGTTCGGAAACGTCCGCGCTTGCACTAATGAGTGCTTGGTTTCGCGCGAAGACCGCCTATGGAGAATGCCCTTGGCTTCTCCTTGGTTTTCACCATTGTTGGTGATCGGCGGTTATGATCGGCGGCCTGGCCGCCGAATGAAACCGCCGTTTCAGTCCAGATTGGTCTGAAGCAATTTTGCGGTCAAGATCGGCGGTCACAACCGCCGTTCGAAACCGCCGTTCATACCTGATCGATTTTAATCTCTCGGGTTTGATTCGGCGGTTGGAACGGCGGTCACGTAACCGCCGAATGAAACCGCCGTTAATGCTCTGTTCTTCACGAGCTCATTTCGGCGGTCGTCATCGGCGGCCCTGGCCGCCGATTGAAACCGCCGAACGGTGCGTTTCAGGGGCAAAATTGTCTTTTCACTTGCCCTGTTCTTGATGTCTATAAATATCACACTTTCTCATTATTTGAATTAGTTCTTTGACTCTTAAGAACCCTAATCTTCAAAGATAGATTTTGAGAGAAAATCAAATCAAGAACTCATCTTTAACCACTCAAATCAAACCCCTTTTGCATCAAATTTCATATTGCATCTCCTATGTCTATATAGAGTGCATCCATGTATGGGTTTGCATCATCACAACTTGCTTGGTAAGATTTTGATTAATTTCATCTTATTGTAGTATTTTAAATACCAAGCCATCTCTTTTAAATTACTTGTATGTTTTTGATCATATGTTAAATACAAGAAAAGAGATTATTTGTGATGAATTAATTGAGTGTTGTTTTTTATAGATATCTAGGTTTTTATAATCTATGATCATCTATGCTATTTGACATGTCATTTAGCAATTGATATCTAGGGTTGATTTAAATTGAATATATCATCATCCTAGATAAGCATTTAGAGTACCCTAGCTCTTATTGCATTAATTGAATATTCATACATATTCACATAGGGTTGTTTCTCTTCATAGAGAAGTAAGTCTTGAGGCTAAGAGTGCTTAGGCCTCAAGCAAATTGGAATAGGGTTGCTAATAAAGGCCCGCTGGGTAGAAGTGAGGGGTTACAGACCGGAATGTTAGACGAGGTCTACATAGGTTGTAAACTTCATTTCAATTAGTGATTTCGAGTTCCGAGTGTGGCGCACTATACAGCCCGTGGTTTTTTCCCAGTGGTTGGGTTTCCACGTATACATCAAGTGTTATTTAAATTCCGCACTATATTACACTTGTATGTATTTTTGACTAGTAGGGGCATTTTCGTAAAATTGACTTGCATGCGAAAATTGGGTAATAATAGTTAAAATCCATTCACCCCCCCTCTAGCTTTATATTGATGAACACACCTCGAGTCATTTTGAGAACTTTCAGGAACCATTTCCGTTCCCGGATTACCCTCCTTATCCGATGCTTTATTTGTTGATGGCTTGAAAGCCAATTTAATAAGCATTTCACATCTAAGTGATGAAGGATATTCCGTCTTGTTTAGAAAAGATGATTGCTCGATCCTAAAGCCCGATGGACAAACCTTTTTGAAAGGTATGAGATCTAGTGACAATTGTTATTGTCTTGAAGCTAGAATAGTCTCAAACAATGTGTCCATGGATGAGCAAATAAAGTTGTGGCATGAAAGACTTGGCCACATGAACTTTAGGGATTTAAGAACCCTTGGAAAGTTCAATTGTGTGCATGGCCTCCCTAAGCTTGGGAAGAAAGGCAATGGAATTTGTGGACCTTGCCAACAAGGAAAACAAACCAAGAGCATGCACAAAAAGGGCAAGTATATCTCCACCAAGGAGCCTCTAGAGCTTCTCCACATAGATCTCATAGGTCCTATGCAAATCGAGAGTTTAGGTGGAAAGAGATACATTTTTGTTTGTGTTGATGATTTCTCTAGATTTACATGGACATATTTTCTTAGAGAAAAATCTGAAACTTTTGATAAGTTTAAAATGCTTTGTACTAAAATACAAAATGAAATGAATTCTAACATTAAAAGCATTAAACGAATTAGAAGTGACCATGAGAGGGAATTTGAGAATGCCTCATTTGAAAGCTATTGCAATAGCTTAGGCATCTCCTATGAGTTCTCGGCTCCTAGGACACCTCAACAAAATGGAGTTGTTGAGAGGAAGAATAGGGTCTTTCAAGAGATGGCCCGAGTGATGTTGCTTAGCAACAATGTCCCTAGGAACCTATGGGCCGAAGCTCTCAATACGGCTTGCTATATAGGGAATCGTGTTTTCCTAAGGCCTTGATCTAGAAACACCTCCTATGAGTTAAGGAAGGGTAGGAAGCCAAATGTTAGCTACTTCCACACATTTGGAAGCTAATGCTACATTTTAAATGACCGTGATCAACTTGGCAAGTTTGATGCTAAGAGTGATGATGGTATCTTTATTGGCTATGCCTTGAATAGTAGAGCCTATATAGTTTTCAACTTGAAGACTCGAACCGTCATGGAATCATCGAATGTTGTTACTGATGATACAAGGCTCAAGTCTAATGACTATGAGGAGGAGGAAGTTTTAGATGATGACTCTCCTTTGGAGAGGGTTGTGGTGACTCCCAATGTTGGGACGTCCAATGACAATAATGAGGTCACACAAACTCTTACTAGAGTCCCTCTCTTGGACTCTAATGAACCCGCTTCATGGGTTAGAAGACTCCATAACAAAGAGGATGTTATTGGAGATGTGAATGAGGGTGTTGGGACTAGACGTCAAATAGCTAATCTCATTAGCTTTACATGCTACACCTCTCAAATTGAACCCAAAAAGGTTGATGAAGCCTTAAATGATGAATTTTGGGTTCTTGCCATGCAAGAAGAGCTAAACCAATTCAAAAGGAATGAGGTTTAGACTCTAGTTCCTAGGCCTAAAAACGCTCATGTGATAGGCACTAAGTGGATTTATAGGAACAAATCCGATGAGGATGGCAACATAGTGCAGAACAAGGCTAGACTTGTAGCACAAGGATACTCTCAAATTGAGGGTTGAAACAAATTATAGCACGGTGTGCATAAAACTATCTAGAGGGGGGGGGGGGGGGTGACTAGATTTTATGCTTTTTACCCAATTTTTCGTGTTAGTCAAAATTACGAAATTACCCCTAAATAGATAAAGCAATAAATCAAGTATAAAATGCGGAAATTAAATAACACTTGATTTTTACGTGGAAACCCTCACGGGAAAAACCACGGGCTAGTAATTAAGCCACACTTGAACCTCGAATCCACAAAATGTGTAAAACGATTACAACCTAATCCCGGAAGTAATCACACACCTACCTAATCCCGGTATGAGTGAACCTAGTCCAATTTGCTTGCGATCTAAGCAACCTAATCCCAGAAGCTACACACAAGACTTACTTTCTCAATGAAGAGAATAAAACCCTAAGTGAATATATGAATATTCAAATGCAACATAGAGCAAGGGAAACCCTATATGCTTGTCTAAGATGATTAATATGCAATTAGAACAATCCTAGATATTAAAAACTAAATGACATGTTCAATCAAATAGTTTAGCTAATCAAGATTAAGCACAAAACCTAATTAGCTATCACAATACATCACACTAATCTCAATCTTGTATCAAAAGATATATGAAAATCATACAAGTAATAAATTGAGATTGCTTGTAAAGAAAAACACAAAATATGTAAGATATTAGTGAAAAGCTTACCAAGCAAAGTATGATGAAGAATCCATGCAAAGAGACATCTAGATGATCTAGGATGATGCTAGATGATGATTGATGATCATGAAAAAGTGTTTGAGTGAATAAAATTTGAGTTCTTGGAAATATTTCTTCTCTTAAAAAATATCCTAAGTATGAAATCTGAATATGAACTCTCTTAATTGACCTAAAGTCAAAGTGGCATATATATAGGGGGCCAAATCAAGGTGTGGTCGTTTTGATAAGTTGGCCTCATATTTGCCTTAGGCGCTGTACGTAGAGCGCCTCTTGTACAGCGCCCCAACTCTGTTCTCTTGGGAAAACAGAGTGGCGCTATACGAACAGCGCTCGTACAGCGCCCACTCAAAATGCATCAGACCTGATGCATTTAAAACACAATTGCGATCAGGTCTTGATCGGGCGCTGTACGAACAGCGCTTTTGTACAGCGCTCGTACATCGCCCATCTGAAAAGAATACTCGAGGCGTGTTCTATATAAAGCTAGAGGGGGGGTGAATAGATTTTAACTATTATTACCCAATTTTCGCATGCAAGTCAATTTTACGAAAATGCCCCTACTAGTCAAAAATACATACAAGTGTAATATAGTGCGGAATTTAAACAACACTTGATGTATACGTGGAAACCCAACCACTGGGAAAAACCACGGGCTGTATAGTGCGCCACACTCGGAACTCGAAATCACTAATTGAAATGAAGTTTACAACCTATGTAGACCTCGTCTAACACTCCGGTCTATAACCCCTCACTTCTACCCAGCGGGCCTTTATTAGCAACCCTATTCCAATTTGCTTGAGGCCTAAGCACTCTTAGCCTCAAGACTTACTTCTCAATGAAGAGAAACAACCTATGTGAATATATATATGAATATTCAAATAATAAACAAGGCTAGGTAACCTTAGATGCTTATCTAGGATGATGATATAATCAATTTAATCAACCCTAGATATCAATTGCTAAATGACATGTCAAATAGCTTAGCTAATCAAGATTAAGCAAAAACCTAATTAGCTATCACAATCAACACTAAATCATTTTCATCACAAATAATCTCTAACTTGTATCTAGCATATAATCAAAAGCATACAAGTAATTAAAGAGATGTATTAATATGAAAAACACTAAAGTAATATGAAATTAGTGAAGAACATACCAAATAAGATGTGATGATTCAAAACCATGCATGGATCAATTCTATGAAGGCATAGAAGATCAAATATGAAATTTGATGCAAAAGGGATTTGATTTGAGCGTTTAAAGTTGAGTTCTTGATTTGATTTTTTCTCAAAAATCTCTCTTGAATGTTTAGGGTTCTAATGACTCAAAGAACTTGATCAGAGAATGAGAAAATAAGATATTTATAGACATCAAGAATTGGGCATGTGAAAAGACAATTTTGCCCCTGAAACGCACCGTTCGGCGGTTTCAATCGGCGGCCAGGCCACCGATCACGACCGCCGAATTGAGCTCGTGAAGAATAGAGCATTAACGGCGGTTTCATTCAACGGTTTCGCGACCGCCGATCCGACCGCCGAATTAGACCGAGAGATTAAAATCGATCAGGTATGAACGGCGGTTTCGAACAGCGGTCGTGACCGCCGATCTTGACCGCATAATTGCTTCAGACTAAACTGGACTGAAACGGCGGTTTCATTCGGCGGCCAGGCCGCCGATCATAACCGCCGATCACCAACAATGGTGAAAACCAAGGAGAAGCCAAGGGCATTCTCCATAGGCGGTCTTCGCGCGAAACCAAGCACTCATTAGTGCAAGCGCGGACGTTTCCGAACAATGCCGGGAAACGAATTATGAGGCACATATACACACAACAAAATATATCAACCAAAGTGCTAGTGTGTAAAGTGACATGTGAAGAGATGCACATAAAAATAAGCAAATATGCAATCATAGCAAGAATGCTAAGTGTGTGTGTGCTACTAATTCTCTTCAAAGAAAACCAAGCACAAGAGATTATACCTTTGGCGTGCTTGTATCTTGAGGTCATGGAAGGGCATTTGATCTTCAACATTAATCACTTAGACTACCCTTACATTCAAAACCCCAACATGTGGTTTGACCACGAAATAAGCCAATCAACAAAACGAGAATCCTTACAATCTCCCCCTTTGGCTATTTCGTGACAAAACCACCACTCACATTGATTCCTCACAACAAAATAAACCTATGGGTCAATGAAGATTTTCTACAATACAAAGAGATATATAAAAATAAAACTTGAAGACTTCAATCTCTTGTAGAGCAATCATTCCCTGAAATAAGGTTTCTAAGCTTTCCAAAACAAGAAAAGGTGAGATGAATCAAGTGAGATTAAAACAAGCATTTGCATATTAAAAAAAAATTAAGCACAACATCATGCAATGTATGATGAATGCAATGCTCCCCCTCAAAGGGTTACTCCCCCTCAATGTATATTCTCCCCAATGTGCACCAATTGCTACAACAATTTGCACCTCCCCTTACCACATTCTACTCCCCATTTTTGTCATGATATAGGCAAAGGAGTAGTCCCCAACCGGGTCACTTAAGGCAAAGAGAGATAGTAGCATTCTAGTATATGCATACCCTATTTGATTTTTCCGGGAATGAAACCCGTATGATAGTAGACATGTTCAACCAATAAAGAAAGAGAGACATTTGGATTGTAAAATCCTTGAATGGATACTAGATCCTTTTTCATTTGAGTCTCATAAGTTTTTTTCACACAAGTTTTTGCATTTAAGAACGCAATTATCAATTCATGCTTTTTCATTTGAGCATGTACATGAATTTCATGCTTTTCATAAGACATTAGCATGTTATAAAAGAATCATCATGTCATGGAGATAATCATAGGTCATTCAAATCATACTTCCTACATACATCTCCTAGTCCAAAATGCATGTTTGAACATAAATATGACATGGATTGTAAACAAGCAAGGTTCACACTTATTGAATTGAAAACATATATACATATGTGCAACCAAGCTTACTCAAGCAATCAACCAAGAAGCATAAGATTTTTCAAATTTTTTGCAAGTGACAAGAATGCAAAAATAGCTCTCTTTGCTTGAGTTCCCCGTATGGGGTTAGTATCATCCTTCATTAATGAAGGGCATGAGGTCCTATGGACCTACCAAGTCCATTGGACTTAGTTGAACCTATTTGAGACTTGTTAGTCTCGTAGCAAGCGGGTTCATTTTTCCTTATCCACATAGATATGACATTTTTCTTCCTAGTGGACAAAGGTTGCATGTCATTCACTAACCTAGGATTATTGACAAAGGATTTCCTAGGCTCATGCAAGTGGGCTTTTCTTAGCCTCTTTTTCTCTATCATGCTATTAATCCTATAATGCTTAATGTACTTAAAGCACTTAGGCCTAATATGCCCATAAACACCACAATAATGACAAGTTGGTACAAAGTAAGAATTCATACCATATCCTTGTGAAGTCATTGGAGACTTATCATGCATTTGGTGTCTCCTTTGGTGTTGAGCCGGTTCATGTCTTCTATTTGGTTGAACCGGAATGGGTTGCCTCCTTGGATGAGGTAGCATGTTTTGCCTCTTTTCATAGTGAGTCATTTGTTGAGGAGAGTTGACTCGAGAGGCTCTAATCCGTTGAGCTTGGGGTTGTCTTGCTTTCACCACCTTCACTTGTGCATTTTTCGAACATTGTCCTAGTTCTAACTTCTTCCTAGGAGTTTGCACCGGTGACGCTTCTTTCTTACCCAAACTCTTCACAAAGACGGTCTTCTTAGGAATAGAGCAATCCTTGCTCACTTCGAATCCAAGACCTCTTTTGTCACAAGGGTTTTTTCCTACACCAAGTATGTTGTCAAGTTTCTTGGTGCTTGTGGTCATTCTAGTCAATGACTCTTTGGCTTCAACAAACTCTCTCTTCAAACCCTCTTCATTCCTCTTAGACAAAGCTAGCTCATCTTTTAGCTTGTCTTCTTCCACCATGGATCTTATCACTTCATCATTCAAGTGATCAACTTGTGTTGAAAGCCTAAGTAGTTCTTCCTTTAACCTTTGAATCTCTTTTTCATTCTTTAACTTAGAGCTTTCAAAACTTTCAAAGTTGTCCTTAAGATCCATTTTCTCCACTTGCTTCTTTAGGAGGTCATTGTATGTTGTAAGCTCTAGATTTTCTTCCTCTAAAATCCTTAGAAATCTATCTTTCTTCTTCATGGAGCTTTCAACATTGACTATAAAGTCATGCATATCCATATTCTCTACATTTCCATTTGTAGAGTTAGATAAGGAGTCATCTCCACTAGTGTCATCTTCTAGACTCTCTTCCTCTCCTATGGATCCAATATCCTCATCAAGACCTTCACCTTGATCTCTTGAGTCAATAAGTGCCGTATCCCAATATGAAGCAACAACTATCTCCTCTAGAGCTACTTCTTCGACTTTCTCTTCTATGGGATCACTAGCAACGGAATTCTTACCAACAACTTCATTTTCTTCACAAGTGGCACCCAATGCCTTGAAGTTATTGATAAGCTCATCATCACTTGATGACTTATCTCCCTCTTCGGAGTCATCACTTTCACTCCAAATGGCGGCCATCATTTTTTCTCTCTTGTTCTTCAAATTCCCACAATCTAGTGAGATATGACCTATGCCACCACACTCATAGCATTGGATCCCTTTCCTTTCGTTATTCTCTTGCCTATGCTCAACCTTCTTGAAAGGAACCCTTTTCTTCAATTCTTGCCTTTTGGGTGCATGACCCTTCTTCTCGAATTTTACAAACTTCTTGAATTTTCTCATTAAAAGTGCCATGTCTTCATCCGAGTCATCCTTGTCCTCCTTCTCAACCTTGGAAGCTCTCAAAGCAATCCCTTTTTGCTTCTTTGAAGGAGTGGAGCTAGGACCCTTCCTAGACTCGTAGGCGAGAAGTCTACCTATTACCTCGCTCGGCTTCATGTCCTTAAAATAACTGTTTTCTTCTAAAGCCGTCACCTTAGACTCAAACCTCTCGGGAAGCGATCTCATTATCTTTTGCTTGATCCTTCTATCCGAGTAAGGGTCACCAAGTTGATGACTTTGGTTGACAATGTCTATCAACCTTATCTCGAAGTCGTTGAAGCACTCATTCTCCTCCATCCTAAGTGTCTCAAATTGAGTTTGGAGGACTTGAAGTTTGGAGTCCTTCACTACTTCGGTTCCCTCGTGTGCAACCTCTAAGATGTCCCATGCCTTATTGGCTATCTTAGTGTTCTGAATCAGTTTGTACTGATTTTCGTCCACTGCACATATAAGGGCGTGCCACACCTTTTGATTCCACTTGGACAACTCAAACTCGGGTTGTGTCCACTGTGCCTTAGGCTTGAGCACTTCTTCTCCTCCACCTGTGGGAGTCATCATAGGAGGCGAATATCTATCTTCAATGGCCATCCATGCCCTATCATGGATTTGACACACATATGCCTCCATCTTCCCTTTCCATTGGGAGTAATTTATGCCGGTGAGGAGGGGTGGCCTTACGCTCGAAGCACCCTCATTTGAACCACCGATTCCACTCATAGTGTATAATGAATGAATGAAATGAATGCAAAATGTATGAATGATCAAAGAATCACACAAATGCACAACACACCAAAAATGAGCTAGGATCACCTATGTATGTCTAGGAACCCGCTCTGATACCAATTGAAAAGAATACTCAAGGCGTGTTCTATATAAAGCTAGAGGGGGGGGTGAATAGATTTTAACTATTATTACCCAATTTTCGCATGCAAGTCAATTTTACGAAAATGCCCCTACTAGTCAAAAATACATACAAGTGTAATATAGTACGGAATTTAAATAACACTTGATGTATACGTGGAAACCCAACCACTGGGAAAAACCACGGGCTGTATAGTGCGCCACACTCGGAACTCGAAATCACTAATTGAAATGAAGTTTACAACTTATGTAGACCTCGTCTAACACTCCGGTCTGTAACCCCTCACTTCTACCCAGCGGGCCTTTATTAGCAACCCTATTCCAATTTGCTTGAGGCCTAAGCACTCTTAGCCTCAAGACTTACTTCTCAATGAAGAGAAACAACCTATGTGAATATATATATGAATATTCAAATAACAAACAAGGCTAGGTAACCTTAGATGCTTATCTAGGATGATGATATAATTAATTTAATCAACCCTAGATATCAATTGCTAAATGACATGTCAAATAGCTTAGCTAATCAAGATTAAGCAAAAACCTAATTAGCTATCACAATCAACACTCAATCATTTTCATCACAAATAATCTCTAACTTGTATCTAGCATATAATCAA
Organism: Acer yangbiense; assembly: GCA_008009225.1. Taxonomy (NCBI): domain Eukaryota; kingdom Viridiplantae; phylum Streptophyta; class Magnoliopsida; order Sapindales; family Sapindaceae; genus Acer; species Acer yangbiense. Next base: position 30,890,456 of record CM017773.1, read on the forward strand.
AAGCATACAAGTAATTAAAGAGATGTATTAATATGAAAAACACTAAAGTAATATGAAATTAGTGAAGAACATACCAAATAAGATGTGATGATTCAAAACCATGCATGGATCAATTCTATGAAGGCATAGAAGATCAAATATGAAATTTGATGCAAAAGGGATTTGATTTGAGTGTTTAAAGTTGAGTTCTTGATTTGATTTTTTCTCAAAAATCTCTCTTGAATGTTTAGGGTTCTAATGACTCAAAGAACTTGATCAGAGAATGAGAAAATAAGATATTTATAGACATCAAGAATTGGGCATGTGAAAAGACAATTTTGCCCCTGAAACGCACCGTTCGGCGGTTTCAATCGGCGGCCAGGCCACCGATCACGACCGCCGAATTGAGCTCGTGAAGAACAGAGCATTAACGGCGGTTTCATTCAGCGGTTTCGCGACCGCCGATCCAACCGCCGAATTAGACCGAGAGATTAAAATCGATCAGGTATGAACGGCGGTTTCGAACAGCGGTCGTGACCGCCGATCTTGACCGCATAATTGCTTCAGACCAAACTGGACTGAAACGGCGGTTTCATTCGGTGGCCAGGCCGCCGATCATAACCGCCGATCACCAACAATGGTGAAAACCAAGGAGAAGCCAATGGCATTCTCCATAGGCGGTCTTCGCGTGAAACCAAGCACTCATTATTGCAAGCGCGGACGTTTCCGAACAATGTCGGGAAATGAATTATGAGGCACATATACACACAACAAGATATATCAACCAAAGTGCTAGTGTGTAAAGTGACATGTGAAGAGATGCACATAAAAATAAGCAAATATGCAATCATAGCAAGAATGCTAAGTGTGTGTGTGCTACTAATTCTCTTCAAAGAAAACCAAGCACAAGAGATTATACCTTTGGCGTGCTTGTATCTTGAGGTCATGGAAGGGCCTTTGATCTTCAACATTAATCACTTAGACTACCCTTACATTCAAAACCCCAACATGTGGTTTGACCACGAAATAAGCCAATCAACAAAACGGGAATCCTTACACCATCCAAAATGCATCAGACCTGATGCATTAAAAAGACCATTTTTGCATCAGGTCTTGTGGGCACTGTTCAAAACAGCGCTTTTTAGAGCGCTTTGAACAGCGCCCTTTGCAATGCATGAAATCCAATGTTATGCAAGACAAGACAATAGGCAATGCAATAAGCAATCAAACTAATCATGCAAGAAGAGATGAAAATTAGCATTAATGCACAACACAAATAAACACAACATACAATGATTAAACATATGCATGAGTTGTGAGTGTGTGCAACTATCTCTTCAAGACAAGTAAGCACATAGAAATTTACCTTTGGTGCTTATCAACTCGAGGTCTTCAAAAGGGCTTCGAACTATAAAACCAATACCTAAGCTACCCTTACAAAGAGCCCCAACATGTGGTTTGATCACGAAATGAGCCAATCAACAAATGGGAACCTTACAAGGGTATCGACTTTGAGGAGACTTTTGCTCCCGTTGCCCGTTTAGAGTCCATTAGGCTTCTTTTGTCCATTTCTTGTGTGCACAAGTTCAAATTGCACCAAATGGACTTCAAGAGTGCCTTCCTCAATGGCTTCTTGCAAGAGGAAGTGTTTGTTGAACAACCTAAGGGGTTTGTGGATGCACACCACCCCAACCATGTCTATCGCCTCAAGAAGGCTCTATATGGGTTGAAACAAGCACCGAGGGCTTGGTATGAGTGCCTCACTCAATTTCTTGTTGACAATAACTACACAATGTGTAGTGTTGACAAGACACTATTCATCAAGAAAGACAATGATGAGCTTTTCATAGCTCAAATATATGTTGATGATATAGTTTTTGGCTCCACCAACAACACCAAGGTCCAACAATTTATTGATGTCATGTCTCTTGAATTTGAGATGAGTCTTGTTGGTGAGCTTAGTTACTTTCTAGGTTTGCAAATTAGGCAATTAGATGATGGGATTTTCATAACCTAAGCCAAATATGCTAAAAACCTAGTGAAGAAGTTTGGTCTTGAAAATGCCAAACATTGTGATACACCCATGAGTACCACTTTGAAGCTAAGCAAGGATGCTAGTGGTAAAAGTGTGGAACAAACTCTATATCGGGGCATGATAGGTAGCTTGCTTTATTTGACCGCAAGTAGGCCCGATATCTCTTTTAGTGTGGGTGTGGGTGTGTGTGCTAGGTACCAACCGGATCCCAAGGAGTCCCATCTCTCTTCCGTAAAGAGAATCATTCGTTATGTGAATGGGACATCCAACTATGGGATTTGGTACTCTTTTGACACTAATGCTAGTCTCGTAGGCTTTAGTGATGCGGATTGGGCAGGAAATTGTGATGATAGGAAAAGCACATCGGGCGGTTGCTTCTTCCTAGGCAACAACTTGGTGTCTTGGTTTTGCAAGAAGCAAAACTCAAATTTCCTTGTCCACGGCCGAGGCCGAGTACATAGCTGCAGGGAGTGGATGCATACAACTCCTATGGATGAAGCAAATGCTAGTAGACTATGGATTCAACCAAGGTACACTCACTCTCTTTTGTGATAACATGAGTGCCATTAATATTTCCAAGAATCTAGTGCAATATTCTAGAACTAAGCATATTGACATCCGCCATCATTTCATTAGAGAGCTTGTTGAAAATAAATGCATAGTACTTGAACATGTAGGTACTAATGATCAACTTGCAGACCTATTTACTAAACCCTTAGATTCTACTCGATTTAAAACTCTAAGTAGATCTATTGGGATATGTCTTGTGGAGTGATGTGATTTGTATTTGACCCCATATGGGGAACTCAAGCAAAGAGAGCTATTTTACATTCTTGTGTCTTGCAAAAAATTCGAAATAACTTTTGCCTCTTCTTTTAATTGTTTGAGTAAGCTTGGTTGCACATATGTATATATGTTATCAATTCAATAAGTGTGAACCTTGTTTGTTTACAATCCATGTCATATTTATGTTCAAACATGCATTTTTGGACTAGGAGATGTATATAGGAAGTATGTTTTGAATGACCTATGGTTATCTCCATGACATGATGATTCTTTGATAACATGCTAATGTCAAATGAAAAAGCATGAAATTCATATAACATGCTCACATGAAAAGCATGAATTGATGATTGCATATTCTTAAAATGCAAAACTTGTGTGAAAGCTTATGAGACTCAAAATGAATAAAGGATCTTGTATCTGTTCAAAGGAATTTATATTCCAAATGTCTCTCTTTCTTTATTGGTTGAACATGGCTACTATCATACGGATATCTTATCCGGAAAAATCGAATAGGGTGCAATGTCGCTCATGCCATGTTTCGCTTATAAAGTTGGATATAGTTGTTCTTAAATTGAAATCAATAAATTCTCTATATCCTTGCTTTTCTCATGACATTGGTGAAATTGGTTTGAATTCTTATTAGAAACCTTTGTCATTTACTTTGCCAAATACCATTGTATTTTGGACTTGAATGCTACATGTCTTGTATGCAAAGCATGTTTGATTCACACATTTTACTCAAATAAATCTCCTTGTTTCTCTTCAATTAATTGAGATGCATAAAGTGACTTATATTGATTATGCAAATGTCCTGCATGCTACTATCTCTCGTTGCTATGAGTGACCCGGTTGGGGATTACTCCCTTGCCTATATCATGACAAAAATGGGGAGTAGGATATGGTAAGGGGAGTTGCAAATTGTAGCAATTGTGCTTATTGTGGAGAATATACATTGAGGGGGAGTAACCCGTTGAGGGGGAGCATTGCATTCACATACATTGCATAATGTTGTGCCTAATCTTTTAAATGTGCAATGCTTGTTTTTGCTCTCACTTGATTCATCTCACTTTTTACTTGTCTTTTTGCTTGTATTGGAAATGTTAGAAACTTTATTTTCAGGGATTGATTATTCTACAAGAGGTTGAAGACTTCAAGTTGCATTTTCTTATCTCTTTGTAATGTAGAATATCATTGTAGTCCCGTAGTTTCTATTTTTTTTGTGAGGAATCAATGTGAGTGGTGGTTTTGTCACGAAATAGCCAAATAGGGAGATTGTAAGGTTCCCATTTGTTGATTGGCTCATTTCGTGGACAAACCACATGTTAGGGTCCTTGTAAGGGTAGCTTAGGTGTTGTTGTTATTGCTCAAGCCCTTTGAAGACCTCGTCTTGACAAGCACTCCAAAGGTATATCTCTAGTGCTTATTTTTCTTTGAAGAGATTAGTTGCACACACACTTAACATACATTGCATATATGTGCATTCTCTTTACATGTCACATTTCACACTTGCACTTATATGTTATATTTTGTTGTGTGTTTTTTGTGTCTTGTAATTCGTTTCTCGATAGTATTCGGAAACGTCCGCGCATGCACTAGAATGTGCTTGGTTTTACTCGAAGACCGCCTACGGAGAATGCCCTTGGCTTCTCCTTGGTTTTCACCTATGTTGGTGATCGGCGGTTAAGATCAGCGGCCTGGCCGCCGAATGAAACCGTTGTTTGCTTCCAGAAGTGTCTGGAGCAATTCTACGGTTACGATCGGCGGTCACGACTGCCGTTCAAGACCTGATTGATTTTATCTCTCAGTTTGATTCGGCGGTCACGAAACCGCCGAATGAAACCGCCGTTCATACCTAATTGATTTTATCTCTCGATTTGATTCGGCGGTTAGATCGGCGGTCACGAAACCGTCGTTGTTCCCTTGTTCTTCTCGGGTTCAATTCGGCGGTTAGAATCGGCAGCCTGGCCGCTTAATGAAACCGCCGATCGGTGCTTTTAAGGGGCAAACTTGTCTTTTCACATGCTCTGTTTTTCATGCCTATAAATACATCACTTTCTCTTATTCTGAATGTGACTCTTTAATCATCAAGAACCCTACTTTTAAAAAGAGAGATTTTTAAGAGAGAAAGCAACCAAGTTTACTCAATTAAACACTCAAACGAAAATCCATTTGCATCGAAGTTCATCTTGCATTCTCTAGCACATCTAGGATGCTTGCTTGCATGGGTCTTTTATCATCACACTTGCTTTGGTAAGTTTTTCACTATTATCATATATAATTAGTGTTTTATTTATTATGGCATCTCTTTTATTACTTGATTGTTCGTAGATTGAATTCTAATATTCAAGATAGAGATTGTTGTGTTGATTTGATTGAGTGTTGTTTTGTGATAGATATCTAGGTTTCTATAATCTATGATTATTTAAGCTAATTGACATGTCATTTAGCTTTAATATCTATGATTGTTCTAATTGCAAATTCATCATCTTAGATAAGCATATAGGGTTTCCCTTGCTCTATGTTGCATTTGAATATTCATATATTCACTTAGGGTGTTAATATCTTTTTAGAGAATTAAGTCTTGTGTTGTGACTGGGATTAGGTTGCTTAATTCGCAAGCAATCGGACTAGGTTCGCTTATATCGGGATTAGGTAGGTGTGTGATTACTTCTGGGATAAGGTTGTAATTTCATCACATTTAGTGGATTCGAGGTTCGGGTGTGGCTCACTTAACAGCCCGTGGTTTTTCCCGTGAGGGTTTCCACGTAAATATCAAGTGTTGTTTTAATTTCTGCACAATATTACACTTGCTATATTTTATTGACAATTAGGGGTATTTTCGTAATCTTGTCTTTAAACGAAAATTGAGTAAAATTAGTTAAAATCTATTCACCCCCCCTCTAGATTAATAGTTTACACACCGTGAGAACTTTCAAATAGCTTAGCTAAACATAGATTATGAAAACCTAGATAGCTATCAAAATACAACACTCAATCATGTCAACACAACAAACTCTATTTTGTATCTAAAATATATTCTAAGAGCATACAGATAATATAAGAGATGTCAATGATAAATAAAACATTAATTATATATGATAATAGTGGAGAACTTACCAAAGAAAGTGTGTTGACCAAAACCCATGCAAGCAAGCATCCTAACTATGCTAGAAAATGCTTAGATGATAATTTGATGCATATGAGAATGGTTTTTGAGTGTTAAAAATGTGTTCTTGATTTGATTTTCTCTCAAATGTCTCTCTTTGAAGTTTAGGGTTCTTAGAGTTAAAGAACATTAATCAGAAAATGAGAAAGTGTGATATTTATAGACATCAAGAACAGAGCATGTGAAAAGACAAGTTTGCCCCTGAAACGCACCGATCGGAGGTTTCAATCGGTGGCCAGGCCGTCGATTATAACCGCCGAATTGAACCCGAGAAGAACAGGGGAACAACAGCGGTTTCGTAACCACCGATCCAACTGCCGAATCAAACCGAGAGATTAAATTAATCAGGTATGAACGGCGGTTTCTGAAAAGAATACGGTGTGTTCTAAATATGTAATCTAGAGGGGGGGTGAATAGATTTTAACGATTATTACCCAATTTTCGCATGCAAGTCAATTTTACGAAAATGCCCCTACTAATCAAAAATACATACAAGTGTAATAAGATGCGGAAATTAAATAACACTTGATTTTTACGTGGAAACCCAACCACTGGGAAAAACCATGGGCTGTATAGTGCGCCACACTCGGAACTCGAAATCACTAATTGAAATGAAGTTTACAACCTATGTAGACCTCGTCTAACACTCCGGTCTGTAACCCCTCACTTCTACCCAGCGGGCCTTTATTAGCAACCCTATTCCAATTGCTCGATCCTCGCAGTCACTACTTGTAATGATGTTTATAGCCTAATCCCGGTCTGTAACCCACCACTACTACCCGCAGGCCTGTAATAGCAACCCTAGACCAAGACTTCAATCTCTCAAAAGAGATTGCACAACCTTATGTGAATATGTATTAATATTCAATTAACAAACAAGGCTAGGGAACCTTAGATGCTTATCTAGGATGATGATATATTCAATTTAAATCAACCCTAGATATCAATTGCTAAATGACATGTCAAATAGCATAGATAATCATAGATTATAAAAACCTTGATATCTATCAAAAACAACACTCAATCAATTCATCACAATTAATCTCTTTTCTTGTATTTAGCATATGATCTAAAACATACAAGTAATTTAAAAGAGATGGCTTGGTATTTAAAATACTAAAATAAGATGAAATTAATCAAAATCTTACCAAGCAAGTTGTGATGATGCAAACCCATACATGGATGCACTCTATATAGACATAGGAGATGCAATATGAAATTTGATGCAAAACGGGTTTGATTTGAGTGGTTAAAAGTGAGTTCTTGATTTGATTTTCTCTCAAAATCTATCTTTGAAGTTTAGGGTTCTTAAGAGTCAAAGAACTTATTCAGATAATGAGAAAGTGTGATATTTATAGACATCAAGAACAGGGCAAGTGAAAAGACAATTTTGCCCCTGAAATCGCACGATCGGCGGTTTCATTCGGTGGCCAGGCCACCGAATTGAACCGTCGAATGGCTCCCGAGCGGAACAGGGGAACTTCGGTGACTTCGTTCGGCTGTTTCTAAACCGCCGATCATAACCGCCGTTTTGGACCCGAGAGATATATTTCAATCAGGTCTCATTCAGCGGTTTCGAACGGCGGCCAGGCCGCCGAATGTAACCGCCGTTTCACCAAAAATGGTGAAACCAAGGAGAAGCCAAAGGCATCTCCACCGGCGATCATCGCGCAAAACAAAGCACATCAACGTGCACGCGCGGACGTTTCCGAACAACCTTCGGGAAACGAATTTCTCCACAGTAAAAGCTAATCATGCATGAAGTGCAAGTGTGGGTATTGAATGCATCCTAATGCCTATCATGTCATGGCATTATCATATAACAAGATGCAATCAATTCAACATGCAAGAAGAGATATTGAATAATTCAATAAAGCACAATGCACACAAAATATAAACACAACATTCAAGAATAAGAGTTATGCATGTTGTGTGTGTGTGCAACTATATCTTTTCAAGCCAAAGTAAGCACTAGATATACCTTTGGTGCTTATCCTTTTGAGGTCTTGGAAAGGGTCTTTGATCTTCAACAAATCACCTAGACTACCCTTACAACCAAACCCCAACATGTGGTTTGCCCACGAAATAAGCCAATCAATTAAAGGGAATCCTTACAGTTTAGAACGGCGGTTTCGTAACCGCCGATCGTAACCGCAGAATTGCTCCAGACACTTCTGGAAGCAAACGGCGGTTTCATTCGGCGGCCAGGCTGCCGATCATAACCGTCGATCACCAATAAAGGTGAAAACCAAGGAAAAGCCAAGGGCATTCTCCGTAGGCGGTCTTCACGTAAAACCAAGCACATTCTAGTGCGAATACTATCGGGAAACGAATTACAAGACACAAATACACACAACAAGATACAACATCAAAGTGCAAGTGTGAAATGTGACATGTGAAGAGTATGCACACAAATGCAAGAATGCTAAGTGTGTGTGTGCAATCTAAATCTCTTCAAAGAAAACCAAGCACTAGAGATTATACCTTTGACGTGCTTGTCCCTTGAGGTCTTGAAAGGGCCTTCGAGCTTAAAGTCCAATCACCTAAACTACCCTTACACAATAAACCCCAACACGTGGTTTGTCCATGAAATAAGCTGTAAGGATTCCCATTCTTTGATTGGCTTATTTCGTGGACAAACCACGTATTGGGGTTTGTATGTAAGGGTAGTTTAGATGATTGAGAATCATTCTCAAAGGCCCTTTCAAGACCTCAAGGGACGAGCACTCCAAAGGTATACTTCTAGTGCTTAACTTTCTTTGAAGAGATTTAGAAGCACACACACACTTTGCATTCTTACATTTGTGTGCATTCTCTTCATATGTCACATTACACACTAGCACTTTGTTTGTTATATCTTGTTGTGTATTTATGTGTCTTGTAATTCGTTTCTCGATAGTGTTCGGAAACGTCCACACATGCACTAGAATGTGCTTGGTTTTACGCGAAGACCGCCCACGGAGAATGCCCTTGGCTTCTCCTTGGTTTTCACCTCTGTTGGTGATCGGCGGCCTGGCCGCCGAATTGAACCGCCGTTTGCTTCTAGGAGCAATTCTACGGTCACGATCGGCGGTCACGACCGCCGTTCGAAACCGCCGTTCATACCTGATCGATTTCGATCTCTCGGGTCTGATTCGGCGGTCGGGATCGGCGGTCACGAAACCGTCAAATTAACGGCCGTTTATGCTCTGTTCTTCACGAGCTCAATTCGGCGGTCATGATCGGTGGCCTGGCCGCCGATTGAAACCGCTGAACGGTGCGTTTCAAGGGCAAACTTGTCTTTTCACATGCCCTGTTCTTGATGTCTATAAATATCATACTTTCTCATTTTCAGATTCAATGTTCTTTAACTCTAAGAACCCTAAACTTCAAAGAGAGACATTTGAGAGAAAATCAAATCAAGAACACCTTTTTTAACACTCAAAAACCATTCTCATATGCATCAAAATATCATCTAGCATTTTCTAGCTTAGCTAGGATGCTTGCTTGCATGGGTTTTGGTCAACACATATTCTTTGGTAAGTTCTTCACTATTATCATACATAATTAGTGTTTTATTTATCATTGACATCTCTTATATTATTTGTATGCTCTTGAATATATTCTAGATACAAATTAGAGATTGTTGTGTTGACATGATTGAGTGTTGTATTTTTGATAGCTATCTAGGTTTTGTTAATCTATGTTTAGCTAAGCTATTTGACATGTCATCTAGCTTTTAATATCTAGGATTGAATTAATTGCATAATCACTATCCTAGATAAGCATATAGAGTAACCTAGCTCTTAATTGCATTTTGGATATTTTATATATTCACATAGGTTGTATTATCTCTTCTTAGAGAATTAAGTCTTGTGTTGCTATCGGGATTAGGTAGCTTAAATCACAAGCAATTGGACTAGGTCCACTTATACCGGGATTAGGTAGTTGAGATGATTATTGATTGGGATTAGATCATTAAACCGGGATTAGGTTGTAATCATTTCAATTAGTGGATTCGAGGTTCGTGTGTGGCGCACATAACAGCCCGTGGTTTTTTCCCGTGAGGGTTTCCACGTAAATATCTTGTGTCATTTATAATTCCGCACTTTTTACACTTGATATTTATATTGACTAGTTAGGGGCATTTTCGTAATATTGACATTCATGCGAAAATTGGGTATTAAAGTTTAAAATCTATTCACCCCCCCTCTAGATTGTTTTATACACACCGTGCAATATTTGTTTCAATTGGTATCAGAGCGGGTTCCTAGACATACATAGGTGATCCTTGCTCTTTTTGGTGTGTTTTGCATCTCGTGTGATTTTTTGATTTATTCATACATTTTGCATTCATCTCATTTGCATTCATCCAAACACTATGAGTGGTTTCGGGATGAGCAAAGAGGGAGCGTCGAGCGTGAGGCCACCGTTGCTCACCGGCGATAATTACTCCTCATGGAAGGGGAAGATGGAAGCATACATATGCCAAATCCATGATAGGGCATGGATGGCGGTTGAAGATGGATATGCTCCACCTATGATGACTTCTACGGATGGAGGAGAAGAAGTTCTCAAGCCTAAGGCACAGTGGAGTCCTCAAGAATTTATTGACTCCATGTGGAACAACAAGGCTATTCATGCCATCCGATGTGCAGTGAGTGAAAATCAGTACAAACTGATTCAAATTACTAGGATTGCTAAAGAGGCATGGGACATCCTAGAAGTTGCACATGAAGGCACCGAGGTTGTCAAGGACTCAAAGCTTCAAGTCCTTCAAACTCGGTTTGAGACCATTAGGATGGAAGAGCACGAGCACTTCAATGACTTCCAAGTGAGACTAATGGACATTGTGAACCAAAGTCACCAACTTGGTGATCCTTACTCGGATAGAAGAATCAAGCAAAAGATCATGCGATCACTTCCCGAGAGGTTCGAACGGTGGTCGTGGCCGCCGATCATAATAGCAGAAATGCTCCAAAACCTTCTGGACCCAAACGGCAGTTTCATTCGACGGTCATGGCCGCCGATCAAACCACCGTTTCACCAATTGTGGTGAAACCAAAGGAGAAACCAAGAGTATTCTCCTAAGGCGATCCCCGTGCTAAACCAAGCATACCATCGTGCATGCATGGTCGTTTCCGAACAATGTTCGTGAAATGAATTACTAGACACACTAACACACAACAAAATACAACAACAAAGTGCAAGTATGAAATGTGACATGTGAAGAGAATGCACACAAGAGCAATGCACACATATGCAATCATGACAAGTGTGTGTGTGCAACTAAATCTCTTCAAAGAAAACTAAGCACTAGAGATATACCTTTGGAGTGCTTATCATCTTGAGGTCTTGAGAGAGTATTTGAGCTTGATCATCAATCACCTAAGTTACCCTTACAATTCAAATCCCAATTGTGGTTTGTCACTGAAATAAGCCAATCAAACTTTGAGGAACTTACAATCTTCCCCTTTGGCTATTTCGTGACAAATCTACCACTCACATTGATTCTCACAACAAAATAAAAACTAAAGGTCAACAATGATTTTTTACAATACAAAGAGATATTAAAAAGATAAAACTTCAAGTCTTCACTCTCTTGTAGAACAACCAATCCTTCAAAACATAGTTTCTACACTTTCTGATACAAGTGCAATGTGAGATGATCAAGTGAAATTAAAACAAACATTTGCATTTAAAGAATTTAAGCACAACATCATGCAATGTATGTATAATGCAATGCTCCTCCTCAGCAAGTTACCCCCCCCCCCCCCCCCCCCCCTCAATTAGTAAACTCCCCAATAAGCGAATTTGCTACTACAATTCCCTCTACATACTACTCCCCATTTTTGTCATGATATAGGCAAAAGAGTATCCCCAACCGGGTCAATTTAGCAAAGAGAGATAGTAGCATACAAGTCAATTGCATAATCATATAAGCCATTTTATGCAACTTAATTAATTGGAGAGAAACAATGAGATTTGTTTTAAGAAAAATGTGTGATTAAGATGCTTTGTATGCAAGATATGTTGCATTCAAATCCAAAAATCAATGGTATTTAGCAAAGCAATGACAAAGGTTTCCTAAAGAATTCAAACCAATTTCACCATTTGTCATGAGTAAAGCAAGGATATAGAGTTATCAATCATTCAATTTTAATGAGCAACTATATCCAACTTTATAAACTAAACAAGGCATGAGCGACTTTTTACACCCTATTTGATTTTTCCGGGTATGAAACCTGCATGACAGTAGCCATGTTCAATAAATAAAGAAAGAGAGACAATTGGATTTTAACATCTTCTGAAAGGATACAAGATCCTTTATTCATTTGAGTCTCATAAGCTTTTCACACATAATTTTGCATTTAGGAATTTGCAATCATCAATTCATGCTTTTCATTTTTAAGCAAGTCATAAGAATTTCATGCTTTTTCATTTTGAGCATGTCATAAGAATTTCATGCTTTTTCATTTTGAGCATGTCATAAGAATCATCATGTCATGGAGATCATTGTAGGTCATTCAAAAAAATACTTCCTATGAATATCTCATAGTCCAAAAATGCATGTTTGAACATAAAGATGACATGGATTGCAAACAAAACAAGGTTCACACTTATTGAAGAAAATATCATATAACCATACGTGCAACCAAGATACTCAAGCAATTAAAAAAGACGCATAAGATTTTTCAAATTTTTGCATGCGACAAATATGCAATTGCTCTCTTTGCTTGAGTTTCCCTTATGGGGTCAATAATCCAAACCACATCAAGTCATGAGACATATCCTAATAGATCTACTAAGTGTGTGAAACCTAGTTGCATCTAAGGGTTTAGTAAATAGATCTGCTAGTTGATCATTTGTACCTACATGTTCGAGTACAATGCATTTGTTCTCAACTAGTTCTCTTATGAAATGATAATGGATGTCAATATGCTTAGTCCTAGAGTGTTGTACTGGATTCTTGGAAATATTAATTGCACTCATGTTATCACAAAAAGAGGATTAGAGTACTTTGATTAAATCCGTAGTCGACTAGCATTTGCTTTATCCAAAGGAGTTGTGTGCATCCACTCCCTGCGGTTATGTACTTGGCTTCGGCCGTGGACAAGGAAATCGAATTTTGCTTCTTGCAAAACCAAGACACCAAGTTGTTCCCTAGGAAGAAGCAACCGCTCAATGTGCTTTTCCTATCATCGCAATTTCCTGCCCAATCCACATCACTAAAGCCAACTAAACTAGCATTAGTGTTAAAAGAGTACCAAATCCCATAGTTGGCCATTCACATAGCGAATGATTCTCTTTACGGAAGAGAGATGGGACTCCTTAGGATTCGATTGGTACCTAGCACACACACCCACACTAAAAGATATATCAGGCCTACTTGCGGTCAAATAAAGCAAGCTTCCAATCATGCCCCGATATAGAGTTTGTTCCACACTTTTACCACTAGCATCCTTGCTTAGCTTCAAAGTGGTACACATGGGTGTATCACAATGTTTGGCATTTTCAAGACCAAACTTCTTCACTAGGTTTTTAGCATATTTAGCTTGGGTAATAAAAATTCCATCATTCAATTGCCTAATTTGTAAACCTAGGAAGTAACTTAGCTCACCAACAAGACTCATCTCAAATTCATGAGACATGACATCAACAAATTGTTGGACTTTGGTGTTATTGGTGGAGCCAAACACTATATCATCAACATATATTTGAGCTATGAAAAGCTCATCATTGTTTTTCTTGATGAATAGAGTCTTGTCAACACTACCTCTTGCGTAGTCATTGTCAACAAGAAATTGAGTGAGACGCTCATATCAAGCCCTTGGTGCTTGTTTCTGTTAGGATTATGCTCAATAGCAAGAGTGTAATATTGTATTTGACAATCTTTTCATATTAATAAAGTGATTTCTGTTTTAAACAAATCTGATAGCATTTATAGATTGAATATTATAATTGTCAAAAGTAAATAATCATAAGGTCAAAAGACTATGAGAAAAGAAGAATTGTTCGTATATCTGGATATGTATGAGGTAGACACAATTCTTTAGTTAGTATTGAATAATGATCACAACTTAAGTTAAAGGTTGGGCACATTTATCTTGTTAAAGTTGTAGAATTCTTTTGCTAGCATTTGAGTTGGATCAAATGTGTTATGATGAGTCTAAAATCATTGGAGGGTCTTTGAGTAAAAGAATCTAGTGCACTGGGTGCATTGAACAGGATCACAATGAAATACTTGTAAGGATTCCCGTTTTGTTGATTGGCTTATTTCATGGACAAACCACATGTTGGGGTACTTTGTAAGGGTAGCTTAGGTATTGGTTTAATTGTTCGAAGCCCTTTGAAGACCTCGTGTTGATGAGCACCGAAGGTAATTTTCTTTGTGCTTACTTGTCTTGAAGAGATAGTTGCACACACTCACAACTCATGCATATGTTTTATCTTTGTATGTTGTGTTTCTTTTTGTTGTGCATCAATGCTGTAAGGATTCCCATTATTGATTGGCTTATTTCGTGGTCAAACCACATGTTGGGGTTTGGTTGTAAGGGTAGTCTAGGTGTTTGTTGAAGATCAAGACCCTTTCCAAGACCTCAAGAGGACAAGCACCAAAGGTATATATCTAGTGCTTACATTGGCTTGAAGAGATATAGTTGCACACACACACACAACATGCATAACTCTTATTCTTGTATGGTGTGTTTATATTTTGTGTGCATTGTGCTTTATTGATTTATTCAATATCTCTTCTTGCATGTTGAATTGATTGCATCTTGTTATATGATAATGCCATGACATGTTAGGCATTAGGATGCATTCAATACCCACACTTGCACTTCATGTATGTTAGCTTTTAGTGTGGAGTAATTCGTTTCCCTAAGGATGTTCGGAAACGTCCGCGCGTGCACGGTAATGTGCTTTGATTTGCGCGATGATCGCCGGTGGAGATGCCTTTGGCTTCTCCTTGGTTTCACCATTTTTGGTGAATCGGCGGTTACGTTCGGCGGCCTTGCCGCCGTTCGAAACCGCCGAATGAGACCTGATTGAAATATATCTCTCGGGTCCAAAACGGCGGTTGGGATCGGCGGTTTCCAAACCGCCGAATGAAGTCGCCGAAGTTCCCCTGTTCCACACGGGAGCCATTCGGCGGTTCATTTCGGCGGCCTGGCCGCCGACTTAAACCGCCGATCGGTGCGTTTCAAGGGCAAAATTGTATTTTCACCTGCCCTGTTTTTTGGTCTCTATAAATACATCCTTATCTCTGGTTCAGAACACAAGTCTTTGATTATAAGAACCCTAGAGAGATATTTAGAGAGACTTGAGAGAGAAAGCTTAAAGATCATATCTTTATCTCTCTAAACCCATCCCCACATGCATAAATCTTCATCTAAGCATCATCTAGGATCATCTAGCATATGCTAATGCATGGGACTTCTTCAACACACATGGTATGATTTGTTGAACACTTTTATCTTACATAATTAGTGTTTCTACTTATCAATTTTATCTCATATTTTACTTATATGTGTTTAGATTAATTTCTACATATAAGATTGAGATTATGTGTTGATTGGGTTTTTATTTGTTAGCTAGGCTTTAATGTTCATATGCCATCTAGCTAATTGATCTCATTTATTGATTGAGATTATTTTTCATAGCTTATTTGATTAGGTCATTATTGCCTAAAAGCTATGCCATGAACATTCTTGTGTGATGTATTGATAACTAGGTTGATAGATTGTTTTTTAATCAACTAGTTAATCCTTTGAATGTTTATGGGTTTTATATGATAGCTTTGTATCTAGGATTGGTGATCCTTTACTTAGCTAAAGTTATATGCCATGTCATATAGCTATATGTGATATCTAGGATTGATTATATTGTCATCTTATAATCCTAGGTAAGCATTTAGAGTACCCTAGCTCTTATTGCATTAATTGAATATTCATACATATTCACATAGGGTTGTGCATCTCTTTTGAGAGATTGAAGTCTTGGGGCTAAGTGTGCTTAGGCCTCAAGCAAATTGGACTAGAGCCGCTATAAAAGGCCCGCGTGGTAGATTAGAGGGTGCTCACGCCAAGAGTAGTGTATCAGGGGATATCACTAGGGATTGAACCAAGAGTGGCGATTGGTAGTGTCCATAGCCTGAGGTTATCTAGGGTGAGGGTCCGAGAATCACTTGAGGGTGTAACCGTCTTTTCATATAGTGGATTTCGAGGTCCGAGTGTGGCGCACTTAACAGCCCGTGGTTTTTCCCAGTGGTTGGGTTTTCCACGTAAACATCAAGTGTCTTTTACTATTTCCGCATCTTATTACACTTGTATGTTTTGTTGACTTGCTAGGGGTATTTTCGTAAAATTGACATGCATGCGAAAATTGGGTAATAATTAGATAAAATCTATTCACCCCCCCTCTAGCTTTATATTGATGAACACACCTCGAGTATTTTTATGAACTTTCAAATGCTTATTCTCATCTCTTCTTGCTTGTTATTTTGATGCATCTTGTGTTTATAATGTCATAGCATGTTAGGCTTTTAGGATGCATCTTGCTTTTACCTTTTTACCCCTTGCATGTTTTCTTGTGGGGTTCAAAGGAGTGGGCTGTGCGCTGGTCGTCAAGCGCCGGACCAGCGCAGCTCACCAGCGCAGATCACCCAGTGGTCTGTCGCCGGTCGTGCGCTGGTCTACACCAGCGCAAGGCCACCAGCGCTGATCGCCCAGTATGGCTACGCTGGTCGTGCGCCTGTCTTAGCGCTGGTCGTCAAGCGCCTGTGCAATATTTGCCTTTGCGCTGGTCGTGCGCCTGTCGTCCAGCGCAAGGCCACCAGCGCATAGAGCAATTTCTGGTGCGTTTTTCAAAACGACCACACTTCACTTATGGCTCCTATATATATAACACTTTGACTTTAGGTCAGCCAAGAGAGTTCATATTCATATTCTATACTTAGGATATTTTTCAAGAGAAGAAAAATACACAAAGAACTCATTTTTAATCACTCAAATCAAATCCCTTGTGCATCAAATTTCATATTGCATCTTCTATGTCTAGATAGAAAGCATCAATGATTGGGTTTGCATCATCACAACTTGCTTGGTAAGATTTTGATTAAGTTCATCTTATTTGAGTATTTTTATTATCAAGCTATTCTCTTTAATTTACTTGTATGTTTTGATCATATGATAAATACAAGATTAGAGAATTAATTGTGATGAATTGATTGAGTGTTGTATTGTGATAGCTAATTAGGTTTTTAATTAATCTTGATTAGCTAAGCTATTTGACATGTCATTTAGCAATTGATATCTAGGGTTGATTAAATTGATTACATCATCATCCTAGATAAGCATCTAAGGTTACCTAGCCTTGTTTGTTAATTGAATATTCATACATATTCACATAGGTTGCATAATCTCTTCTTAGAGAATCAAGTCTTGAGGCTAAGGTTGCTTAGGCCTCAAGCAATTGGACTAGAGCCACTTTTAAAGGCCCGAGTGGTAGAAGTGGGGGGTTATTGACCGGAGTGTTAGACGAGGTCTACATAGGTTGTAAACTCCATTTCGATTAGTGGATTTTGAGGTCCGAGTGTGGCGCACTAAACAGCCCGTGGTTTTTCCCAGTGGTTGGGTTTCCACGTATACATCAAGTGTTATTTAAATTCCGCACAATATTACACTTGTATGTATTTTTGCCTAGTAGGGGCATTTTCGTAAAATTGACTTGCATGCGAAAATTGGGTAATAATAGTTAAAATCTATTCACCCCCCCTCTAGCTTTATATAGAACACGCCTCGAGTATTTTGAGAACTTTCAATTGGTATCAGAGCGGGTTCCTAGATATACTTAGGTGATCCTAGCTCATTTTAGGTGTGTTGTGCATTTGTGTGATTTTTGCTCATTCATACATTTTGCATACATTTCATTCATTCATTTGATACAATGAGTGGATTCGGTGGCAACCATGAGGGTGCTTCAAGCACACGACCTCCTCTCCTCACCGGTGTGAATTATGCCTCATGGAAAGGCAAGATGGAGGCGTATGTGTGCCATATCCATGATAGGGCATGGATGGCTATTGAAGATGGGTATGCACCTCCTATGATGACTCCTACGGGTGGTGGAGAAGAAGTACTCAAGCCAAAGGCCCAATGGTCACCTGAAGAGTTTGAGACTTCAAAATGGAATAGGAAGGCATGGCATGCTCTTCTATGTGCAGTGGATGAAAATCAGTACAAACTGATTCAGAACACTAGGATAGCCAAGAAGGCATGGGATATCCTAGAGGTTGCACACGAAGGAACCGATGTGGTTAAGGATTCGAAGCTACAAGTCCTTCAAACGCAATTTGAGTTGCTTAAAATGGAGGAGGATGAGTGCTTCAATGACTTTGAAGTCAAGTTGATGGATATTGTGAATCAAAGCCATCAACTCGGTGATCCTTATTCGGATAGGAGAGTTAAGCAGAAAATTATGAGGTCTCTCCCCGCTAGGTTCGAATCAAAAGTGACGGCTTTAGAGGAGAATAGCACTTACAAGGATATGAAGCCGAGCGAGGTGATTGGAAGACTCCTCGCCTATGAATCTAGGAAGGCTCCTAGTATTTCACCTCCTAAAAAGCAAAAAGGAATTGCTTTGAATGCTTCCAAGGTTGTGAAGGAAGAAAAAGGTGACTCGGACCAAGACATGGCTTTGTTACTTAGAAGATTCAAGAAGTTTGTCAAGTTCGAGAATAAGGGCGTTGGATCCAAGGGCCAAAACTTGAAGAAAAAAGCTCCCTTCAAGAATTTTGAGCCTAGGCAAGAGCATAGTGAGAAGAAAGGGGTCCAATGCTATGAGTGTGGTGGTATAGGTCACATCTCACCAGATTGTGGGAACTTGAAGAACAAGATGGCAAAAGTGATGGCCACCACTTGGAGTGAAAGTGATGACTCCGGAGAGGGAGACAAGTCATCTAGTGATGATGAGCTTACCATCAACTACACGGCATTTGGGGCCACTTGTGTAGAAGATAAAGTTGTTGGTAAGAATGACTTGACTAGTGATCCCATAGAAGAAATTGATGAAGAAGTAGCTCTAGAAGTGATAGGCAAAGCTACTCATTGGGATATGTCTCTCATTGACTCAAGAGACCAAGGTAAAGGTCTAAATGAGGGAAATGACTCCATTAGTGAGAATGAGAGTGGAGGAGATAACTTAAGTGACGATGACTCCTCATCTAACTCTACAAATGGAAGTGTAGAGAAAATGGATGTGAATGACTTTATAGTCAAGTGTGAAAGTTCATTGGAGAAGAAAAATAGAAAGTTGAAGATTTTAGAGGATGAAAATCTAGAACTTTCAACACACAATGACCACTTAAGTAAACAAGTGGAGGCATCCAAGAAGATTGAAGACAAGCTAAGGGATGAGCTAGCTATGTCTAAGAGGAATGAAGAAGGGTTGAAGAGAGAGCTTGTTGAAGCCATAGAGTCATTGTCTAGGATGACTACAAGCACCAAGAAACTTGACCACATTCTTGGTAGTGGAAAGAACCCTTGTGACAAGAGAGGTATTGGGTATGAAGAAACAAAGGAGATCACTACTCCAACCAAGACCGTCTTTGTCAAGAGTTTGGGCAAGAAAGAAGCCTCACCGGTGCACACTCCTAGGAAGAAAATTGATCTAGGACAATGTTCAAGAAGTGCTCAAGTGAAGGTAGCTCCAAAGAGACAACCTCAAGCTCAAAAAGTTCCTCAACCTAACTTCCCTCAAGCTCATATTCATCAAGGGAAGAGGCCAATCATGCAAAATGAAACAAGGAAGCAAGCTAGACCGGTTCAACAACAAAGAAGATTTGAACCCGCTCAACCACAAAGTCATGGGATGGCTCCTATGCATGCACAAGGACATGGTATGAATTCTAAATTTGTCCCTACATGTCACTTTTGTGGTATTAATGGTCACATTAGACCAAATTGCTTTCATTTCATTAAATTATGTAGAATCAAAAGCATGATTGAAAAGAAAATGATAAGAGCTAGAATGCATGCTAATAGGAAGGAAAACATTCATATTCATGATCCTATTAATTCTAGTACTCTTGAACCATTGTCCACTAGGAAGAAAAATGTCATATCTATGTGGATAAGGAAAAATGAACCCGCTTGCTACGAGACTAACAAGTCTCAAATAGGTTCAACTAAGTCCAATGGACTTGGGAGGTCCATAGGACCTCATGCCCTTCATTAATGAAGGATGATATTGACCCCATATGGGGAACTCAAGCAAAGAGAGCTTATGCATACTTGTTGCATGCAAATATTTGAAAAATCTTATGCTTCTTTGTTAATTGCTTGAGTAAGCTTGGTTGCACATTTGTATATATGTTTTCAATTCAATAAGTGTGAACCATGCTTGTTTACAATCCATGTCATATTTATGTTCAAACATGCATTTTTGGACTAGGAGATTTACATAGGAAGTATGATTTGGATGACCTATAGTTATCTCCATGACATGATGATTCTTAATGACATGCTTAAAAAATTGAAAAGCATGAGTTGTTTATAACATGCTAATGTCATATGAAAAGCATGAAATTCAAATGACATGCTCAAATGAAAAAGCATGAATTGATGATTGCAATTTTTAAATGCAAAACTTGTGTGAAAAAGCTTATGAGGCTCTAAATGAATAAAGGATCTTGTATCCGTTCAAAGGAATTTATATTCCAAATTGTCTCTCTTTCTTTATTTCTTGAACATGTCTACTATCATACGGGCTTCATTCCCGGAAAAATCAAATAGGGTGCAAAGTTGCTCATGACATGTTTGACTTATAAAGTTGGATATAGTTGCTCATACATTAAAATCAATGAAAAACTCTATATCTTTTCTTCTCTCATGACATTGGTGAAATTGGTTTGAATTCTTATTAGAAACCTTTGTCATTTGCTTTGCCAAATACCATTGTATTTTGGACTTGAATGCTACATGTCTTGTATGCAAAGCATGTTTTGTTTCACACATTTTTTTTAAAATAAATCTCCTTGTTTCTCTCCATTTGATAGAGTTGCATAAAGTGCATTTTGTGATTATGCAAATGACTTGAATGCTATCATCTCTCTTTGCTAAGTGACCCGGTTGGGGACTACTCCTTTGCCTATATCATGACAAAAAGGGGGAGTAGAATGGTGGTAAGGGGGGTTGCAATTATGCATGTTGGGGAGACAATACATTGAGGGGGAGTAACCCTTTGAGGGGGAGCATTGCATTCATCATACATTGCATGATGTTGTGTTTAATTTCTTAGAAATGCAATTGCTTGTTTATGTCCTCACTTGATTCATCTCACTTTTACTTGAATTGGAAAGTATAGTAACCTTGCTTTCAGGGATTGATTGTTCTACTTGAGATTGAAGACGTCAAGTTTATTTTTATATATCTCTTTGTAAAGTAGAAAATCTTAGTAGACCCGTAGTTTCTATTATAATGTGAGGAATCAATGTGAGTGGTGGTTTTGTCACGAAATAGCCAAAGGGGGAGATTGTAAGGATTCCCGTTTTGTTGATTGGCTTATTTCATGGACAAACCACATGTTGGGGTACTTTGTAAGGGTAGCTTAGGTATTGGTTTAATTGTTCGAAGCCCTTTGAAGACCTCGTGTTGATGAGCACCGAAGGTAATTTTCTTTGTGCTTACTTGTCTTGAAGAGATAGTTGCACACACTCACAACTCATGCATATGTTTTATCTTTGTATGTTGTGTTTCTTTTTGTTGTGCATCAATGCTTATTCTCATCTCTTCTTGCTTGTTATTTTGATGCATCTTGTGTTTATAATGTCATAGCATGTTAGGCTTTTAGGATGCATCTTGCTTTTACCTTTTTACCCCTTGCATGTTTTCTTGTGGGGTTCAAAGGAGTGGGCTGTGCGCTGGTCGTCAAGCGCCGGACCAGCGCAGCTCACCAGCGCAGATCACCCAGTGGTCTGTCGCCGGTCGTGCGCTGGTCTACACCAGCGCAAGGCCACCAGCGCTGATCGCCCAGTATGGCTACGCTGGTCGTGCGCCTGTCTTAGCGCTGGTCGTCAAGCGCCTGTGCAATATTTGCCTTTGCGCTGGTCGTGCGCCTGTCGTCCAGCGCAAGGCCACCAGCGCACAGAGCAATTTCTGGTGCGTTTTTCAAAACGACCACACTTCACTTATGGCTCCTATATATATAACACTTTGACTTTAGGTCAGCCAAGAGAGTTCATATTCATATTCTATACTTAGGATATTTTTCAAGAGAAGAAAAATACACAAAGAACTCATTTTTAATCACTCAAATCAAATCCCTTGTGCATCAAATTTCATATTGCATCTTCTATGTCTAGATAGAAAGCATCAATGATTGGGTTTGCATCATCACAACTTGCTTGGTAAGATTTTGATTAAGTTCATCTTATTTGAGTATTTTTATTATCAAGCTATTCTCTTTAATTTACTTGTATGTTTTGATCATATGATAAATACAAGATTAGAGAATTAATTGTGATGAATTGATTGAGTGTTGTATTGTGATAGCTAATTAGGTTTTTAATTAATCTTGATTAGCTAAGCTATTTGACATGTCATTTAGCAATTGATATCTAGGGTTGATTAAATTGATTACATCATCATCCTAGATAAGCATCTAAGGTTACCTAGCCTTGTTTGTTAATTGAATATTCATACATATTCACATAGGTTGCATAATCTCTTCTTAGAGAATCAAGTCTTGAGGCTAAGGTTGCTTAGGCCTCAAGCAATTGGACTAGAGCCACTTTTAAAGGCCCGAGTGGTAGAAGTGGGGGGTTATTGACCGGAGTGTTAGACGAGGTCTACATAGGTTGTAAACTCCATTTCGATTAGTGGATTTTGAGGTCCGAGTGTGGCGCACTAAACAGCCCGTGGTTTTTCCCAGTGGTTGGGTTTCCACGTATACATCAAGTGTTATTTAAATTCCGCACAATATTACACTTGTATGTATTTTTGCCTAGTATGGGCATTTTCGTAAAATTGACTTGCATGCGAAAATTGGGTAATAATAGTTAAAATCTATTCACCCCCCCTCTAGCTTTATATAGAACAAGCCTCGAGTATTTTGAGAACTTTCATACTTTATCTAGAACAGTCAGTAGATAAAAGTCTTTTCATTATGAGGACAATCGGAGAGTCTATCTTAATCCTGAGATAAATGATGGACTTATGGTTGCAAGTGTTATCATTTGAGTTATCAATGAGTACGATTATATAGCATAGTCTATCCTCGATAGTTTGGTGGTATTCATTTGTTAATCGATAGAGGACTTCATTTATAGATATGGACATCGTGCCTCCATTTATACAATGAAAGTATATTATCATCATATGGATGTTTTAAGGTAATTGGATATAAAATATCAACGTTGAGTTTTCGATAGTGACTATTGAAAACATGGCTTCCGAACAAGTCAAAATATCCAAGTTCAAAATGTGGTCATATGAGTAAATATGGTAACTTAGAGAGCTATAGGCGGTCTTTGAGCTCTTGGCAATTACTAATATTATTCACGATGATTCACTCTCCAATAAAACTGTCTAGGGTATGAATGAGAAACATTTATATGTTCTATCTTTATTTAAAAGTGCAATTTTAGTTCTTTAGTGGAATGAACTAAAATTAATAGATCAAACCTAAGTGAATCATTTGTTGATTGTGATTGGGTTATGTCTATTGAAGCTTAAATTAGATAGCCCGCCAAGATCCCCAATCCACACGGACTTGCATGGATCACTTGATATATTCTACCGGACTAATTATGGGTCCATCTAGAATTGTATTAAGGCATGTGGGCTTGTTTCTTTTAGTAAGAATGGGCCTAGTTCACATGTAGGCCTTTTAATTAAAGGTCCAATGGATTTAATAAAATGAAAAATAATATTTGGGCCTATTTTTGTGTATGGGCGGCAAGGCTTGAAAAATAGCTTAATATATTATTTTATTTTATTATTTGATTAAATGGGAATTAATCAATTGATTGATTAATTATTTAATTAAGAAATTAAATCTTTTTCTGACTAGGAAATATGTTTCTTAGTAGTATACTATTGTGGTAGTATAATAAATATAAAAGACTTTATTTGGTAAGTAGATAAATAAGGGATTTATTTATCTAGTCAAATAAGGAAGTCTTTCATATAGTTACAAATACACTGAAGAGTTAGATTAGGGTTTGGAAATCAAAAGATTGATAGGAGTCATTGGTGGAAACACAAATCCTCTTCAAGTGAGGATTTCGGCCACCACATGTATTTCCTATTAGTGATTTTCGGCCAACCCTAGTGTGATAGGGCAAGGAATTCGGTCACCCTATATATTGGGAGTGATAGAATTCGGCCACCCTAATGCAAGGCTTGAGAGTTATTTTATTTTGGTTGGGAAAAATAAAATCCAACTCTAGACAATAGTGTGAAAATTCGGCCAAGAGGAAAAGTGAGAAGAGATCGTTCTTATTTCGATAGTGCACTATTAGCTTTTACATCAAAAGGCTTTATGTACAATTTCGAAAAAGGTTCACACGAGTTTCGATCTAAGGATTGTGAACTCAAAAGTGACCGGAACGTTCTTTGTAATCTCTTGGAACTTATTGTGACTAACGAAAAAGAAAAAGCTTTTGTTATCCATCCTCAGGTACACAATTCAAAGAGAAGGGAGACCACGCTCCTAGGTGATTCACGTTCGTGATTGGATTGGAAGATCTTGTGGATTACCATCGACGCAACGTCAATCGGATCACGCGACAAAGGTACGATACTTTTATCATATATGTTAATTAATTAAAGGGTTAAGGTTCAACTTATGGAAAAATTTTAAAACATACTAAATTTTTTTTTTTTTTTTTGTCTCGCTTCCGCTGCGTGCACTTGATTTTTCCCTACAGTTTCAACCCATATAGAGCCTTCTTGAGGCGATAGACATGGTTGGGGTGGTGAGCATCCATAAACCGCTTGGGTTGTTCAACAAACACTTCCTCTTGCAAGAAGCCATTGAGGAAGACACTTTTCACATCCATTTGGTGCAATTTGAACTTGTTGTAGGGAAAAAATACGGTCAACGCAGCGGAAGCGAGACTAAAAACGAGTTTAGTGTAGTTTAAAAATTTTCCTTTGATGAACCTTAACCCTTTAAATTAATTAAACATATATATAAACTAATAAAAGTATAATACCTTTTGTAGCGTGATCCGATTGACTTGCGTCGATGGTAATCCGCAAGATCTTGAATCCTAGCACGAACGTGAATCACCTAAGAGCGTGGTCTCCCTTTTTTTTGAATTGCGTACCTGAAAGATGGAAAACAAAATCTCCTTTTTCTGATTTGTTAGTGTCTCGGCGTCCAAAAGAAAACCAAGATTATTCTGGTCACTTTTGAGTTCTCAATCTAGTGATCGAAACTCTCGTGAACCTTATTCGAAATTGTACACCAAAAGCCAATTGATGTTTAGGCTAATAGTATACTATCGAAATTAAAACAATCCTTTTTTCTTTTGTGTCTTAGCCAAAAAAAATAAAACCTTTTCTATGAGTATGAGAAGAAGAAGAAATTGATCAAGTGAATCAATCAAGCAAGAGAGGGTGGCCGAATTCTATAGCATGCATTATATAGGGTGGCCGAAAATTTCTTCTCTCCTAATTAGGGTTGGCCGAATTCACCTTATGATGGGAGACTAGGGTTGGCTGAATCCTCTACTCAAGAGGATTTGTGCTTTGCCCTAATTCCTATCAACTTTAGAATCCTAACCCTAATTCAACTCATAGATATTTTATCTTTTTATTTACTTAATAAAAGACTTCCTAATTTGATTAGATAAACAAATCTTTTATTTATCTAATTACCAAATTAAGTCTTTTACTTTTAGTATTCTAGAAAACATATTTCCTGATCAGAAAAAGATTTTGTTTCTTAATTAAATAATTAATTAATAAATTAATTAATTCTCATTTAATCAAACAATAAAATAAAATAATATTTTTGACTAAATAATTAGCCTTGCCGCCCACATCATATATATATAGGCATAATATTATCTTCTTATTTTATTTAATCCATTAGACTTTAATTAAAAAGCCCACATGTGAACCAGACCCATTCTTACTAAAAGAAACAAGCCCACATGCCTTCCATTAATATATTAATATAATTGATAAGCCCATTAAATAAATAATGTGCAAATTATATTCTTAATATATTAAATGCAATTCTAGATGGACCCATAAATTGGTCCGGTAGAATATATCAAGTGATCCATGCAAGTCCGTGTGGATTGGGGATCTTGGCGGGCTATCTAAATTTAAGCTTCAATAGACATAACCTAATCACAATCAACAAATGATTCACTTAGGTCCGATCCATTAATTTTAACTCATTCCACTAAAGAGCTAAAATTGAACTCTTAAATAAAGATAGAATAAGAAGATATTCCTCATTCATAACCTAGACAATCATATTGGAGATAGTGTATCCTCGTGATTAATATCAGTAATCGCTAAGAGTTCATAGACCGTCTATAACTCTCCAAGTTACCATTTTTACTCATATGACCACGTTTTGAACTTGGATATTTTGACTTGTCCAGAAGCTATGTTTTCAATAGTCACTATTGAAAACTCAACGTTGAGATTTAATATCCAATTACCTCAAAACATCCATATGATGATATTATACTCTCATTTAATAAATGGAGCCACGATGTCCATATCTATAAATGAAGTCCTCTATCGATTAACAAATGAATATCACCAAACTATCGAGGATAGACTATGCTATATAATCGTACTCATTGATAACTCAAATGATACTACTTGCAACCATAAGTCCATCATTTATCTCACGATTAAGATAGACTCTCCGATTGTCCTGATAATGAAAAGACTATTATCAATTGACGGTTCTAGATAAAGCTTTTCATTGTGATCCAGTTCAATGCACCCAGTGCACTAGATTCTTTTACTCGAAGACCCTCCGATGATTTTAGACTCATCATATCTCATTTGATCCCACTCAAATGCTAGCAAAAGAATTCTACAACTTTAACAAGTTAAAGGTGCCCAACCTTTAACTTAAGTTGTGAACATTATTCAAGACTAACTAAAGAATTGTGTCTTCCTCATACATATCCAGATGTACGAACAATTCTTCTTTTCTCATAGTCTTTAGACCTTATGATTATTTACTTTTGACAATTATAATATTAAACTATAAATGCTATAAGATTTGTTAAACCAGAAATCACTTTATTAATATGAAAAAGATTGTCAATTACAATATTACACTCTTGCTATCGAGCATAATCCTAACACTTGTGCACACAAGAAATGGACAAGAGAAGCCTAATGGACTCTAAATAGCCAATAGGAGCAAATGTCTCCTCAAAGTCAATACCCTCAATTTGAGAGTACCCTTGAGCAACAAGTCTAGCCTTGTTACGCACTATGTTGCCATCCTTATCGGATTTGTTCCTATATATCCATTTGGTGCTTATGACATTAGTAGTCTTAGGCCTAGGAACTAAAGTCCAAACCTCATTTCTTTCAAATTGGTTTAGCTCTTCTTGCATGGCAAGAACCCAAAATTCATCATTTAAGGCTTCATCAACCTTTTTGGGTTCAATTTGAGAGGTGTAGCATGCGTAGCTAATTAGATTAGCTATTTGACGCCTAGTCCTAACACCCTCATTTACATCTCCTATAACATCATTTTTGTTATAGAGATGTCTAACCCATGGAGCGGGTTCTTTAGAGTTCAAGAGAGGAACTATATCAATAAGTTGTGTGTCCTTTTCATCTAGGTTAGACCTCCTATCAATATGAGTCTCCACAACTTTCTCCAAAGGAGAATCATCTTGAAATTCCCTTAAGCAATATAGTGTAAAATATACCTAGAGGGGGGGGGGGGGTGAATAGGTATTTACTCAAATTCTTCCACTATTAAAAATGATGCGGAATACAACAAAGAAAATGCACACTTGATTAGATTTAGCAAATGAATTGATTTCACTAATACAAGAGTTAATCAATTTACAAGATATGCAATCAATGTAAGATATGGAAGATAAAGAAAAGTAAAAACAAAAATGAACACAAGTGTTTTTACGTGGTAAAACCTCAAAGAGGAAACATCCACGGGTTGATACCACAACCACCGGCAAAGCAATCCACTATATGAAAAAGGACTTACACACTCAAGCTATCACTCATGATATCCGCTCAAGCTATCAACTCCTAATCTACCCTCGAGCTAGTGAATCACCAAGCCTGCTTCCTATCCGAGATGTGTCCTACACCTCTAGAAAGCAACTTCCTATCCAAGACGCTCACGTCTCTAGGAAGATTCCCCTGCTTAGCTATCTAGATCCAATGATCCTAGTCAAGCTTCTCTAGCTCAACCATCCGGAGTATAAAAACTCCTAGCTAAGACTTTTGCTTGCCTATCCGGATCCTCCCGACCCTAGACAAGACTTCCTTGCTCTATCCACAAAGCTTCACTCACTTTGCTAGAGACTTCAACCTAATGCAAGGCTATGATCTAAGTGATGCAAATGATGCACACACAATCAAATTAAGCTAGATGATCAATCAAGCTCAATGTACATGTTCAATGATAGTCTAGAATATGCTTTCAACAATCAATCACAAAAGTATCTGATGCAGTAAAATCTGTGTTCAATTTACTAAGAAAGTTCGTTCACTGGGATCGGCGATTCTATCGGTCGAATGCCAATTAATCTAGTAAGGATACTCTAAATGCGGAAACTAAATTGCATAATGCTTTTCTTTGGAAGATTGTTTAATTCTAAAATTAACCTAAATTATGAGAATCTAAACTAAAAGACTAAAATCAAATTAAATCAAAGATCACACAAGGAATGAATATATGGAGAGAAATACTAGGGAATCGATGCACCTTTCTTAGACACTCAATGCTCTCAATCAGTCTCAATAAACACTTCAATAAAGTTTAGGGCTTGTTTTGATAAACAATTAAGAACGAATCTCTTTCCTACCACTCGCACAAAGGCCATGTGTCAAGTGATAGTAACGAAATCCTTTAGAACAAAACTCTAAGCCAAATCAATGCAACAAGGCCATGCAAACATTAACTTTCAAATCTATTAAGCTTACGATTGTGATTTAAATGGAAAAGGCCATTCACATCTAAACCCTAATCTCATGGGATAAACTAAATCACAAATCCATATCAATTGAGGCCACAAAATAATATGAATAAGTAAAGTAGAACAATTAATTCAATAGACAAGACTAAAACCCAATTGATTAACAAAAGATAGACTAATTGATTACATAGAGTTATCCAAAATTGGTTACATCAATCCCCTAGTTAAAGGTTTAGTTACACATCAATGGAGAGAATAAAAACATAGAAGAGATGAAGATAAAACCCATTATGGCGAGATGCTTCTGTCTTGAAATCCCCGTCGTCTTCCTGTTTCCAGTAATCTTCTAATGATGGAATGAATATCAA
This sequence comes from Acer yangbiense, assembly GCA_008009225.1. NCBI lineage: Eukaryota > Viridiplantae > Streptophyta > Magnoliopsida > Sapindales > Sapindaceae > Acer > Acer yangbiense. The sequence continues at coordinate 30,919,933 of CM017773.1, forward strand.
AAAGTGAAAGGAATCGGTATCTGATGGTCTGATAAGGTCGGCCCTTCCTTTATTTGTTTTTTCCTTTCTTTCTGTTTATAGGTCTTCAGCAGCTTTGAGGAAACGCGGAGACGGTCCAACGCTTGACGTGCCGCTGGGTGGGCACGTGCATGGACAGCGGAAAATCCAAGACAAACACGCTGGAATGGCTCGCTTGAGGGGTCGCTTGGGAGGCATGTGCCTCTTGAGCGGCATGGGACGCGGTAAATCACCCTTGTCGACCGCCTGGAGTGCCGCCGATGATGCATGTGCCTGTTGAGCGGCATGGGCCGCGGAAATTGAGGATTTTGGCCTTTCCTTCATCGTTTGACTCCACCATTTCCAAAATAAGATTAGATCAACGCCTCTATGGAAAGAGACCTGCAACGACTTAACAAACACATCAACCCACCAAAAAGACCCAAGAAACACGCATAAACATAGGCAAAATGGGCAAAATATAAGCATATAATTAGACTGATCAAATACCCCCAAACCTATCTTTTACTCGTCCTCGAGCAAAACCAAACATTCCTAAACTGAAAAGAAAACTAAATCCTAATAAAGCCACTTTCGCAGGGAACGCGATAGCATTGAGCACATGCTACAAGCCTTTAAACCTCTAGGTGTCCCTAGTAGGAGGAGTGTTGTCTCCTGAGGGTTCTCAGCTATGACACCCACAAACATATCCCACAAAACCAATCATTCGAGATGCAATCGATTAATGCCCAGATTGAAACAATGCATGCAAAAGCCAATAGGTAAAGACTAACATTATGTCACAAATTTGAATGCATTGCTCAATTTAAGATGAAAAGCCCGCACTCAAGATATTCAAGCATCAAAAAAAACACTTTCGCCGAATGCCATAGATGTAATTCGCCTCGACTCTAAGCCTCACCAGATATCGCTCATATTTCTCACAGAACCTAGGCAAATTCACTCATCAAGCATATGCGAAAGAAGTTATGCATAAGAAATTCAAATTATAATCGCATATGAATATGTCATTGAAAGAACGCTTGATTTGTATGCAAAGATCTCATGAAAAGAATCAAACATTATGAGCAAGATAACACACGCACACTTCTACTTTCATAGCAAGGATAACCAGCAGATCAATTAGACTTTTCATTAGGTTGTAATGGGGCTATTGGGTAAAGGTTAGAAAGGAACGGGATGTAGGAGTTCAAAAACCTAGGATCATTCAGTGAGAGCCTTCAGTTACCATATGGCTTGGCGCAAGCTCTTAGGTCTTCATTGACTTCCTTTGTTAGTGGAATAATGCCACTTACCATTCATTGATGTCCCCTTAATTCACCATTCTCTTTTGCCCACTCCTTCGAGAATAGATACAACACTGAAATCCTTTGACATGTTGTGTTTCTTAGATTCTTTTCTCTGGCACACGCAACTCACCATTCATTTTGGTGGCAAAACTTTCTCTTTTTTTTTTTTTTTTTTTTTATTATTATATTTTTTTATTTATTATTATTTTTTTTTTTTAAAACAAAAGGCTACAAAATATACAACCTTGCCTCTTTCATTTGGATTGAATGCAGCTCATTCTTCATTTGACTCATATCAAATTCACACAAATTCTTATGCGAACTCTTCAGCTTCCTTCACAATCTCAAAGCATGATCCCAAGTTAACAGGTATGGCTATAATATGGCTTACATGGGTTACAGTAAATGTGGTAAAGAAAGAAAAGGCAATCAGTGTTTGGCTTCAAACAGGGCTATGGAGCACACACAAAAGGGTAGGAAATATTACAGGCCTTTTAAGTAGTTCATGCACACATAGTCTAAAATCACTTCCACTGATTCGACTTACTCAAGATCAAAGATAACATGTGAAATCTTTTTATGATGAATGCTCTATAATGCTCAATGTTCAACCTATAGAGATCAAATCTAATGCTAAGAACCTACTGAGTGTTTAAAGAATAGAAACAAAATAATCCCTTATATATGTCATTTATGTACGCACTTTGGCTTAGTGAACTCACAGGGTAGTCTCCACTATTAATCATGGCAATCCAACTATGCATCCTATCCACTATCACATCAAGAGCATGTCATAAGTTATGAAAAATGCAATGCAATACTCTAAGCGGCAAGATGTTAGTTTAAACCCAGTGATTTAAGCATATCATTTCAAAGTCATATACCAAAACATCTCATCAAAGTTAATGCAGGAACGACAGACTCAAAACAACGACACACCCCCAAACCTAAACTCGACATTGTCCCCAATGTTGACAATCAAGAACAGACAGGAAGTGAAAGTCAAAGAAAAATAAAAGCAAATAAAAGTTCAAAAGAAAATCCATAGCCTGCTAATCTCCTCCATCCTCATCTGAAAGCTGTAAGATCTCGGTCCCCTGATCGGAGTCTATCTGGTCATCCTGCATCTGCTGCTCATCATCAAAGTTCAAGATCGGGGTCCGCTGGTCAAAGTTCTGCGGCTCGAATCCCGATCCGCCAGCTGCAAAAGGATCTTGGTCAGGAATAGGGGTCTGAGACGGTGCTCCACTCCCACTAGCCACAGAAAACCGGCTAGTCATCATCCCGCGCAACTCCTCTATGCTCGTCTCGACAGTGTCAAAACGAGCATCCATCCGTCCCTCTAACTGCCCAAAACGCAAATCCATGTGAGTCTGCATAGCCTGCAAAAGAGTGGTAAATGGATCACCTCCTGGCTGAGCTCCGCCTATCTGAGCGGCATCTGGCGCCCCTTGAGGCTGGTCCTGTAAAAGTGCTGCTGCCTCAGCCTCTCTTGCCTCTCGCTCCTCCCGGCGACGTCTTCTCTCCCCATAATTTCCAATAGGAGGAAGGCCCCTAAGGACTAACTGTTGGCTCCAGTTCGTCGAGTTCATCATACTCGGGTCATGATTCTCTAACCCTGCACTCACATCAATGCCTGCCTGTCTACAGAAAGCAGTGATCAAACACGGAAAAACCATGGACTGGTCATCGTGCGCACTAGCGTCATGAATGGCATTGAAAATCACCCGTCCTATATTGATAGGGCCACCTGTCCTTAGACGGAGCAACACACGGGCCTGGTCATAAAAGATCTCTGTACGGTGCTGGGATGGCATCAGTGAGTATGTCAGGAAAAGGTTCCAAAAGGCAACATCGGCATGCGTGTCGCGCTGGTATAGCTTCACTAATGTACCCCATTCCTCCTGTCCATCCATCCTAAGGCCTGCAGCCACTCTCCCTCTGTAAGGGTCAAGATCTGCAATATATTCTATTCCTCGACCATGACTGATAGCCACTTCCGGAGCGTCAAAGTACTGATTAATTGCCTCCGGGGTTATAAGAACCTCAACACCCTGCACTAAAACTGGGTCTCCAACAAACAGTCTCTCTGGTACAGCACTAGCATAATATTCTGCCACAATCCCCCTGTTCGGCCTTGGTGGGCGTGCAACATATCCACCCCATCTGCGGTCTGCAACCATCTGTGGAACAGGTGTCTGTACCAAACTCCCAACATCAATACCCCTCTCAATAATCCAAGGTCGCCTAAGGAAGTCGCTGAAACGATTCTTAAAGTCCTTGTTCTGCGCTTGCTTTGGCAATGCCTTCTGTTTCCCCTTATCGGACGTACTGACCCGAGGACGCTTCCCATGAGCAGTCCTTGCCATCTGCAGATAACATAAGCCAAAATAACACAACAAGTTTCTACCAAAAATTCGGCAGCATTCCGTTTCAAATTTCGTCTCCAAATATACACAAAAGTGCCAATTAAGTCCAATAATCACAAGCAAATCCATCTAAATACAACCTATCATTCAAATCAATTCAATCATGGCAACATTATTCAAGCAAAAACATTCAAACTCTCCTAAGAACAAAGAATTTCGGAATTCCCTAAATACCAAGTGAAAACACAAACCAATAACTTAATCATGCTAAATATCTCAATTTGAACAAAGCCCATTGGTCATTAAAACTCAGAATCCGAATTTGAGCACTAAAAAAAAAAAACTCAATCTCTTCATACCACATTGTAGAACCAAACTTCATAAGTTAATGCCATTGAAGCAAAATAGAAGAGAGAGAAGACATACCTTGTAGTCTAATTAGGAGAGGCGGAACCTTGGAGAGCAATTTAGAAGAGAAGAAAAGAAAGTGCAGGGAAAAGAAGAATAGGAGAAAACGCAGCTGTGGGTCAAGTGAGACCCACTAGACTGCTCGTCAGTTATAAATAGTAGGGCAAATTTTGCACTTACCGCTGATGAGGCACGCTGCATGTGCAGCGGTCCGTCCAGCGGTAAGGTGTAATGTTGCTTACCTGGAGAGTCCAAACGCACCGTTTATTTAATGGATCGCTGGTCGTACCGCTTGCCAGGTACATGCAACATCAGCGTCACCTTCAGCGAGCCAGACCAGTGTTGTCAACATTCCAGGACCGTGGCTCGTGCATCCGCCTCTTGAGCGGTCTAGGCAGCGTTACATCATGGTGAGAGTCAGGTCTTCATTAACCGCAGCCCATGCACTGCCCTCTTGAGCGGTCTAGGCAGCGAGCCATTCCAGAATGTGGAAGTTGCTCGTACCGCGGCTCGTGCATGTGCATCTTGAGCGGTCTAGGGAGCGAGCCATTCCAGTGTTGCAACGTTGAGTGTACCGCGGCTCAGGTATAGGCACCATGAGCGGCACCTTCAGCGCTAATTCCCAATTTTGTGCAGTTCTAACCTGGTTTGATCAAGGCAACAAATACACACGTGAAACATATCTGCTCACAGCCCAACATAACTAGAAATTCCGACTCACCCTAATTACTGACTCAAATTAATCTAAATATAAAATAAAATAAAATAAAATAAAATAAAATAAAATAAAATAAAAATTACCTAGGTGGGTTGCCTCCCACCAAGCGCTGTATTTAGCGTCTAGGCAAGACGTGTGAGAGCGCTACGGCTCTATAAGCACGGAATCCTCCAATCGAATGACAGTTCCGAAATCCGTAATGTAAGGCTTTACCCTATGCCCATTTACCTTGAACTTGTTGCCATTCGTCTCGTTTTGCACTTCTACAGCTCCGTGGGGAAAAACTTGTGTAACCCTGAATGGTCCAAACCATCTGGACCTCAACTTACCGGGAAACAGCTTCAGCCGGGAGTTGAACACCAGCACCTGCATACCGGGACGAAGGTCTTTATGCACTATCATCTTGTCATGTATCAACTTAGTCTTTTCCTTGTACAGCTTTGCACTCTCATACGCCTCTAAGCGAAATTCGTCGAGTTCACACAGCTGAAGTTTCCTCTCCTCACCGGCCTTGTCATAATCAAAGTTCAACTTTCTGACTGCCCATAAGGCTCTATGCTCTAGTTCTACTGGTAGGTGACACGCTTTCCCAAAGACCAACCTATATGGACTCATCCCAATAGGCGTTTTGAAAGCTGTCCTGTAAGCCCACAATGCATCATCTAACTTCAAAGCCCAATCCTTTCGAGTGGAATTAACAGTCTTCTCTAGGATACACTTTATTTGTCTGTTGCTGACCTCAACCTGTCCTGAAGTCTGTGGGTGGTATGGTGTAGCAACCTTATGCCTTACACCATATTTCTTCAAAAGTGCAGCAAAGGATCTGTTGCAAAAATGCGTACCTCCATCGCTAATGATGGCTCTAGGGGTCCCGAATCTTGCAAATATCGTCTCCCTCACAAATTTCACCACAGTTTGACTGTCATTATTCCTTGTGGCCTTTGCTTCTACCCATTTTGACACATAATCAACCGCTACCAAGATGTAACTATTACCACACGATGGTGGGAATGGTCCCATGAAATCTATGCCCCAGACATCAAAAAGCTCTATTATCAAATCTCCAGATAAGGGCATCTCATTTCGCTTACTTATACTCCCTGTACGTTGACATCTGTCACATGCCAAACAAAACCGGACTGCATCTTTGTGTAACGATTCCCAGAAAAATCCAGATTGCAACACTTTCAACGCTGTCTTTCTTGCACCAAAATGTCCTCCACAGTGTAGATCGTGACAAAATTTCAGAACGTCTTTCTGCTCTGACTCCGGAACACATCTTCTTATCACAGAATCGGGACCATGAGTGTACAAATAAGGATCATCCCAAAAGTATTTTTTCGCTTTTGTAATGAACCTTTTTCTCCCTTGTGAGTTCAATTCCTCTGGTACTACCCCACTTACCAAATAGTTAACCAGATCAGCATACCATGGCTCACTATCGTTTATAGCCAACAGTTGTTCATCCGGAAATTTCTCATGCAATGGCAATTTGTCTACCTCATCCGGATTTGCCTGTACTAACCTGCTTAGATGATCAGCAACCACGTTCTCACTACCTTTCTTGTCTCGTATCTCCAAGTCAAATTCTTGTAGTAGGAGGATCCACCGAATCAATCTAGGTTTGGCATCCTTTTTCTGAAGAAGAAAACGAAGGGCTGCATGGTCTGAATATACAATGACCTTGGCGCCCACCAAGTACGTCCGAAATTTCTCCAATGCAAAAACTACTGCTAGAAGCTCCTTCTCAGTTGTTGAGTAATTTAACTGGGCGTCATTTAAGGTTCGAGAAGCATAGTATATCGCGTGTGGAACCTTATCTACCCGCTGCCCCAAAACTGCTCCGATGGCATAATCTGAAGCGTCACACATTAATTCAAAGGGCAATTCCCAATTGGGGGAAATTATCACTGGCGCGGTGGTTAATGCACTCTTCAAAGTGTTAAAAGCTACCATGCACTCCTCACTGACCTCAAAATCAATTTCTTTCTGTAGGAGCAAACACAAGGGCCTCGTTATCTTCGAAAAGTCCTTTATGAATCGTCTGTAAAAACCTGCGTGCCCAAGAAACGACCTCACATCCTTCACGGATTTTGGAGGCTGTAAACTACTGATCACCTCCACCTTAGCTTTGTCCACTTCAATTCCTCTTCTTGAAATCACATGTCCGAGAACTATCCCTTGTTGTACCATGAAGTGGCACTTTTCCCAGTTCAACACCAAGTTGTTCTCTTCGCATCTCTTAAGGACCAAGGTAAGGTTGTGCAAACACAAATCAAATGAATCCCCAAACACCGAGAAGTCATCCATGAATACCTCAATGATTTCTTCCAACATATCTGAAAATATTGACATCATACACCTCTGAAAAGTACCCGGAGCATTGCAGAGACCAAACGGCATTCTTCTATATGCAAACGTCCCAAATGGACAAGTGAAAGTAGTTTTTTCTTGATCATCCGGTGCGATAGCTATCTGATTGTAACCTGAGTACCCGTCGAGGAAACAATAATGACTATGCCCTGCTAATCGCTCAAGCATCTGATCTATGAAAGGAAGAGGAAAATGGTCTTTTCTGGTAGCAGTGTTCAGCTTCCTGTAGTCGATACACACCCTCCACCCTGTCTGAAGCCTCTGTGGAACCAACTCATTCTGCTCATTGCGAACCACGGTAATACCTGATTTCTTAGGAACCACGTGAATCGGACTGACCCATTTACTGTCTGATATGGGATAAATTATCCCCACTTGTAGAAGTTTCAGGACCTCTTTCTTTACTACCTCTTTCATTATCGGATTTAATCTCCTCTGAGCCTCTCTTGACGGTCTAGACTCTTCTTCGAGAAATATCTTGTGCATGCAAATTGTTGGACTGATTCCCTTGATATCTTCAATTGACCATCCTATAGCTGACTTGTGTTTCTGTAGAACCCCAATGAGCCTTTCTTCCTCATTACTCTGCAATTCTGAAGCAACAATTACCGGGTATGTCTCATTCGCACCTAGATACACATACTTCAGAGTTGTTGGTAACTCCTTGAGTTCCAACTTTGGCGGTGGATCATTGGCAAAACTGACAGTTGAAATTTGGAAGTCTTCAACTTCTTCTTCAGCTAGTTCAGAACTATCTTCAGTCTTGTCGTCTTGATCGTCCCAATCCCAATCCGCCAAATCCTCATCCTTGAATATTCCATCAATCCCAGGGTCTAAAACCTCGATGAATGAACAATCATCAGCTCCGGCAGGGTATGATGATGCTTCAAACAGTTTGAACTCCACTGTTTCATCTAACACTGTCATTGAAAGTTTTCCATTCTGCACATCAATAAATGTCTTTGCTGTGGCCATGAACGGTCTACCCAGAAGAACAGGTCTCATGTTAGTCTCTTTACTTACGTCCTCCATGTCTAATACCACGAAATCCGCTGGAATAATAAGCTTTCCAACTTGGACCAGTACATCTTCAACATTCCCTCTCGGATATCTTACTGAACCATCTGCTAACAGAAGTGACATTGTGGTAGGCTTCAACTCATTCAAACCTAACTGCTTGTAAATAGAATAAGGCATCAAATTAATACTGGCACCTAAATCTAGCATTGCTCTTTCAAGTTGGGTACCTCCTACTGTGATATTGATGCAGAAACTGCCTGGATCTTTCAGTTTGGGAGGAAGTTCCTTTTGCAAAACTGCACTAGCACTGCCTGCTATATATTCCTGATGATTTGGTCCAAACTTCTGCCTGTTGGTGTGAAGGCTCTTGAAAAATTTCGCATATGCAGGCATCTTTTCTATCATCTCAAGAAGAGGTAAGTTCACATGTACCTTGGACAGAACATCAAAAATCTCTTTGAATGCCTTACTTAGCTTGTCCCTTTTAAGTCTCCCAGGAAAAGGAATTGGTGGAACATATGGAGGGGGTGGAATATAAGGGTCTGACGATTTGTGTAAAACCGAGGTCTTCTTTGGTGGTGGATCTACCACTACCTCTTCTTCTTCTCTATCCTCCTTCGCACTCACCTCTTTTGATCCCCTGGTGTCCTCTTTCTTTTGCCTTCTAACAACTTCAGTGTCTAACACTCGCCCACTTCTCAACACAGTCAATGCCTTGGCTTGTTCTGATTGACTAGGGAACCTTCCTGGTTCATTCTTGCGAACTGCGTCGACTATTTGTCCCATCTGTGTTTCTAAATTTTTAATGGATGACTCAACATTGTTAATTCTCTGATTTGTATCACGTGAGAAGCGCTCTGTATTCTCAGCAAGGGATGTCACAATATCTTCCAAGGATCTCTTCTTCGGCTGATAGGTGGTACTGTCTCTATTTGCAGCATTGTTCCATTGTTGAGGTTGACTATTGGACCCTTGCCCTTGGTAATTGCCTCTGTTGTACCCTCCTTGAGTTGTTCCCTGAGTATTCGGTTGAATGAGCTGATGACTATTAAGAGCAGTGTTGGGGTCAGAATAAGATAAATTTGAGTGGTTACGCCATCCAAGATTGTAGGTGTTCGAGTAAGGATCGTTTCTCCCTCTTTGGTAATTGAAAGCTTGAACCTCCTCTGTCTCAAATGGTACCCCGTCTCCATCTTGCACTGAGTTCACCCCTCCTTGCTGTTGATCCCTATTCGAGTTCTGGGCCATCATAGCTTGTATTTGCTTAGCTAGATTTGCCATCTGAATTTCCACCCCAGTTGTCTGGTTGACTTCATACTTTCCTCCCTTTCTGACAGTTGAACTTCTATGCTGGGAGTTTAGAGCCAAAGTTTCATAGATCTCAGCAATCTCTAAAGCAGATTTCCTAGTAATGATACCCCCACAAGCGTTGTCAACAATGTTTTGTGTGAAAGGTGTCAATCCATCATAAAAAGTGCGGACTTTGTACTCCTCTGTCACCATGTGAGGGGGAATTTGATCTAACAGCTCCTTATATCGCAACCATGCTTCATGGAACGACTCACCATCTTCTTCACTGAAACTAGCTATCTTGATCCGGACTTCTTTTGCTTTTGAAGCAGGGAAAAATCTGTTGAAGAATGCAGTGCACACGTCAACCCATGTTCTCAAAGATCCTGCCCTTACTGAATTGTACCACTTGATGCCCTTGTCCTTCAAACAATACCAAAAACACCTCATCCTTAACTGCTCTTCTGTCAATCGGCCCATCGGGAAATTCCCTACGGTAGCTTGATAGTTCTTCATAAACTGGAGGCAGTCTTCTGTTGCCAAGCCGTGAAAAGATGGCAGCATATTTAAATGGCTACTCCTCAACTCATAACTCCTGGCTACGGCATCTAACACAACTGGCTGAGGTTGGTCTCCCAGCATAGGCTGTCCAGACTCTATCATTATTCTGATACCATCTTCTAGTGCACGTCTTGGAGAACCCGGTAGATTGTCTCGAACTTCCTGTCTATTTTGAACACCTTGTTCATCATGAACCTCTCTTTCAGCTCGAATAACCCGGTCACGTTGCTCACTGTGATCACCCATGTCCTCACCAAAAGGATCTAACTCTTCGAACTGTCTAGCAACCCGGCCTACTCGGTCAATCTCGTCGTTAGCAGGGATCAGAATACCTCCAAGCGAACGACGTCCGTTCATACACCTGTAAAACCTGAAACACCAAAAACACAACTACCACGAGATAAAAAGAAACAAAAGAAAAACTAAAACTAAAAATAAAATCTAATGACACACACTACCTAACTTAAACTAACTAGATTCAACTAATAAAATCTATACCAATCCCCGGCAGCGGCGCCAAAATTGATGCAGTAAAATCTGTGTTCAATTTACTAAGAAAGTTCGTTCACTGGGATCGGCGATTCTATCGGTCGAATGCCAATTAATCTAGTAAGGATACTCTAAATGCGGAAACTAAATTGCATAATGCTTTTCTTTGGAAGATTGTTTAATTCTAAAATTAACCTAAATTATGAGAATCTAAACTAAAAGACTAAAATCAAATTAAATCAAAGATCACACAAGGAATGAATATATGGAGAGAAATACTAGGGAATCGATGCACCTTTCTTAGACACTCAATGCTCTCAATCAGTCTCAATAAACACTTCAATAAAGTTTAGGGCTTGTTTTGATAAACAATTAAGAACGAATCTCTTTCCTACCACTCGCACAAAGGCCATGTGTCAAGTGATAGTAACGAAATCCTTTAGAACAAAACTCTAAGCCAAATCAATGCAACAAGGCCATGCAAACATTAACTTTCAAATCTATTAAGCTTACGATTGTGATTTAAATGGAAAAGGCCATTCACATCTAAACCCTAATCTCATGGGATAAACTAAATCACAAATCCATATCAATTGAGGCCACAAAATAATATGAATAAGTAAAGTAGAACAATTAATTCAATAGACAAGACTAAAACCCAATTGATTAACAAAAGATAGACTAATTGATTACATAGAGTTATCCAAAATTGGTTACATCAATCCCCTAGTTAAAGGTTTAGTTACACATCAATGGAGAGAATAAAAACATAGAAGAGATGAAGATAAAACCCATTATGGCGAGATGCTTCTGTCTTGAAATCCCCGTCGTCTTCCTGTTTCCAGTAATCTTCTAATGATGGAATGAATATCAAAAAGTGAAAGGAATCGGTATCTGATGGTCTGATAAGGTCGGCCCTTCCTTTATTTGCTTTTTCCTTTCTTTCTGTTTATAGGTCTTCAGCAGCTTTGAGGAAACGCGGAGACGGTCCAACGCTTGACGTGCCGCTGGGTGGGCACGTGCATGGACAGCGGAAAATCCAAGACAAACACGCTGGAATGGCTCGCTTGAGGGGTCGCTTGGGAGGCATGTGCCTCTTGAGCGGCATGGGACGCGGTAAATCACCCTTGTCGACCGCCTGGAGTGCCGCCGATGATGCATGTGCCTGTTGAGCGGCATGGGCCGCGGAAATTGAGGATTTTGGCCTTTCCTTCATCGTTTGACTCCACCATTTCCAAAATAAGATTAGATCAACGCCTCTATGGAAAGAGACCTGCAACGACTTAACAAACACATCAACCCACCAAAAAGACCCAAGAAACACGCATAAACATAGGCAAAATGGGCAAAATATAAGCATATAATTAGACTGATCAGTATCTAGAAATCAAGACATGCAAATCAATAAGAACAAGGTATGAATATTCAATATATCACACTAAAAACCTAGTTCTTAGATCATGAAATAAAACATAGAAAATAACATGAAGCACATCACACATACATTTTCTAGAATCAATTTCATGATAAATCAAGTTTAGCACATATATGTTCAAGACAAATCACAAAGCTAAATCTCAATTAACAAATTATCAAACAACCCTAGCATGTGATCTAACATACTTCTCAACAAATTTCATCAATCAAATAGTAAGAATCAAGAGATGATCAAAGATGAAATTGAAAAAGAAGAAGTTGAAACAAACATACTGACCACGGACTGAAAATGGATCAACTGAGAAAAATGGCGAAGTCAGCTGCCTCTGAAAATGCTTGGATTTTGTAGCTCTCTTCAAGACCAACAATTTTGGTTTTTGAATCGATTGATTTCGAGTTCGTATGAGAGAGATATGATCAAAATACTAAAACTAAAATTGAGAGAATTCTGCAGAATTTTGTGAGTGTTCTTCAAAATTCTTTTTACCAGTGTGGAGGGAAGGAGATGAGTTTAAAAGGAGGAGTGAGAGATATTTTTCAAGCAAATCAAAGCGTGCCATGTCACCTCCCTGTTGGGGGTGCGTGGGGCCCATGGGAACAGAGGGCTCCCTTGGCCTTGGGGCCCACGGCCTCCCTCACGGCCAGGCCTTGTGGCCTCACCGCTTCAGACCACTCTCGAGCGCTCCTTCGGTTCTTCAGCCCGTATCTTGGGCATCCGAACTCAGATTTCGAATCCGTTTTTGGATTACGAATCGTGACTCCCTCACGCACAACGATGACTACACGACTTTGAAAAATGGTTGAGAAATCATCTTGAAAAACGACGATGAAGTCAACTCAACGAATGAGAACGAAAAGTAGCGTAGTTACATCGTTTGGACTCGAAACCTTATGAATGAGTAACCGAAACGACCGGAACTCAATAAGGCATCATAATAGAACATATTCAAGTCCAAATACAAAAATATGGAAACAAACAAACACAAATTCACACAAGCATGCCATATCAAAGAGATCACAACGCATGCAATTCTACAATGTTTATCAATACAAGATCAATGCATGAGCATACTATGAGATGTGTGAATGTGTTATACCAAATGTTTGAACCATGATGCAGGGACACACATGTATGAATTGTGTGTGTGTGTGCGCTAACGCCTTGCAAGAGGATAGAAGTCAAGATTTACCTTTGACGTTTTTCACCTCTTGAAGACGACTTTTGCACTAGAAGTTGCTCACTTTTTAAGCTTCCTTTCTTCAAAGAATGTCCTAAGCAACAACTAATACATACATAGAGTGTTTTGCAATGGAATTAAGCCAATACAAATAGTGAACCTTACAATCTCCCCCTTTGGCTATTCCATGGCAAAACCTCAACCTCACCATACAATGTTTCACTCAAATAAACTCAAGTTAGTAGCATACTCTCAATCTCACATTACAAAGAAATTCCTAGACTAAAAAGTCTTCAAGTCTTCAAGAATTCCTCTTTTGGTTTTCAAAGTACCTATGATAGAAAATAGCAATCCAAAACAAGAGATCTTCTCTAAAGAAGAATGGTGAGTTATCAACATAAAACAAATATAAAAGACATCCCTTATCTCATACAAAAATGCATTATCTCAAGTGATCAAAATATTTTCATATTAAAGCACTCCCTTAATTTCCTAATTCCCAAGGACCAATCATCCTTAACGTTATTAAGAAAGAATTCTTTCTCCCCCTTAAGACAAAGTCACAATTAAGCATAAAGAGGAATATTTTCACACATTTGGAACATGTTTTCCACACAAGGTGTGAAGTATACAAAATCTCCCCAATATCAAACATGGTGAGGAATTCTCCCCCTTAAGACAAAGTCACAATTAAGCACAAAGAGGAATATTTTCACACAATTGGAACATGTTTTCCACACAAGGTGTGAAGTATACAAAATCTCCCCAGTATCAAACATGGTGAGGTATACATTTTCTCCCCATTTTTGTCAAGGAATAGACAAGGGACACAAGAGATAAAGAACGAGATATAAAGCAAACAAATCATATAGAGAGCGAAGTTGAATAAACTAAAGCTCCCCCTTAACATATGCTCCACATATTATCACCAAGTAGATTTGTTCACAAGGGACATCACACAATCACACAATCAAGCAATAAGAGAAAATATTTCATAACTTGTCAAAGTCCAAGAGAGAATCATAGATTTTAATTAATCTCTCAAAAATATTCTCACATTGCTAATGAATCAAGCACATAAGCAAAATGTGTGTGTGTGAATGCTTCTCACATATATAGAAGGAGTAATTATGATATCAACATGCAACTCTATCCACACCTATCCATCTAAAGCATTTCCAAAAATAGGTCAAACCGATATTCATCCGAATTTTTGCTTTTAAAAAGAATAGATATCAACATATGAGCGTGTGTGTGCATGTGGCTCGTTTTCCCGTTTCTATTTGTCAACCCGAGCTTTTCCACAATTCTCAACTATACACCATAAGCCTTTTTGTTTTGTTTTAGGCTTGAATCAAAGAATATTTTTTTAAATGATTCTTTTCAACACTTCTTTGATTTTTCTAACATAAACATATACACCTCATGGCGGCTTTCACTCATCACAATGGCGTAGCCCTTTCCTACATTGGGTGGCTGCACAACCAAGGTGTGTAGCCCTTTCCATGAGGGTGCTCGTTGATTACTATGTAGTGCCGAAGCAAAATGGATACATACCATAGGTCATCTATCATGTACTTAGCAATAAACTTTTAGATGCATCCATTATCTACACATTTTCAACCACATATACTAAAAACTAAAACATATAAGAGAAGCATTGGTGCACTTTTTCAAAAATAAGATTTTCAAGCTCAAGTGCATGATCTAGACACAATAAAAGATATTTGTTTAAGATCACTACTTCTCAAGTGAGTAGCTCTCAAAGATAATGATATTCAATTAAAGTTTTGCTCATCAAGCCACTCACAATCACACATAGACAATAATCAACATAAATCATGCCAATCGACATTCTAAGAGTTTTAAACCTCTCTTTGTCCAAGGGCTTGGTGAACAAGTCCGCAAGTTGATTTTTAGTAGGCATATGCTCTAGAGAAACAATAGAATGTTCAACATGTTCTCTAATGAAATGATGCCTAATATCTATGTGCAATGATATCATGCAAACATAGAGTTGAAAAGATGAAATAGAAAGCAAGCTTTTAGAGTAGAGAAATACCTTAGCATGCTTTTTCACCAATGAAAGGTCTCCGCTCTTTTTATGAGCTTACTTGGCTTGTTTGTCCTCATGACAACAAGTTGTTGGTGTGTCATCCCAAGAAAATAAAGACCAAACACTTTCAACTCAAACAAACACATGAAAATGACTTTCTCTAAAAGTCTTAACAAAACTTTTCACCAAATAGATTTCAAAATTCAACTTCTTTAAAGTTAATCAACAAATTTTGACTATCATAGTGAATATGAGAATATTAAGTTCATGAATTGATTAGAGACACCAAGTTTGAATACTAGACCTAGCACATTACAAATAGCTTAGTCATGTATCAAACTTAGAACTCTTATCAAATAAGAACAAAAACATTCTCATATGTGCTACTCAATCACGTATGAGAGCACTCACCTTTGACCATATTGGTCTTAGGTGAACCAACACAAACAACATCATGATCATTACGCATGGCAATATGAAATCTAGAAGATAAATCATCAACTTTCTTCTTCATGAAAACATCACTCATATTAAAGTCAACATTTTTGCCACGCACAAATATTTCATCAAGACTCTTCAAATGATCATGGTTAACACTCTTCTTAACCAACTTCTTCTCAACATATTTCTTAACATGATTATTATTAACATGCATGTCATTCTTTTCAATCCAAATTTTCTTTGTAGGTTTCTTCACATGAATATGATCAATATGCACATTTCTCAAAGCATCAAAGCTATTGTCATGTTTAGAAACTTTCAAAGAAGATTTATACATTTCACAAGAATGCACATTATTTTTCTTAACCCAAACTTTCCTTGTTGATTTCTTTTCATTAACATGTTCATCATGCATAGTCTCTAATGCCCTAACATGTTTAGAAACAACCAAAGGAAGTCTTTTCATCTCACTAGCATGCATCTCATTCCCTAGTTCGCATTGTCTAATATACTTGTAGCATTTATGTTTGATATGCCCTACAACATTGCAAAAATGACAAACCGGGATAAACTTAGAGATGTTATGTCTAGCTCTAGACTTAAACACATGCTTAGGAGAATGATTAGGTAACTTTTTCACATTTTTATCATGTTCCACATTTCCTAGTTTGCATTGCCTAGCATATTCATAGCACTTAGGCCTAATGTGACCAACCACATTACAATAATGACAAACCGGAATGAATTTAGAAAAGTTACCTTTTGGGTGTGCATGCTTTGGTTGAGAAGTCGGTTGAGAAGTTCCATAGCTCTTCTTGTCTTTGTCTTTGATGTTGGAAGGAATAGTAGTAGAGTATTTCTTCTTCTTGGACTTTCTTGACTTGTTCTTGGTTGTAGGAGTCTTCTTAACTTCTTCTACAAAGCCCAAGCCACTCATATCTCCATGATGCTTTCCAAGCTTTATTACTTCATCAAGCTTAATGGCTCCTATTTTCATGCCATTAATCGACTCTTTGAGAGCTTTGGCTTCATCTATAAGCTCACACTCCTTTATCTTCATGATAGACAAAGAGTTCTCTTTTTGCTTAATCTCTCCTTCCATGGCAAACAACTTCATAGTAAAGTCTTCTTTTAGATCATCTAGCTCTTGAGCACTTTCCTCCACCTTATAGACATACTTCTCAATGGTCTTTTCATGCTCCTTAATGACTTCACTTTGCTTGCTCATCTTCTCCAAAGACATCTTCTTTTCATTGATAAGAGCTTTAAAAATCACCACTAAATTGGCATTGATCAACTTCAACTTGATGTTCTCTTCATTCTTTTGTTGAAGGATCTTGTCATTGAAGCTTATAAAATCTTGATTTGAGGAGACTTCAAACTCTTCATGATTAGAGGAGATTTCACTATCTTCACTACTCGAAGAGTATTCACTTTCCTTATTACTTGAGGAGTCTTCACTACTACCCTCAAATCGTCCTTCATATATAGCCGGGTGAGCAATATTATTGCTAGTATATTCTCGTTCATTTGAGAACTCCTCTTCCTCTTCTTTATCACTCACACTCACATCACTCCAAGAAGCCGCCATTGCTAAGCCTTTCTTAGACTCTCTTTTCTCATTAACATACTTGGTAGAGATAAATCCAATCCCTTTGCATTCATGACATCGAATTAACTTCTTCATAGATTCATCCTTGCAATCTACCACTTCTTTTGGAGTGTTCTTCTTCTTGACTTCCTCTCTCTTAGAACATATGTTCTTTAGAAATTTCTTGAAAGTTCTCACCATACTAGCCACATCATCTTCACTCTCCTCATTGGTTACCTTGAGTGCTATTACCTTACCCTCAATCTTAGGCTTGAACCCAAGCTCATAAGTTTGTAGAGACCCAAGAAGCTCATCAACCCTCATAAGATCGACATTCTTGCTTTCTTCAATTGCGGTCACCTTTGCATTAAATCTCTTTGGCAAGGATCTCAAGATCTTCCAATTAATTCTCTCTTGTGGATATAGCTCTCCCAAAGTTTGACTTTGGTTGGTGATATTCAAGAGTCTAGTTTGGAAGTCTACTAACTTCTCATCCTCATTCATAACAAGACTTTCAAATTGAGAAGTAAGCATTTGTACTCTAGACCTTCGAACCGCTAACGTACCCTCATTGGTAGTTTGCAAAGTATCCCATGCTTCCTTTGCCGATTCAAGGTTTTGGATGTAGATAAATTGAGTACTATCTACACCTCCAAAAATAGCATTCACCGCTCGATGATGCCATTTAGCATTATCAAAATCAATGGCCGTCCATTCGGCTCTAGGATTCGCAATCAGAGTGCCATCTTCAATCCTTTTGGTAGGCAACTCATAACCTTCCTCAACACTTATCCATGCTTTTTCATTAATGGATCTAATGTAAGTTCTCATCCTAATTTTCCAAAAGGAGTAGTTACCACTATTCAATAGAGGAGGTTTACCACTAGAAGCACCTTCCGGCATTGAATCACCCATAGCTACAAAAATGAACAAACACAACAAAACACAACAAGACAAAACACAAACACTATAATATAGATCTATCTAATTACTTCTAGACACCCGCTCTGATACCAATTGAAATTCCCTTAAGCAATATAGTGTAAAATATACCTAGAGGGATGTGAATAGGTATTTACTCAAATTCTTCCACTATTAAAAATGATGCGGAATACAACAAAGAAAATGCACACTTGATTAGATTTAGCAAATGAATTGATTTCACTAATACAAGAGTTAATCAATTTACAAGATATGCAATCAATGTAAGATATGGAAGATAAAGAAAAGTAAAAACAAAAATGAACACAAGTGTTTTTACGTGGTAAAACCTCAAAGAGGAAACATCCACGGGTTGATACCACAACCACCGGCAAAGCAATCCACTATATGAAAAAGGACTTACACACTCAAGCTATCACTCATGATATCCGCTCAAGCTATCAACTCCTAATCTACCCTCGAGCTAGTGAATCACCAAGCCTGCTTCCTATCCGAGATGTGTCCTACACCTCTAGAAAGCAACTTCCTATCCAAGACGCTCACGTCTCTAGGAAGATTCCCCTGCTTAGCTATCTAGATCCAATGATCCTAGTCAAGCTTCTCTAGCTCAACCATCCGGAGTATAAAAACTCCTAGCTAAGACTTTTGCTTGCCTATCCGGATCCTCCCGACCCTAGACAAGACTTCCTTGCTCTATCCACAAAGCTTCACTCACTTTGCTAGAGACTTCAACCTAATGCAAGGCTATGATCTAAGTGATGCAAATGATGCACACACAATCAAATTAAGCTAGATGATCAATCAAGCTCAATGTACATGTTCAATGATAGTCTAGAATATGCTTTCAACAATCAATCACAAAAGTATCTAGAAATCAAGACATGCAAATCAATAAGAACAAGGTATGAATATTCAATATATCACACTAAAAATCTAGTTCTTAGATCATGAAATAAAACATATAAAATAACATGAAGCACATCACACATACATTTTCTAGAATCAATTTCATGATAAATCAAGTTTAGCACATATATGTTCAAGACAAATCACAAAGCTAAATCTCAATTAACAAATTATCAAACAACCCTAGCATGTGATCTAACATACTTCTCAACAAATTTCATCAATCAAATAGTAAGAATCAAGAGATTATCAAAGATGAAATTGAAAAAGAAGAAGTTGAAACAAACATACTGACCACGGACTGAAAATGGATCAACTGAGAAAAATGGCGAAGTCAGCTGCCTCTGAAAACTCTTGGATTTTGTAGCTCTCTTCAAGACCAACAATTTTGGTTTTTGAATCGATTGATTTCGAGTTCGTATGAGAGAGATATGATCAAAATACTAAAACTAAAATTGAGAGAATTCTGCAGAATTTTGTGAGTGTTCTTCAAAATTCTTTTTACCAGTGTGGAGGGAAGGAGATGAGTTTAAAAGGAGGAGAGAGAGAGATTTTTCGAGCAAATCAGAGCGTGCCATGTCACCTCCCTGTGGGGGGCGCGTGGGGCCCACGGCCTCCCTCACGGCCAGGCCTTGTGGCCTCACGCACTCCAGACCACTCTCGCGCGCTCCTTCGGTTCTTCAGCCCGTATCTTGGGCATCCGAACTCCGATTTTGAATCCGTTTTCGGATTATGAATCGTGACTCCCTCACGCAAAACGACGACTATACAAATTTGAAAAATGGTTGAGAAATCATCTCGAAACGACGATGAAGTCAACTCAACTAATGAGAACGAAAAGTAGCGTAGTTACATCGTTTGGACTCGAAACCTTATGAATGAGTAACCGAAACGACCGGAACTCAATAAGGCATCATAATAGAACATATGCAAGTCCAAATACAAAAATATGGAAATAAACAAACACAAATTCACACAAGCATGCCATATCAAAGAGATAGTCACAACGCATGCAATTCTACAATGTTTATCAATACATGATCAATGCATGAGCATACTATGAGATGTGTGAATGTGTTATACCAAATGTTTGAACCACGATGCAGGGACACACATGTATGAATTGTGTGTGTGTGCGCTAACGCCTTGCAAGAGGATAGAAGTCAAGATTTACCTTTGACGTTTTTCACCTCTTGAAGACGACTTTTGCACTAGAAGTTGCTCTTCACTTTTTAAGCTTCCTTTCTTCAAACATGCAGGGACACACATGTATGAATTGTGTGTGTGTGCGCTAACGCCTTGCAAGAGGATAGAAGTCAAGATTTACCTTTGACGTTTTTCACCTCTTGAAGACGACTTTTGCACTAGAAGTTGCTCTTCACTTTTTAAGCTTCCTTTCTTCAAAGAATGTCCTAAGCAACAACTAATACATAAATAGAGTGTTTTGCAATGGAATTAAGCCAATATAAATAGTAAACCTTACACATCTACTACAACAACCTCCTCCTCCTTATGGTCACTATACTTGAGCCTAATGTCATCAAAGACAACATTTAATGATTCCATGACGCTTAGAGTCTTCAAGTTGAAAACTCTATAGGCTTTACTATTCAAGGCATAGCCAATAAAGATACCCTCATCACTCTTAGCATCAAATTTGCCAAGTTGATCACGGTCATTTAAAATGTAGCATTTGCTTCCAAAATTGTAGAAGTAGCTAACATTTGGCTTTCTACCTCTCCATAACTCATAGGAGGTTTGCCTAGTACCAGGCCTTAGGAAGACTCTATTTCCTATATAGCAAGCTGTATTGATGGCTTCGGCGCATAGATTCCTAAGGACATTGTTGCTAAGCAACATCACACGGGTTATCTCTTGAAGGACCCTATTCGTCCTCTCAATAACTCCATTTTGTTGAGGTGTCCTAGGAGCTGAAAACTCATGGGAGATGCCTAAGCTATTGCAATAGCTTTCAATGTAGGCATTCTCAAACTCTCTCTCATGGTCATTTCTAATCCATTTAATGCTTTTAATGTTAGAGTCTTTTTCATTTTCAATTTTAAAGCAAAGCATTTTAAACTTGTCAAAAGTTTTAGATTTTTCTCTAAGAAAATATGTCCACGTGAACCTAGAGAAATCATCTACACAAACAAAAATGTATCTTTTTCCACATAAACTCTCGGTTTGCATGGGACCCATAAGATCTATGTGGAGAAGCTCTAGGGGCTCCTTGGTGGAGACATACTTGCCCTTCTTGTGCATGCTTTTGGTTTGTTTCCTTTGTTGGCAAGGTCCACAAATACCATTGACTTTCTTCTTGAGCTTGGGAAGGCCATACACAACATTGAACATATCTAAGATTCATAAATCCCGATAGTTCATGTGGCCAAGTCTTTCATGCCACAACTCAATTTGCTCATCCTTGGACATATTACAAGAGACAACTCTAGCCTCAAGACAATAACAATTGTCACTAGATCTCATACCTTTCAATAAGGTTGGTCCATCAGGCTTTAGGATTGAGCAATCATCTTTGTGAAACAAGACGGAAAATCCTTCATCACTAAGATGAGAAATGCTTATTAAATTGGCTTTCAAGCCATCAACAAATAAAGCATTGGACAAGGAGAGTAATCTGGGAATGGAAATGGTTCATTTCCTTACAACTCTCTTTTTGGATCCATCACCAAAGGTGACACATCCCCCATCCTCCATGACAAGAGTCTCAAAGAAACTCTTGTTTCCCGTCATATGCCTAGAGCACCCGTTATCTAAGTACCAAAAATTAGAAGAATTTGCCTTTAAGGCAATTTGAGAAACATGGCAAAAATAAGCATCTCTTCTAATCCACCTAGGAGAAACACTTTCTTTCCGAGTGGTCAATGGTACATGGGCTCTAGATGTTCTAGGATCATGTAAATTGGTTATATTTTTCCTAGAGACATGCATCTTGGCTTTAGCCTTTTTCTTTCCTATCATGCTTTCAACTCTATGCATTTTGATATAATGAAAGCAATTTGGTCTAATGTGGCCATCAATACCACAAAAATGACATGTAGAAATAAAGTCAGGAATCATACCATAACTTTGAGTATGCATTGGAGCCTTCCCATGTCTTTGTGGTTGTCTTGGTTGTTGATAAAGATCTCTCATTCTTTGTTGTTGACCAAAACTTGGTTGCTTTCATGGTTGAGCTTGCATGATAGGTCTCTTCCCTTGATGGACTTTAGGTTGAGGGAAGTTAACTTGAGGAGATCTTGTAGGATGAGCTCGAGGTGGACTTCTTGGTGCCACCTTCATTTGAGCACTTCTTGAACACTCTCCTAGGTCAATTTTCTTCCTAGGTAATTGACGAGGAGGAGACTCCTTGAGGTTCATGCTCTGGACAAATATGGTCTTGCTTGGAGTGGAGGACACTTTGTCATCTTCAAACCCAAGACCCATCTTGTCACTTGGCCTTTTTCCAACATCTAACATGAGGTCAAGTTTTTTTTAGTGTTAGAGCCCATCTTGGCTATCAATTCTCTAGCATCTTCAAGCTCCCTCTTTATCCCTTCTTCACTCCTCTTAGATAAGTCTAACTCCTTTCTTAGCTTATCTTCATTCTCCATGGTTCTCACCACTTCTTCACTTAAGTGGTCAACATGTGTTGAAAGCTCTAGGTTTTCTTCCTTCAATCTTCTAATTTCTCTCTTGTTCTTTAACCTTGAACTCTCAAACTTGATTATGTAGTCATGCATATCCATTTTCTCCACATTTTCATTTGTGGAGTTAGATGAAGAGTCATCTTCACTCGAGTCATTTTCTCATTGACTCTCATCCTTTTCTTCATTAGTACATTTGCTCTTGTGGGAGGAGGCCAAGACAATGAAGTTAGCTATGAGATCTTCATCATCTGAAGTCTCATCACTCTCATCGGAGTCATCACTTCCACTTCATGTGGCGGCCATCACTTTTCCCTTCTTGTTCTTCAAATTTTTGGGAGCGATGTGTCCTATGCTACCACACTCAAAGCATTGGATCCCTTTCCTTTCACTCCTTTCTTGCCTAGGCTCAAACCTCTTGAAAGGAGTCTTTTTCTTCAAGTATTGGCCTTTGGATCCAAAGCCATTCTTCTCGAACTTGGTGAACTTCTTGAACCTTCTCATCAACAAGGCCAAGTTTTCGTCCGAGCCATCCTTCTCCTCATTCTCATCTTTGGAGGATTTCAAAGCAATTCCCTTTTGCTTTTTAGGAGGTGTCGAGATAGGACCCTTCCTAAACTCATACGCTATAAGTCTCCTAATCACCTCACTTGGCTTCATATCCTTGTAACCACTATTCTCCTCTAAAGCAATTACCTTGGACTTAAACCTCTTGGGAAGCGATCTCATTATCTTTTGCTTGATCATTCTATCTGAGTAAGGGTCACCAAGTTGATGACTTTGGTTGACTATATCCATCAACTTGATCTCAAAGTCGTTGAAGCACTCATCCTCCTCCATCCTTAGCATCTCGAATTGAGTTTGGAGGACTTGAAGCTTAGAGTTTTTAACCACTTTGGTTCCCTCATATGCAACTTCTAGGATGTCCCACGCCTCCTTAGTGATCCTAGTGTTTTGAATCAATTTATATTGATTCTCATCCATTGCACATAGGATGGCATGCATCGCCTTCTTATTCCATTTCGATGCCTCAAACTCTTGCGCATTCCATTGCGCCTTAGGGTTGAGTACATCCTCTCCTTCACCCGTAGGAGTCATCATCGGTAAAGTGTAACCGTCTTCAACCGCTATCCATGCCCTATCATGGATTTGGCAAATATATGACTCCATCTTGCCTTTCCAAAAGGTATAATTCAACCCGGTGAGTAAAAGAGGTCTCGTGCTAGAAGCACCCTCATTGCCACCACCGTTTCCACTCATAGTGTTTATGAATGAATGAAATGAATGCAAATGTATGAATGATAAAAAATCACACGAAATGTAAAACACACCAAAACAAGCAAGAATCACCTAAGTATATCTAGGAACCTGCTCTGATACCAATTGAAACTAATATTATACGGTGTGTATAAAACTTTCTAAAGGGGGGGGGGGGGTTGAATAGATTTTAATCAAATTATTACCAATTTTCATAATTAGTCAATTTTATGAAAATAACCCCAATCTAGTCAAAGCAATAAATCAAGTGTAAAGTGTGGAATTTAAATAACACTCGATTTTTGCATGGAAACCTTCAACAAGGAACAACCACGGGCTATTATGTGCGCCACACACGAACCTCAAATCAATTAATTGCAATGGTGTTTGCAACCTAGGTTGACCTTGTGGGGAAAAATACGGTCAACGCAGCGGAAGCGAGACTAAAAACAAGTTTAGTATATTTTAAAAATTTTCCTTTGATGAACCTTAACCCTTTAAATTAATTAAACATATATATAAACTAATAAAAGTATAATACCTTTTGTCGCATGATCCGATTGACTTGCATCGATGGTAATCTGCAAGATCTTCAATCCTAGCACGAACGTGAATCACCTAGGAGCGTGGTCTCCCTTTTCTTTGAATTGCGTACCTGAGGATGGATAAACAAAATCTCTTTTTTCTGTATGTTAGTCACAAAACATCCAAAAGACTACAAAGATTATTCCGGTCACTTTTGAGTTCTCAATCTAATGATCGAAACTCGCGTGAACCGTATTCGAAGTTGTACACACAAGCCTATTGATGTATAAGCAATTAGTGTACTATCGAAAATAGAATAATCTCTTCTCTCTTTTTTGTCTTGGCCGAATTCAACACACACTAATCACTAGAGTAGGATTTATTTTCTAAGCAAAAGAAATAATTCTCAAGCCAAGCAAGTAGGGTGGCCGAATTTCATCTCTTCACTTATATAGGGTGACCGAAATTCCACTCTTTTTTCTTTTAGGGTTGCCGCATCCTTTAGTGTAGGAGTTTGTAGGTGACCGAAATCCTCACTCCAAGAGGATTTAGGTTTTACCAAAACTCCTATCACTCTTGAGAATCCAAACCCTAATCCAACTCTATAGTGTAGTATTACATTATGACTAAATTAAAAGACTTCCTATTTGATTAAATAAATAAACCTAATTATTTATTTTCTTACCAAACAAGTCTTTTACTTTTAGTATACTACTACCAATAGTATAATTCTAGGAAACATATTTCCTGATCAGGAAAAGATTTTATTTCTTAATTAAATAATTAATTAATAAATTAATTAATTCTCATTTAATCAAACAATAAAATAAAATAATATTTTTGACTAAATAATTAGCCTTGCCGCCCACATCATATATATATGGGCTTAATATTATTTTCTTATTTTATTTAATCCATTAGACTTTAATTAAAAAGCCCACATGTGAACCAGACCCATTCTTACTAAAAGAAACAAGCCCACATGCCTTCCATTAATATATTAATATAATTGATAAGCCCATTAAATAAATAATGTGCAAATTATATTCTTAATATATTAAATGCAATTCTAGATGGACCCATAAATTGGTCCGGTAGAATATATCAAGTGATCCATGCAAGTCCGTGTGGATTGGGGATCTTGGCGGGCTTTAAGCTTGAATAGACATAACCTAATCACAATCAACAAATGATTCACTTAACTCCGATCCATTAATTTTAATTCATTCCACTAAAGAGCTAAAATTGAACTCTTAAATAAAGATAGAATAAGAAGATGTTCCTCATTCATACCCTAGACAATCATATTGGAGATAGTGTATCCTCGTGATTAATATCAGTAATCGCTAAGAGTTCATAGACCGCCTATAACTCTCCTAGTTACCATATTTACTCATATGACCACGTTTTGAACTTGGATATTTTGACTTGTCCAGAAGCCATGTTTTCAATAGCCACTATCAAAAACTCAACGTTGAGATTTAATATCCAATTACCTCAAAACATCCATATGATGATATTATACTCTCATTTAATAAATGGAGCCATGATGTCCATATCTATAAATGAAGTCCTCTATCGATTAACCAATGAATATCACCAAACTATCGAGGATAGACTATGCTATATAATCGTACTCATTGATAACTCAAAAGATACCACTTGCAACCATAAGTCCATCATTTATCTCAGGATTAAGATAGACTCTCCGATTGTCCTGATAATGAAAAGACTATTATCTATTGACGGTTCTAGATAAAGCTTTTCATTGTGATCTAGTTCAATGCACCCAGTGCACTAGATTCTTTTACTCGAAGACTCTCCGATGATTTTAGACTCATCATATCTCATTTGATCCCACTCAAATGCTAGCAAAAGAATTCTACAACTTTAACAAGGTAAAGGTGCCAAACCTTTAATTTAAGTTGTGAACATTATTCAAGACTAACTAAAGAATTGTGTCTTCCTCATACATATCTAGATGTACGAACAATTCTTCTTTTCTCATAGTCTTTAGACCTTATGATTATTTACTTTTGACAATTATAATATTAAACTATAAATGCTATAAGATTTGTTAAACCAGAAATCACTTTATTAATATGAAAAAGATTGTCAATTACAATATTACACTATTGCTATAGAGCATAATCCTAACAATCTCCCACTTGCGCTATAGCAAATGTGTCATATCTCTCATGCCTATGTTCTCTAGATGCCCATCGAAACTCTTCTGAGGTAGAGCCTTTCTGAAGGGATCTGCTAGATTTTCTGCTGACGCGATTTTGGTAATCGTCACATCACCCCTTTGAACAATCTCCCTTAAAAGATGATACTTTCTTTCAATGTGTTTTCCTCTCTTGTGACTTCTTGGTTCTTTCGAATTAGCCACTGCTCCACTGTTGTCACAGTAGATAGTGATCTGCTTATTTGCACTAGGAACCACTTCCAAGTCTATCAAGAATTGGCGGAGCCAAACAGCCTCTTTGGCAGCCTCGCATGCAGCAACATACTCAGCTTCCATGGTGGAATCAGCAATACAAGATTGCTTGATACTCCTTCATATGACTGCTCCTCCTCTAATAGTAAACACAACTCCTGATGTGGATTTTCTAGAGTCAGAATCTGATTGGAAATCAGAATCTGTATACCCAACCAAAAATTAAATCCCCTCTAGAGTATACAAGCATATTATCTCTCGTTCTCTTGAGATACTTGAAAATATGCTTGACTGCCGTCCAGTGATCAGGACCAGGTTTCAATTGAAACCTGCTAACTATGCCAATAGCAAAATAAATATCTGGTCTAGTGCAGAGCATTGTATACATGAGACTTCCAATTGCCGAGGCATATGGAACTCTACTCATGAATTGCTCTTCATGCTCATTCTTAGGAACTTGTTCCTTAGAAAGTTTGATTCCATGTCTGAAAGGTAACATACCTTTCTTGGAATCCTGCATGGAAAACCTAGACAAGATCTTGTCTATGTATGAAGCTTGGGATAATGCAATCGTTTTATTCTTTCTATCCCTTATTACTTGGATACCTAGAATAAAACTTGCTTTTCCCAAGTCCTTCATATCAAATTGTTTTGCTAACCATTCTTTTACTGATGTCAATACACCTACATCGTTTCCAATGAGTAGTATATCATCAACATAAAGAATTAGGAAAACCAACTTGTCGCCCTTAATCCTTCTGTATACACAAGGTTCGTCAAGATTCTGAATAAATCCAAAACCTTTTACAGCTTGATCAAACCTTATATTCCAGGATCTGGATGCTTGCTTTAATCCATATATGGATTTCTACAACTTGCATACCTTTTCCATTTGGCATTTTTCAATGAATCCTTTTGGTTGTATCATGTAGATGCTTTCGTCAAGACTTCCATTAAGGAAAGCTGTCTTGACGTCCATTTGCCAAATCTCTAGATCTAAAGATGTTGCAATGGATAAGAGTATCCAAATGGATTTAAGCATGGCCACAGGAGAGAAGGTTTCCTCATAATCGATACCTTCTTTCTGTGTATACCCTTTAGCTACCAATCTAGCTTTAAAGGTTTCCACCTTTCCATCCATACCTATTTTCCTCTTGTATACCCACTTGCACCTAATAGGTTTTATCCCTTTAGGCAAGTCTACAAGGGACCAGACTTTGTTATCGAACATGGATTCAATCTCAGATTGCATTGCCTTTTGCCAATGGCGACTATCAACATCCTCCATTGCTTCCTTATACGTGTAAGGATCATCGTCGTCCGGAAGATTCTCCACTGATTCTCCCAGACCAATGTATCTTTCGGGTTGTGTTCTAACCCTCCCACTACGACGAGGAATGGTAGGTTGTTGATTTTGTGTTGGATCGGAAATTACAATTGGGTTAGGTTGTGTAACCTCTCGTGGAATTGTATCTCCTGACATCTCATTCAGGACAATTCTACTTCTAGGTATAAAATCATTCATATAGTCCTTTTCCAGAAATTTAGCATTTGTTGAAACAAATACTTTAAGATCTGAAGGACTATAGAAATAATATCCTTTAGTTTCTTTTGGATACCCTACAAATATACATGTTTCCGACCGAGACTCCATCTTTTCTGTCTTTCCTTTTAACATATGTGTAAGGATTCCCGTTTTGTTGATTGGCTTATTTCATGGTCAAACCACATGTTGGGGTTTTGAATGTAAGGGTAGTCTAAGTGTTTAATGTTGTAGATCAAAGGCCCTTCCATGACCTCAAGATACAAGCACGCCAAAGGTATAATCTCTTGTGCTTGGTTTTCTTTGAAGAGATTTAGTAGCACACACACACTTAGCATTCTTGCTATGAATGCATATTTGCTTATTTTTATGTGCATCTCTTCACATGTCACTTTACACACTAGCACTTTGGTTGATATATCTTGTTGTGTGTATATGTGCCTTATAATTTGTTTCCCGACATTGTTCGGAAACGTCCGCGCTTGCACTAATGAGTGCTTGGTTTTGCGCGAAGACCGTCCACGGAGAATGCCCTTGGCTTCTCCTTAGTTTTCACCATTGTTGGTGATCAACGGTTATGATCGGCGGCCTGGCCGCCGAATGTAACCGCCGTTTCAGTCCAGTTTGGTCTGAAGCAATTATGCGGTCCAGATCGGCGGTCACGACCGCCGTTCGAAACCGCCGTTCATACCTGATCGATTTTAATCCCTCGGGTTTGATTCGGCGGTTAGATCGGCGGTCACGAAACCGTCGTTGATGCTCTGTTCTTCACGAGCTCAATTCGGCGGTCGTTATCGGCAGCCTGGCCGCCGATTGAAACCGCCGAACGGTGCGTTTCAGGGGCAAAATTGTCTTTTCACATGCCCAATTCTTGATGTCTATAAATATCTTATTTTCTCATTCTCTGATCAAAGTTCTTAGAGACCTTAGAACCCTAAACATTCAAGAGAGATTTTTGAGAAAAAATCAAATCAAGAACTCAACTTTAAACACTCAAATCAAATCCCTTTTGCATCAAATTTCATATTTGATCTTCTATGCCTTCATAGAATTGATCCATGCATGGTTTTGAATCATCACATCTTATTTGGTATGTTCTTCACTAATTTCATATTACTTTAGTGTTTTTCATATTAATACATCTCTTTAATTACTTGTATGCTTTTGATTATATGCTAGATACAAGTTAGAGATTATTTGTGATGAAAATGATTGAGTGTTGATTGTGATAGCTAATTTGGTTTTTAATTAATCTTGATTAGCTAAGCTATTTGACATGTCATTTAGCAATTGATATCTAGGATTGATTTAAATTGATTATCTCATCATCCTAGATAAGCATCTAAGGTTACCTAGCCTTGTTTGTTATTTGAATATTCATATATATTCACATAGGTTGTTTCTCTTCATTGAGAAGTAAGTCTTGAGGCTAAGAGTGCTTAGGCCTCAAGTAAATTGGAATAGGGTTGCTAATAAAGGCCCGCTGGGTAGAAGTGAAGGGTTACAGACCGGAGTGTTAGACGAGGTCTACATAGGTTGTAAACTTCATTTCAATTAGTGATTTCGAGTTCCGAGTGTGGCGCACTATACAGTCCGTGGTTTTTCCCAGTGGTTGGGTTTCCACGTATATATCAAGTGTTATTTAAATTCCGCATCTTATTATACTTGTATGTATTTTTGACTAGTAGGGGCATTTTCGTAAAATTGACTTGCATGCGAAAATTGGGTAATAATAGTTAAAATCTATTCACCCCCCTCTAGCTTTATATAGAACACACCTCGAGTATTTAATTACTTTCAATTGGTATCAGAGCGGGTTCCTAGACATACATAGGTGATCCTAGCTCATTTTGGTGTGTTTTGCATTTGTGTGATTCTTTGATCATTCATACATTTTGCATTCATTTCATCCATTCATTATACACTATGAGTGGAATCGGTGGTTCAAATGAGGGTGCTTCGAGCGTAAGGCCACCCCTCCTCACCGGCATAAATTACTCCCAATGGAAAGGGAAGATGGAGGCATATGTGTGTCGAATCCATGATAGGGCATGGATGGCCATTGAAGATGGATATTCGCCTCCTATGATGACTCCCACAGGTGGAGGAGAAGAAGTGCTCAAGCCTAAGGCACAGTGGACACAACCCGAGTTTGAGTTGTCCAAGTGGAATCAAAAGGCGTGGCACGCCCTTATATGTGCAGTGGACGAAAATCAGTACAAACTGATTCAGAACACTAAGATAGCCAAGGAGGCATGGGACATCTTAGAGGTTGCACACGAAGGAACCGAAGTAGTGTAGGACTCCAAACTTCAAGTTCTCCAAACTCAATTTGAGACACTTAGGATGGAGGAGAATGAGTGCTTCAACGACTTCGAGATTAGGTTGATGGACATTGTCAACCAAAGTCATCAACTTGGTGACCCTTACTCGGATAGAAGGATCAAGCAAAAGATAATGAGATCGCTTTCCGAGAGGTTTGAGTCTAAGGTGACGGCTTTAGAAGAAAACAGTGATTTTAAGGACATGAAGCCGAGCGATGTAATAGGTAGACTTCTCGCCTACGAGTCTAGGAAGGGTCCTAGCTCCACTCCTTCAAAGAAGCAAAAAGGGATTGCTTTGAGAGCTTCCAAGGTTGAGAATGAGGACAAGGATGACTCGGATGAAGACATGGCATTTTTAATGAGAAAATTCAAGAAGTTTGTAAATTTCGAGAAGAAGGGTCATGCATCCAAAAGGCAAGAATTGAAGAAAATGGTTCATTTCAAGAAGGTTGAGCATAGGCAAGAGAATAGCGAAAGGAAAGGGATCCAATGCTATGAGTGTGGTGGCATAGGTCATATCTCACTAGATTGTGGGAATTTGAAGAACAAGAGAGAAAAAATGATGGCCGCCATTTGGAGTGAAAGTGATGACTCCGGAGAGGGAGATAAGTCATCAAGTGATGATGAGCTTATCAATAACTTCAAGGCATTGGGTGCCACTTGTGAAAAAAATGAAGTTGTTGGTAAGAATTTCGTTGCTAGTGATCCCATAGAAGAGAAAGTCGAAGAAGTAGCTCTAGAGGAGATAGTTGTTGCTTCACATTGGGATATGGCACTTATTGACTCAAGAGATCAAGGTGAAGGTCTTGATGAGGATATTGGATCCATAGGAGAGGAGGAGAGTCTAGAAGATGACACTAGTGGAGATGACTCCTTATCTAACTCTACAAATGGAAATGTAGAGAATATGGATATGCATGACTTTATAGTCAATGTTGAAAGCTCCATGAAGAAGAAAGATAGATTTCTAAGGATTTTAGAGGAAGAAAATCTAGAGCTTACAAATGACCTCCTAAAGAAGCAAGTGGAGAAAATGGATCTTAAGGACAACTTTGAAAGTTTTGAAAGCTCTAAGTTAAAGAATGAAAAAGAGATTCAAAGGTTAAAAGAAGAACTACTTAGGCTTTCAACATAAGTTGATCACTTGAATGATGAAGTGATAAGATCCATGGTGGAAGAAGACAAGCTAAAAGATGAGCTAGCTTTGTCTAAGAGGAATGAAGAGGGTTTGAAGAGAGAGCTTGTTGAAGCCAAAGAGTCATTGACTAGAATGACCACAAGCACCAAGAAGCTTGACAACATACTTGGTGTAGGAAAAAGCCCTTGTGACAAAAGAGGTCTTGGATTCAAAGTGAGCAAGGATTGCTCTATTCCTAAGAAGACCGTCTTTGTGAAGAGTTTGGGTAAGATAGAAGCGTCACCGGTGCAAACTCCTAGGAAGAAGTTAGAACTAGGACAATGTTCAAAAAATGCACAAGTGAAGGTGGTGAAAGCAAGACAACCCCAAGCTCAACGGATTAGAGCCTCTCGAGTCAACTCTCCTCAACAAATGACTCACTATAAAAAGAGGCAAAACATGCTACCTCATCCAAGGAGGCAACCCATTCCGGTTCAACCAAATAGAAGACATGAACCGACTCAACACCAAAGGAGACACCAAATGCATGATAAGTCTCCAATGACTTCACACGGATATGGTATGAATTCTTACTTTGTACCAACTTGTCATTATTGTGGTGTTTATGGGCATATTAGGCCTAAGTGCTTTAAGTACATTAAGCATTGTAGGATTAATAGCATGATAGAGAAAAAGAGGCTAAGAAAAGCCCATTTGCATGAGCCTAGGAAATCCTTTGTCAATAATCCTAGGTTAGTGAATGACATGCAACCTTTGTCCACTAGGAAGAAAAATGTCATATCTATGTGGATAAGGAAAAATGAACCCGCTTGCTACGAGACTAACAAGTCTCAAATAGGTTCAACTAAGTCCAATGGACTTGGTAGGTCCATAGGACCTCATGCCCTTTGTAAGGATTCCCATTCTTTGATTGGCTTATTTCGTGGACAAACCACGTATTGGGGTTTGTATGTAAGGGTAGTTTAGATGATTGAGAATCATTCTCAAAGGCCCTTTCAAGACCTCAAGGGACGAGCACTCCAAAGGTATACTTCTAGTGCTTAACTTTCTTTGAAGAGATTTAGAAGCACACACACCCTTTTCATTCTTACATTTGTGTGCATTCTCTTCATATGTCACATTACACACTAGCACTTTGATTGTTATATCTTGTTGTGTATTTATGTGTCTTGTAATTCGTTTCCCGATAGTGTTCGGAAACGTCCGCGCATGCACTAGAATGTGCTTGGTTTTGTGCGAAGACCGCCCACGGAGAATGCCATTGGCTTCTCCTTGGTTTTCACCTCTGTTGGTGATCGGCGGTTATTATCGGCGGCCTGGCCACAGAATGGAACCGCCGTTTGCTTCCAGGAGCAATTCTTCCAGGAGCAATTCTGCGGTCACGATCGGCGGTCACGACCGCCGTTCGAAACCGCCGTTCATACCTGATCGATTTCGATCTCTCGGGTCTGATTCGGCGGTTGGGACCGGCGGTCACGAAACCGCCGAATGAACCGCTCTTTATGCTCTGTTCTTCATGAGCTCAATTCGGCGGGCATGATCGGCGGCCTGGCCGCCGATTGAAACCGCCGAACGGTGCGTTTCAAGGGCAAACTTGTCTTTTCACATGCCCTGTTCTTGATGCCTATAAATATCACACTTTCTCATTTTCAGAATTTATGTTCTTTAACTCTAAGAACCCTAAACTTAAAAGAGAGACATTTGAGAGAAAATCAAATCAAGAACACCTTTTTAACACTCAAAAACCATTCTCATATGCATCAAAATATCATCTAGCATTTTCTAGCTTAGTTAGGATGATTGCTTGCATGGGTTTTGGTCAACACATATTCTTTGGTAAGTTCTTCACTATTATCATACATAATTAGTGTTTCATTTATCATTGACATCTCTTATATTATTTGTATGCTCTTGAATATACTCTAGATACAAATTAGAGATTGTTGTGTTGACATGATTGAGTGTTGTATTTTTGATAGCTATCTAGGTTTTGTTAATCTATGTTTAGCTAAGCTATTTGACATGTCATCTAGCTTTTAATATCTATGATTGAATTAATTGCATATTCACTATCCTAGATAAGCATATAGAGTAACCTAGCTCTTAATTGCATTTTGGATATTTTATATATTCACATAGGTTGTATAATCTCTTCTTAGAGAATTAAGTCTTGTGTTGTGACCGGGATTAGGTTACTTAATTCGCAAGCAATCGAACTAGGTCCACTTATACCGGGATTAGGTAGTTGGTATGATTATTGATCGGGATTAGATCATGAGACCGGGATTAGGTTGTAATCATTTCAATTAGTGGATTCGAGGTTCGTGTGTGGCGCACATAACAGCCCGTGGTTTTTCCCGTGAGGGTTTCCACGTAAATATCTTGTGTCATTTATTATTCCGCACTTTTTACACTTGATATTTATATTGACTAGTTAGGGGCATTTTCGTAATATTGACATACTTGCGAAAATTGGGTATTAAAGTTTAAAATCTATTCACCCCCCTCTAGATAGTTTTATACACACCGTGCTATAATTTTGTTTCACCCTTCATTAATGAAGGATGATACTAACCCCATATGAGGAACTCAAGCAAAGAGAGCTATTTTTGCATTCTTGTCACTTGCAAAAAATTTGAAAAATCTTATGCTTCTTGGTTGATTGCTTGAGTAAGCTTGGTTGCACATATGTATATATGTTTTCAATTCAATAAGTGTGAACCGTGCTTGTTTACAATCCATGTCATATTTATATTCAAACATGCATTTTTGGACTAGGAGATGTATGTAGGAAGTATGATTTGAATGACCTATGATTATCTCCATGACATGATGATTCTTTTATAACATGCTAATGTCTTATGAAAAGCATGAAATTCATGTACATGCTTAAATGAAAAAGCATGAATTGATAATTGCGTTCTTAAATGCAAAAAACTTGTGTGAAAAAAAAAAAAAAAAAAAAAAAAGCTTATGAGACTCAAATGAAAAAGGATCTAGTATCCATTCAAGGATTTTACAATCCAAATGTCTCTCTTTCTTTATTGGTTGAACATGTCTACTATCATACGGGTTTCATTCTCGGAAAAATCAAATAGGGTGCAAAGTTGCTCATGACATGTTTAGCTTATAAAGTTGGATATAGTTGTTCTTAAATTGAAATCAATGAAATTTCTATATCCTTGCTTCTCTCATGACAATGGTGAAATTGGTTTGAATTCCTATTAGAAACCTTTGTCATTTGCTTTGCCAAATACCATGGTATTTTGGACTTGAATGCTATATGTCTTGTATGCAAAGCATTTTGTTTCACACATTTTATCTAATAAATCTCCTCGTTTCTCTTCGATTAATTGAGATTGCATAAAGTGACTTATATTGATTATGCATATACTAGAATGCTACTATCTCTCTTTGCCTTAAGTGACCCGGTTGGGGACTACTCCTTTGCCTATATCATGACAAAAAGGGGGAGTAGAATGTGGTAAGGGGAGGTGCAAATTGTTGTAGCAATTGGTGCACATTGGGGAGAATATATATTGAGGGGGAGTAACCCTTTGAGGGGGAGCATTGCATACATAAAACAACATGATGTTGTGCTTAATTTTTTAAATATGCAAATGCTTGTTTTATTCTCACTTGATTCATCTCACCTTTTCTTGTTTTGGAAAGTTTAGAAACCTTGTTTCAGGGAATGATTGTTCTACAAGAGATTGAAGGCTTCAAGTTTTATTTTTTATATATCTCTTTGTATTGTAGAAAATCTTCATTGACCAATAGGTTTATTTTGTTGTGAGGAATCAATGTGAGTGGTGGTTTTGTCACGAAATAGCCAAAGGGGGAGATTGTAAGGATTCCCGTTTTGTTGATTGGCTTATTTCGTGGTCAAACCACATGTTGGGCTTTTGAATGTAAGGCTAGTCTAAGTGTTTAATGTTGTAGATCAAAGGCCCTTCCATGACCTCAAGATACAAGCACGCCAAAGGTATAATCTCTTGTGCTTGGTTTTCTTTGAAGAGATTTAGTAGCACACACACACTTAGCATTCTTGCTATGATTGCATATTTGCTTATTTTTATGTGCATCTCTTCACATGTCACTTTACACACTAGCACTTCGGTTGATATATCTTGTTGTGTGTATATGTGCCTTATAATTTGTTTCCCGACATTGTTCGGAAACGTCCGCGCTTGCACTAATGAGTGCTTGGTTTTACGTGAAGACCGCCCAAGGAGAATGCCCTTGGCTTCTCCTTGGTTTTCACCATTGTTGGTGATCGGCGGTTATGATCGGCGGCCTGGCCGCCGAATGTAACCGCCGTTTCAGTCCAGTTTGGTCTGAAGCAATTATGCGGTCTAGATCGGCGGTCACGACCGCCGTTCGAAACCGCCGTTCATACCTGATCGATTTTAATCCCTCGGGTTTGATTCGGCGGTCACGAAACCGCCGTTGATGCTCTGTTCTTCACGAGCTCAATTCGGCGGTCGTTATCGGCGGCCTGGCCGCCGATTGAAACCGCCGAATGGTGCGTTTCAGGGGCAAAATTGTCTTTTCACATGCCCAATTCTTGATGTCTATAAATATCTTATTTTCTCATTCTCTGATCAAAGTTCTTAGAGACCTTAGAACCCTAAACATTCAAGAGAGATTTTTGAGAAAAAATCAAATCAAGAACTCAACTTTAAACACTCAAATCAAATCCCTTTTGCATCAAATTTCATATTTGATCTTCTATGCCTTCATAGAATTGATCCATGCATGGTTTTGAATCATCACATCTTATTTGGTATGTTCTTCACTAATTTCATATTACTTTAGTGTTTTTCATATTAATACATCTCTTTAATTACTTGTATGCTTTTGATTATATGCTAGATACAAGTTAGAGATTATTTGTGATGAAAATGATTGAGTGTTGATTGTGATAGCTAATTTGGTTTTTAATTAATCTTGATTAGCTAAGCTATTTGACATGTCATTTAGCAATTGATATCTAGGATTGATTTAAATTGATTATCTCATCATCCTAGATAAGCATCTAAGGTTACCTAGCCTTGTTTGTTATTTGAATATTCATATATATTCACATAGGTTGTTTCTCTTCATTGAGAAGTAAGTCTTGAGGCTAAGAGTGCTTAGGCCTCAAGCAAATTGGAATAGGGTTGCTAATAAAGGCCCGCTGGGTAGAAGTGAAGGGTTACAGACCGGAGTGTTAGACGAGGTCTACATAGGTTGTAAACTTCATTTCAATTAGTGATTTCGAGTTCCGAGTGTGGCGCACTATACAGCCCGTGGTTTTTCCCAGTGGTTGGGTTTCCACGTATATATCAAGTGTTATTTAAATTCCGCATCTTATTACACTTGTATGTATTTTTGACTAGTAGGGGCATTTTCGTAAAATTGACTTGCATGCGAAAATTGGGTAATAATAGTTAAAATCTATTCACCCCCCCTCCCCCCCTCTAGCTTTATATCGAACACACCTCAAGTATTTAATTACTTTCAATATGCGCAGGACAGCCAAATATCCTTAAGTGTTGTAAACTAGGCTTGCGCCCGGTCCACAACTCATGCGGTGTTTGAGGAACGGACTTAAATGGTACATCGTTTAGAATGTATATAGCAGTTTGTAAAGCATATCCCCAAAAAGAAATAGGAAGTGTTGAATAACTCAACATAGACCTAACCATATCCAAAAGAGTTCTGTTTCTCCTTTCTGATACCCCATTCTGTTGAGGTGTTCCTGGTGCAGAAAACTGAGAAACTATCCCATTATCAATAAGATATTGCTGAAATTCACCAGATAGATATTCTCCACCACGATCAGATCTTAAGATTTTTATGTGTTTCTCAAGCTGATTTTCTACTTCAGCTTTGAATGCTTTGAACATGTCAAAAGCATCCGACTTATGTCGCATCCGACTTATGTCGCATGAGATACACATAGCCAAATCTCGAGTAATCATCTGTGAAGGTGATGAAGTACTCATATCCACCTCTAGCTTGAATGCTCATAGGACCACATACATCAGTTTGTATCAATCCTAAACATTCAATGGCTCTTGCACCTTTGGCCGAGAACGATCTTTTGGTCATCTTACTTTCCAAACAAGATTCACAAGTTGGTAGATCATCAACCTTTAAGTCACTTAAAGGTCCGTCACTTACCAGTCTTTTAATCCTATTAAGGTTAATATGACCTAGGCGTAAATGCCATAGGTATGTTTCATCTATTGATAATTTTACTCTTTTATGATTAGGTTCCGTTAATTCTGTGTCTAACGAGTGAGAGATATTTCTATGCAAAAAGTATAGACCATTTTCCAATGTACCTTCGCAAATAATTTTGTCATTCTTACTAATAATAAAAACTTTATTAAAAGTAACCGAATATCCAAATTTATTTAAACAAGAAACTGAAATTAAAATCCTCTTGAATTGAGGTACATAATAAACGTCTATTAAATCTAAATGACATCTAGAATCCAAATAAACTCTAATATCTCCCACTGCACTTGCAGACACTAACGTTCCGTTGCCCAAGCACAAATTGATTTCATTCTTATTCAGTCTTCTCCTTTCTTGGAACCCCTGCAAGGAATAACAAACATGATTAGTGGCTCCAGAGTCTATGATCCAAGAATCTGTAGAATCTGCCAGAAAACATGTTTCAAGATAATTTACATTACCTTCTTCCTTCTTATTCTGGGACTTTGGGAAAATTTCTTTTCCAATGTCCCTTTTCACCACAAAGGAAGCATTTCCCTTTCATCTTGGTTACTTTCTTAGCCTCCTTCTTGGTAGACCCAAGTTGCTTTTTCTTCTGTTGTTTCTTGACCTTCTGACGGGTCTTAACAGTAGCAACTTTACCAACCATATGAATCTCTTGACCTTTGCTTTTCACAAGGATCTTTTCAACGCTTTGAACATCTTGCATCAGGCCTTGTAAGGTGTATTCCTTTTTGTTCAAAGTGTAGTCCAATTTGAACTGATCAAAGGAATCTGACAGTGAATTGACAACCATATCAATTTTTGTCTCACCATCTATCTCAGCGCCATGCAGTTCAGCAATGTTGAGATGTGCTATGACTTTCATCATGTGATCCTTTACAGCCTGTCTAGGTTTCATCCTAAGATTCATAAAAGCAGTCACTGCCTCTTTCTTAGTCATCCTGGACTTCATAGCAAACATCTTATCTAGAGACATCATTATATCAGCAGCAGACTCCATTCCTTTATGCTGCTGTTGCAACACGTCGGAGATAGTAGCCATAATATAACATTTGACCATATCATTTGAAGTCTTCCACTGCTCATACTCATCTCTTTGCATTATACTAGATTCATTATTAGGAGCAGGTGGTTTAGGAGTAGTCAGAACAAACTTATGTTTTTCATTTTGCAGCAACAACCCAATTTTCCTTTTCCATGTGACATAATTATCTCTAGTTAAAGTGTTATCTTTCAGGATGTTCATAAGTGATGGGGTCATGATTTCTGAATAAAACAAAAATTTATATGAGTAAATAATCATTATTAAGCACTTTTGAATATTTATCTTGATTTAAATAAATAACTCAATCATAAAAATTTAACAGTGATCTAACACCCATAAATGTTACGCCTCCTTTGGGAGTTCGCACCATTTACTAGTTAGACTAGGACCCACCTAATTGTTAACCTTAACAACCAACGTTTTCAATTTTAGCCTTGCAATTTTACTGACAAGAACTCTTGAGAGGATATCAATAAAATTACATTGAGTGTGTTACCAAGATATCGACCCTCAATTTTCTCTCACGAAAATCCCTCCTTGGGGAGTAGATATCGTTTGAGTCAACTGTCTAGTCTATCCTTGTAAGGAAGTATGTTGCTAAATTCCATTCATGGACGCCCCTTGGGGGGATTACCAATAAACAATAAAGCTCAACTAACCTTGGAGGCCATAGGTGTTACAAAACACCTTCTCCCACTCAATTATTTAAGGCGTGTGATTAAATCCCATAGAATGATTTACCAAGTTATCTAGATGCCAATTTAGATACCTAAATCATTCGATGCATGTTCATACCAAAAGAGATATATGAGTGGCACTCCTATTCTATATGACATGTTATCATACAATAACAAATATTGTAATATTTATACAAAAATAAATAGCCACAATTTTGGTCCATCCTAGAAAAGCAAGTAAATTACAATTTGTTAGGAATACAAGATCTTCAAGTGGCCATCAACCATCCGCGCATACCTCGGCTGCCTCCCATAGGCGTGCACACCCCACAACCCCACAAAGGGGCTGCCGTGCGCAGCCCATGAGACCCAAAGGGCTGCCGTGCGCAGCCCATCATGATGTGGGCTTGCCATATGCAGCCCAATCCACTCCTAGGGTGCGCATGGTGCTCGTTCTAGGTTCCGGTTGCTTCCCATTCTTCATGTCTTCGAATCTTCAATACTCGAACATTTTACAGCAGTATATAAACATATAAAATACTGCAGTATTATTTATTTATTTATTTTTATTCACTGCAGTACTTATTACAAAAAAAAAAAACTGCATTTAAAATAAATAAAAAAACTGCAGTAAATTATAATATATAAAATACTGCACTATTTATTTACAATAAAAATAAATAAAGCAACTATCAAGAAGGAATTATGGCGATGATAGACCACCCTTCTTGTTACAATTCCAAAACAAAAATACATTGAAAATCTAGGACAAAAATCGAGCAACAACAATCCACATAAAAACATATATAAATCCATACATCGTAATTATATATGCGAATACCTAGAGTGCCAACTCTTTCTAAACATGCATAATCACAATAAAAAGAAATTGATTCACGTATATATACGTTAATTAATTAAAGGGTACAACCAAGGCTCTGATACCAATTGTAGGGAAAAATACGGTCAACGCAGTGGAAGCGAGACTAAAAACAAGTTTAGTATATTTTAAAATTTTTCCTTTGATGAACCTTAACCCTTTAAATTAATTAAACATATGTATAAACTAATAAAAGTATAATACTTTTTGTCGCGTGATCCGATTGACTTGCGTCGATGGTAATCCGCAAGATCTTCAATCCTAGCACGAACGTGAATCACCTAGGAGTGTGGTCTCCCTTTTCTTTGAATTGCGTACCTGAGGATGGATAAACAAAATCTCTTTTTTCTGTATGTTAGTCACAAAACATCCAAAAGACTACAAAGATTATTCCGGTCACTTTTGAGTTCTCAATCTAATGATCGAAACTCGCGTGAACCGTATTCGAAGTTGTACACACAAGCCTATTGATGTATAAGCAATTTGTGTACTATCAAAAATAGAATAATCTCTTCTCTCTTTTTTGTCTTGGCCGAATTCAACACACACTAATCACTAGAGTAGGATTTATTTTCTAAGCAAAAGAAATAATTCTCAAGCCAAGCAAGTAGGATGGCCGAATTTCATCTCTTCACTTATATAGGGTGACCGAAATTCCACTCTTTTTTCTTTTAGGGTTGCCGCGTCCTCTAGTGTAGGAGTTTGTAGGTGACCGAAATCCTCACTCCAAGAGGATTTAGGTTTTACCAAAACTACTATCACTCTTGAGAATCCAAACCCTAATCCAACTCTATAGTGTAGTATTAAATTATGACTAAATTAAAAGACTTCCTATTTGATTAAATAAATAAACCTAAATATTTATTTTCTTACCAAACAAGTCTTTTACTTTTAGTATACTACTACCAATAGTATAATTCTAGGAAACATATTTCCTGATCAGAAAAAGATTTTGTTTCTTAATTAAATAATTAATTAATTAATTAATTAATTCTCATTTAATCAAACAATAAAATAAAATAATATTTTTGACTAAATAATTAGCCTTGCCGCCCACATCATATATATATGGGCTTAATATTATTTTCTTATTTTATTTAATCCATTAGACTTTAATTAAAAAGCCCACATGTGAACCTGACCCATTCTTACTAAAAGAAACAAGCCCACATGCCTTCCATTAATATATTAATATAATTGATAAGCCCATTAAATAAATAATGTGCAAATTATATTCTTAATATATTAAATGCAATTCTAGATGGACCCATAAATTGGTCCGGTAGAATATATCAAGTGATCCATGCAAGTTCGTGTGGATTATGGATCTTGGCGGGCTTTAAGCTTCAATAGACATAACCTAATCACAATCAACAAATGATTCACTTAGATCCGATCCATTAATTTTAACTCATTCCACTAAAGAGCTAAAATTGAACTCTTAAATAAAGATAAAATAAGAAATTGTTCCTCATTCATACCCTAGACAATCATATTGGAGATAGTGTATCCTCGTGATTAATATCAGTAATCGCCAAGAGTTCATAGACCGCTTATAACTCTCCAAGTTACCATATTTACTCATATGACCACGTTTTGAACTTGGATATTTTGACTTGTCCAGAAGCCATGTTTTCAATAGTCACTAT
This sequence comes from Acer yangbiense, assembly GCA_008009225.1. Lineage (NCBI taxonomy): Eukaryota > Viridiplantae > Streptophyta > Magnoliopsida > Sapindales > Sapindaceae > Acer > Acer yangbiense. The sequence continues at coordinate 30,962,372 of CM017773.1, forward strand.
CGAAAACTCAACGTTGAGATTTAATATCCAATTACCTCAAAACATCCATATGATGATATTATACTTTCATTTAATAAATGGAGCCACGATGTCCATATCTATAAATGAAGTCCTCTATCGATTAACAAATGAATATCACCAAACTATCGAGGATAGACTATGCTATATAATCGTACTCATTGATAACTCAAATGATACCACTTGCAACCATAAGTCCTTCATTTATCTCAGGATTAAGATAGACTCTCCGATTGTCCTGATAATGAAAAGACTATTATCTATTGACGGTTCTAGATAAAACTTTTCATTGTGATCCAGTTCAATGCACCCAGTGCACTAGATTCTTTTACCCGAAGACCCTCCGATGATTTTAGACTCATCATATCTCATTTGATCCCACTCAAATGCTAGCAAAAGAATTCTACAACTTTAACAAGGTAAAGGTGCCCAACCTTTAACTTAAGTTGTGAACATTATTCAAGACTAACTAAAGAATTGTGTCTTCCTCATACATATCTAGATGTATGAACAATTCTTCTTTTCTCATAGTCTTTAGACCTTATGATTATTTACTTTTAACATTTATAATATTAAACTATAAATGCTATAAGATTTGTTAAACCAGAAATCACTTTATTAATATGAAAAAGATTGTCAATTACAATATTACACTCTTGCTATTGAGCATAATCCTAACAGACCTCAACCTCTCACGGTCTATAACCCACCACTACTACCTGCATGCCTGTAAAAGTGAACCTAGTCCAATTTGCTTACGGCCTAAGCAACCTTAGCCACAAGACTTACTTCTCAATGAAGAGATTAAATAGCCTATGTGAATATAAATGATATCCAAAATGCAAATAGAGCTAGGGAACACTAAATGCTTATCTAGGATTATAAGATGACAATTAAATCAATCCTAGATATCAAATGCTATATGACATGGCATAACACTTAGCTAACTTAGATTCAACAATCCTAGGTATAGCTATCACAATACAACACTCAATCAAAACAACACAACAATCTCTATCTTGTATAATAGAATATAATCTAAGAACATACAAGTGATTAAAGAGATGTCTTGTTAAGTAAAACAATAAGATTAGATGAAATTAGTGAAAAACTTACCAAGAGATGTGTGTTGAGTAAGACCCATGCAAGCAAGTATCTTAGATATGCTAGATGGATGCTAGATGAAGTTTTGATGCATATGAGAATGGTTTTTGAGTGTTTAGAGAATCAAAGGAGCAACCTTTTTGCATTTTCTCTTAAGTCTCTCTAAATTTCTCTTTAAGGTCCATAAAATGCAAGAGATAAATTTAGAGAAAGAGATAATGATGTATTTATAGACATCAAAAACAGGGTAGGTGAAAAGACAAGTTTGCCCCTGAAACACGCCATCGACAGTTTCAAAACCACCGATCCAACCGTCGAATTGAATCCAGAGAGAACAGGGGATAATCGACGGTTTCAATCGACGGTTTCATAACCGTTGATCACAACCGTAGAAATAAACCTGAGGGATAAAATCAATCAGGTCTAAACAACAGTTTCGAACGGCGGTCGTGGCCGGTGATCATAATCGCATAAATGCTCCAGAACCTTCTGGACTCGAACGGCGGTTTTATTCGGCGGTCGTGTCCACTAATCAAACTGCCGTTTCACCAATTGTGGTGAAACCAAAGGAGAAGCCAAGGGCATTCTCTTAAGGCGATCCTTATGCTAAACCAAGCATACCATTGTGCATGCGTGGTAGTTTCTGAACAATGTTTGTGAAACGAATTACTAGACACTCTAACACATAACAAAATACAAAAACAAAGTCCAAGTGTGAAATGTGACATGAGAAGAGAATGCACACAAGAGCAATGCACACATATGTAATCATGACAAGTGTGTGTGTGTGCAACTAAATCTCTTTAAAGAAAACTGTTAACCGAAAATTGCCATCGGGGTGCTTTTTCCAATTAACAATTTATGGGGACCAAGATCGGGGTAGATCTTGGTCTGCATGGTATCAAGTAGTTCGATACCCTTTGCTTTCTAAATATCTACTAAGGTTGGCATACGATTGTAGTAAGAAAAAATGGATTTAAACATATGGTAGGGATAATACTCAGCTTATCTTATTCAAAATAGACATATAGTATGGTTACAATAGATTGATAGCCTAATGATCAATACATGAACTAAGATAAAAATAAATTTGAACGACAATGGTGATGGAGCTTTTTGTGTTTGTCGATAAGTGGAAAATCATTAGGACTTCTTCTTTTCGATCCCCTTTCTCTGTGGTGATACGATCAATATATAGGTCCGTGCCTTGCCATGCTCCCTTAGAACTTCGGGTCTAGGGTTTTAGCAATTTACGGGTCCTTCCTTTGGCGATTCACGGATTTGTCGGGCCTTGATCCCTGAAATCAAGTGTTTCCTTTGAGAACAGAAAGAGTTGACTTTGTTTTTGAATGTGACTCTTGAATGGCGGGAGTGCACGTAGTATTTTATCAAACGATGGCGTTTAATGCTTGTCTTTTTACTCGGCTCACTGTTCGGGGTACTTGCTCCTTACTTCAAGTGGGGTCAGAGTACCAGGATTTGCTAAATGCCCACTGCTAGCTTTTTGGCGAATCGGGGTACTCAAGTACCTCACCCTCTTCTTACTCTTCTTGATTGATGCTTGACCGTGTCAGGGCACCGGTTATCGGGCTACCAAGATACCGGGGTAGCGGGGTGAAAGTAATACAATAATGCTCGGTGTGTATGATAAATATATCTAGAGGGGGGATTGAATAGATTTTAACTATTATTACCCAATTTTCGCATGCAAGTCAATTTTACGAAAATGCCCCTACTAGTCAAAAATACAAGCAAGTATAATATAGTGTAGATTTAAATAACACTTGATGTATATGTGAAAACCCAACCATTGGGAAAAACCACGGGCTGTTTAGTGCGCCACACTCAAACCTTGAAATCCACTAATTGAAATGGAGTTTACAACCTATGTAGACCTCGTCTAACACTCCGGTCAATAACCCCCCACTTCTACCACTCGGGCATTTAAAAGTGGCTCTAGTCCAATTGCTTAAGGCCTAAGCAATCTTAGCCTCAAGACTTAATTCTCTATGAAGAGATTATGCAACCTATGTGAATATGTATAAATATTCAAATAACAAACAAGGCTAGGTAACCTTAGATGCTTATCTAGGATGATGATATAATCAATTTAAATCAACCCTAGATATCAATTGCTAAATGACATGTCAAATAGCTTAGCTAATTAAGATTAATCAAAAATCTAATTAGCTATCACAAAACAACACTCAATCAATTCATCACAATTAATTCTCTTTTCTTGTATTTAACATATGATAAAAAACATACAAGTAAATTAAAAGAGAATATGCTTGATAGTAAAATACTAAAATAAGATGAAATTAATCAAAATCTTACCAAGCATGTTGTGATGATGCAAACCCATTCATGGATGCTTTCTATATAGACATAGAAGATGCAATATGAAATTTGATGCACAAAGGATTTGATTTGAGTGGTTAAAGATGAGTTCTTGATTTGATTTTTTCTCAAAAATCTCTCTTTGAAGTTTAGGGTTCTAAGGACTCAAAGAACTTAATCAGAGAATGAGAAAGTAAGATATTTATAGACATCAAGAATTGGGCATGTGAAAAGACAATTTTGCCCCTGAAATACACCAATCGGCGGTTTCAGTCAGCGGCCAGGCCACTGTTTACAACAGCTGAATCGAACCTGAGAAGAATAGGGGAACAACGGCGGTTTCATTCGGCGTTTTCGAAACCGCCGATTAAACCGCATAATCAAACCCTGTAAGGTTCATGATTTGTATTGGCTTGATTCCATTGCAAAACACTCCATGTATGTATTAGTTGTTGCTTAGGACATTCTTTGAAGAAAGGAAGCGTAAAAAATGAAGAGCAACTTCTAGTGCAAAAGTCGTCTTCAAGAGGTGAAAAACGTCAAAGGTAAATCTTGACTTCTATCCTCTTGCAAGGCGTTAGAGCACACACGCACAATTCATACATGTATGTCCCTGCATCATGGTTCAAACATTTGGTATAACACATTCACACACTCCATAGTATGCTCATGCATTGATCTTGTATAGACAAACATTGTGGAATTGCATGCTTTGTAACTATCTCTTTGATATGGCATGCTTGTGTGAATATGTGTTTATTTGTTTGTGTATTTTGTGTTTAGGACTTGAACATGTTCTTATTTAATGCCTTATTGAGTTCCGGTCGTTTCGGTTACTCATTCATAAGGTTTCGAGTCCAAACAATGTGACTATGCTACTTTTCGTTCTCATTCGTTGAGTTGACTTCATCATCATTTTCTGAGATGATTTCTCAACCATTTTTCAAATTTTTATAGTCGTAGTCATGCGTGAGGGAGTCATGATTCATAATCCAAAAACAGATTCGAAATCGGAGTTTGGATGCCCAAGATATGGCAGAAGAACCGGAGAGTGCGCGAGAGAGGTGAGGGAGGCCGTGAGGCTCACGGCCAGAGGGGCTCTCTGCCCCCGTGAGCCTCACGCGCCCCCCACGGGAGGGTGATGTGGCTCATGCCAATTGGCCCCTGAAAACCTTCTCTTTCCTCCTTTTAAACACTTCTCCTTCCCTCCAAACATTTTCAAGAATTCTAAGAACACATCTCGGATTTTCTGCAGAATTCTCTCAATTTTCGTTTTCTTATTTTGATCATATCTCTCTCATACGAACTCGAAATCAATCGATTCAAAAACCAAAATTGTTGGTCTTGAAGAGAGATACAAACCCCAAGCATTTCTAGAGGAAGCTGACTTCGCCATCGTTCCCAGTGGATCGATTTTCAGTCCGAGGTCAAGGTTGTTCGTTCAACTTCTTCTTTTTCAATTTCATCTTTGATCTTCTTTTGATTCTTACTATTTGATTGATGAAATTTGTTGAGAAGCATGTTAGATCATATGCTAGGGGTGTTTGATCATTTGTTAATTGAGATTTAGCTTTGTGATTTGTTTTGAGCATATATGTGCTAAACTTGATTTTGTGTGAAATTGATTCTAGAAAATGAATATATGATATGTCTCATATTATTTTCTAGGTTTTATTTCATGATCTAAGAACTAGGTTTTTAGTGTGATATATTGAATATTCATACTTTGTTCTTATTGATTTGCATGTCTTGATTTCTAGATAATCTAGTGATTGTGTATTGAAAGCTTATTCTAGTTTATCATTGAACATGTTCATTTAGCTTGATTGATCATCTAGCTTAATTTGATTGTGTTTGCATCATTTGCATCACTTTAGATCATAGCCTTGCATTAGGTTGAAGTCTCTAGCAAAGTGAGTGAAGCTTTATGGATAGAGCAAGGAAGTCTTGATTAGAGTCGAGAGGACTCGGATAATCAAGCAAGGGAGTCTTGTCTAGGGTCGGGAGGATTCGGATAGGCAAGCAAGAAATCTTCCTAGAGACGTGAGCGTCTTGGATAGGAAGTTGCTTTCTAGAGGTGTGGGATACATCTCGGATAGGAAGTAGGCTTTGTGATTCACTAGCCCGAGGGTAGATTAGGAGTTGATAGCTTGAGCGGATATCATGAGTGATAGCTTAAGTGTGTAAGTCCTTTTTCACATAGTGGATTGCTTCGCCGGTGGTTGTGGTATCAACCCGTGGATGTTTCCTCTTTGAGGTTTTACCACGTAAAAATACTCGTGTTCATTTTTGCTTTTATTTTTCTTTATCTTCCATATCTTTCATTGATTGCATATCTTGTAAATTGATTAACTCTTATATAAGTAAAATCAATTAATTTGTCAAATTTAATCAAGTGTGCATTTTCATTGATATATTCCGCATTATTTTTAAATTGGGAGAATTTGGAGCCTATACCTATTCACCCCCCTCTAGGTATATTTCACTACTACTTAAGGGAAATTTCAAACCCGATAGATTAAAATCGATCAGGTATGAACGGTGGTTTCGAACGGCGGTCATGACCGCCGATCGTAACCGCAGAATCACTCCAGATCTTTCTGGACTGAAACGGTGGTTTCAATTCGGAGGCCAGGCCACCGATCAAACCGCCGATTCACCAGTGATGGTGAATCTAAAGGAGAAGCCAAGAGCATTCTCCGTGGGCGGTCTTCGCGCAAAACCGAGCACATTCTAGTGCATGCGCGGACGTTTTTGAACATTATCGGGAAACGAATTACAAAGCACATATACACACAACAAGATATCAAACAAAGTGCTAGTGTGTAAAGTGACATGTGAAGAGTATGCACACAAGAACAAGTATGCTAAGTGTGTGTGTGCTAACTAAATCTCTTCAAAGAAAACCAACCACTAGAAATTATACCTTTGGCGTGCTTGTCCCTTGAGGTCTTGGAAGGGCCTTCAAGCTTGAAGATCAATCATCTAAACTACCCTTACACAAACAACCCCAACATGTGGTTTGTCCACGAAATGAGCCAATCAATATATGGGAATCCTTACACGAGGTACCTGGATGTAGACAAATACTAGGCACCTCGTGATAGTAATGTCTCTGTGGCCTTGTCTTCGAGGTTTTCCGGTGCTTTCTGGGTCTTGGAAGCCTTGGAATTTGCTTGAGGCGGGTAGGAGTCTATACTATAGCTTTTCTGTATGTAGGCGGGGTATTCAGATGTCTCTCATGTTGTTGCTTTCTACCCCGACTAATATTTCTAGTGCCGATGGAAAATTCTTCTTTGGTCCCTGCCATTTTTGGCGGTTAACAGAAGTCCCCCCTGACTTGAACACTGGTACCTTGCTGGGGTTGGAGTCAGGAATTCTAGTTCGTTTGAAGGATTTTCTATTCTGTCTAATCTTGTCTGGCTGGCTTCCAATACTAAGGAGGAAATCCTCCTCGTATACGGTGATATTTGATGTTAATCCACGTGTCCAGAAGTGATTGTTTTGTGAATTCAAACTGGCCGTTTTTGGCGCGGCTTCCTCGGGTTTGTTTCATACATGTCTCCAACCATTACTTCATCTTTCCTTCTATGCTCCGGTAACCGTTCAAGCATATCTTCAGCCATTACTCCATATTTCCTTTTTCGTTCCGATAACTACCCAACTCCTATCTATAAATACACCCCTCTTCTCCTCTCCTCTCCTCTCCTGTTTACGTTCACTTATCTTCTGAAATCAAGAACTAGAATCTTTCCATTCTTTTGTGAAATCAAGAACTGGGGTTTTCTTCTATTTCTATTATAATGGCATCTCCTTCGAAACTTCCCAATTCTACTCAGGACGCTCATTTGCCCTTTCTGCCTCCTCGACCTGTTTCCTCAAATTCTCGCTCGGCTTCCGCCCATCTTCCTGATAGCCTTGATGGTCCTTTGAACGTGCAATAGACGGATTTAGCGAGGAGTTCCCCGTCAGTCGGGGGAAAGAAACGCAGTCGGGGTGGAGGCGACGCCACTAGTGAGGGTATCTCGTCTCAGAGTCGTCGTTGTACTAGGAATCCCCGTATTGGGTCGGGTTTCCACAACAGGCCTGATGACCCAGTCCAAATAGTGGATGAAGAGGAGGGTGTTGGTAACGACGACAACGAAGGGGAGGAGGGGGATGATATCCCTGCCGTGGAATCCACGGGAGTTATTGTTGGGCCTCTCCTCCCTTTTAACGAAAGCCGTATCATCCCGGACTCAACTTGCAAGGCTGACACCCTAGCTCGGCTTAAGAGAGTTTATAGGATCCCGGACGCTATCCACCTCTCTCTCCCTCATCCGGGGTATAAAGTATACGCTCCTCCTCCAGGCTGCCTGTTAATTCATGTGGCGGCTTTTGAGTGTGGAGTCCGGCTTCCTCTTTATCCTTCTCTTCGCAGGTCTCTTGTTGCTTTAGAACTAGCCCCGCTGTAAATTTCACCTGGCTTCTGGAAGAACTTGACGGGGTTCTTGGTGCTCTAGAAAGAGCAGTGTGATAAAGAAGGTGTGGAAAAAGAGCCCGGCTTCGATGAGATTCGCTACATCTACCAAGTGACGAGCATGGTTCCCCGAGGTCAATTCTATCTGAGGCCCAAGAACAAGATGCAGTTCATTGTTCCTGGGGCAAACGTGAAGTTCAACCCACCCTGGAAAGATGAATGGGTCGGGGTCGGGGTCGTGGTCGTGGTCGTGGTCGTGGTCGAGGGTGATTGGGGTCAATCAGTGTACTTGGATGGGGTCGAGTATCCGGTTCCTACCCGTTTTTCCCTGAAAGATAAGTGGAGTCTGATCGCGCTCCAAATGTTCACATTTAGCGCTCCCTTTTCCTATCTTTTGTATTCATTTCCGAGCATTTTTGTGTATTTAATAGGGTGTAAATAAGTGTTTCAGGTAATTAGAGGAATTCAGGGGCATTATGGTAATTGTGGAGAAATAAGAGGAAAAAGTGAAATAATCAAGAATATAATGCAGATTCTGTGAATAAGAGAAAGCTCAGGGGAGCAAATGGTAATTCGCCAGCCAAAGCACAGCTTCAGTGCCACGTCAGCAAGTGGGACGACGTCGTTTAGGGTGTCACGCGCGTCAGCATGACGTCAGCGTGACGTCACCCCTTCTTCTACCTCCAGTCGGGTCGACCACGACCCGCGTGACCCGGATCTGACCCGGTTCAAACTCGGTTGACCTGGCGATTTACCCGACCGATTTCGCCACTTTCCAGCGGTTTTTCTGACCTTTTTCTGCCCAAATCGATGGCTCTCCACTTCCCGATCACGATAGACCCATTTTGGCTATTCCATGCACAAGTTTTGCCTCCCATCCAAGTCCACCAAACTCCATTGATGGTGCAAGCTTCAAGCTCACTTCCAACGAGTTCTTGGCCGCCCAAACTCGTCCAAACTCTCTGAGGATCAGCGGTTTCATGCAGCGGCTTCTTTCCCGCCGTCCAGAAGGTCCAAGCTCGGGGCCAACGTCCAAAAATGCCCGACGACTTCCGACGGCGGGTAAGAACCCGCGAGCCTGGCATTCTGAACCCGTCGGAGTGACCGACCTTGGAGATATTTCGGCCAAACCTTGCCTAAATCTTCCCTAATATATATATCCCTCTTTCCTAACCTAAAACACTCTCTCTAATATCCAAATACACATCCTCTTAGACCAAATTACACCAAATAGCTTAGAATTACACTAGTATAGCTTAGATAACTTAGAAACTCACTACTTGTTGCATGTGAGCTTCATAGCTTGGAAGGAGTAGATTTGGAGCTTCATTGAAGATAAGAAGATTACCATCTTGTGGTTACTTCTATCTATTACTTCTTTCCATTATTTGTGATTCATGTAACATGTATGTGTATAATAATCTTTATGTTGAGGGATTGATTTTCATATGACTTATTATTGTAATTAATTGATCTCTACCTTTATATATCCATATTTAGCTATTAAATGTTGAATTGAATTAGATTGAATAGATGCATGTTGTTGATTGACGAATTAGTAGCATGTAATCTTGATTAATAACATTTGATTAGCTATATTGGAGAATTATACAAATTATAGCATGGTGTGTATAAAGCTATCTAGAGGGGGGGTGAATAGATTTTACGCGTTTTACCCAATTTTTCGTGTTAGTCAAAATTACGAAAATGCCCTCAAGATAATATAACCAAGCAAGTGTAATATGGTGCGGAAATTAAAACAACACTTGGTTTTTACGTGGAAACCCTCACGGGAAAAACCATGGGCTATGTAAGTAAGCCACACTCGAACCTCGAATCCACTAAATGTGCAAATGATTACAACCTAATCCCGGAAGTAATCACACACCTACCTAATCTCGGTATGAGTGAACCTAGTCCTATTTGCTTGCGATCTAAGCAACCTAATCCCGGTTGCTACACACAAGACTTACTTTCTCTAGAAGAGAATACAACCCTAAGTGAATATATGTGAATATCCAAAATGCAACATAGAGCAAGGGAAACCCTATATGCTTATCTAAGATGATTAATATGCAATTAGAACAATCCTAGATATCAAAACTAAATGACATGTCAATTAGTTTAGCTAATCAATATTAAGCACAAAACCTAGCACAATACAAATTCTCAAACATACATCATACTCATTTCAATATTGTATCCAAAGCATACAAAATAACAAACAAGTAATTAATTGAGATTGCTAGATAAGAGAAACACAAAACATGTAAGATATTAGTGAAAAGCTTACCAAGCAAAGTATGATGAAGATTCCATGCAAGATGACATCTAGAAGATCAAGGATGATGCTAGATGATGATTGATGATCATGAAAAAGTGTTTGAGTAATCAAAAATTGAGTTCTTGGAATTTTTCTTCTCTTTGAAAAATATCCTAAGTATGAATTCTGAATATGAACTCTCTTAATTGACCTAAAGTCAAAGTGACATATATATAGGGGGCCAAATCAAAGTGTGGTCGTTTAAGTAAGTTTCAAAGAAACGCGCCGATCGGCGGTTTCAATCGGCGGCCAGGCCGCCGATTATGACTGCTGAATTGAGCTCGTGAAGAACAGAGCAAAAACGGCGGTTCAGTCGGCGGTTTCGTGACCGCCGATCCCAACTGAAAGTCCTAGAGGCGTGTTCAATATAAAGCTAGAGGGGGGGTGAATAGATTTTAGCTATTATTACCCAATTTTCGCATACAAGTCAATATTACGAAAATGCCCCTACTAGTTAAATATACAAGCAAGTGTAATATAGTGCGGAATTAAAATAACACTTGATGTATACGTGGAAACCCAACCACTGGGAAAAACCACGGGCTGATTAGTGCGCCACACTCGGACCTCGAAATCCACTAATCGAAATGGAGTTTACAACCTATGTAGACCTCGTCTAACACTCCGGTCAATAACCCCCCACTTCTACCACTCGGGCCTTTAAAAGTGGCTCTAGTCCAATTGCTTGAGGCCTAAGCAACCTTAGCCTCAAGACTTAATTCTCTAAGAAGAGATTATGCAACCTATGTGAATATGTATTAATATTCAAATAACAAACAAGGCTAGGTAACCTTAGATGCTTATCTAGGATGATGATATAATCAATTTAATCAACCCTAGATATCAATTGCTAAATGACATGTCAAATAGCTTAGCTAATCAAGATTAATTAAAAACCTAATTAGCTATCACAAACAACACTCAATTAATTTTCATCACAAATAATCTCTAACTTGTATCTAGCATATAATCAAAAGCATACAAGTAATTAAAGAGATGTATTAATATGAAAAACACTAAAGTAATATGAAATTAGTGAAGAACATACCAAATAAGATGTGATGATTCAAAACCATGCATGGATCAATTCTATGAAGGCATAGAAGATCAAATATGAAATTTGATGCAAAAGGGAATTGATTTGAGTGTTTAAAGATAGGTTCTTGATTTGATTTTTTCTCAAAAATCTCTCTTGAAAGATTAGGGTTCTAATTGCTCAAGAAACTTGTTCAGAGATTGAGAAAACAAGATATTTATAGACATCAAGAATTGGGCATGTGAAAAGACACTTTTGCCCCTGAAACGCACCGTTCGGCGGTTTAAATCGGCGGCCAGGCCGCAGATGACGACCGCCGAATTGAGCTCGTGAAGAACAGAGCATTAACGGCGGTTTCATTCGGCGGTTTCGCGACCGCCGATCCAACCGCCGAATCAAACCCGAGGGATTAAAATCGATCAGGTATGAACGGCGGTTTCGAACGGCGGTCGTGACCGCCGATCTTGACCGCATAATTGCTTCAGACCAATCTGGACTGAAACGGCGGTTTCATTCGGCGGCCAGGCCGCCGATCATAACCGCCGATCACCAACAATGGTGAAAACCAAGGAGAAGCCAAGGGCATTCTCCATAGGCGGTCTTCGCGCGAAACCAAGCACTCATTAGTGCAAGCGCGGACGTTTCCGAACAATATCGGGAAACGAATTATAAGGCACATATACACACAACAAGATATATCAACCAAAGTGCTAGTGTGTAAAGTGACATTTGAAGAGATTGCACATAAAAATAAGCAAGTATGCAATCATAGCAAGAATGCTAAATGAGTGTGTGCTACTAGATCTCTTCAAAGAAAAACAAGCACAAGAGATTATACCTTTGGCGTGCTTGTTTCTTGAGGTCATGGAAGGGCCTTTGATCTTCAACACTAAACACTTAGACTACCCTTACATTCAAAACCCCAACATGTGGTTTGACCACGAAATAAGCCAATCAGCAAAACGGGAATCCCTACACCAACCACCGAATCAAAACAGAGAGATTAAAATCAATCAGGTATGAACGGCGGTTTCGAATGGCGGTTTCGTGACCGCCGATTCAACCGCCGAATTAGACTGAGAGATAAATCAATCAGGTCTTGAAACGGCGGTTTCGAACGGCGGTCGTGACCACCGATCTCAACCGCAGAAATGCTTCAGACCAATCTGGACTGAAATGGCGGTTTCATTCGGCGGCCAGGCCGCCGATCATAACCACCGATCACCTAGATAGGTGAAAACCAAGGAGAAGCCAAGGGCATTCTCCATAGGCGGTCCTCGCGCTAAACCAAGCACATTCTAGTGCATGCGCGGACGTTTCCGAAAGTTATCGGGAAACGAATTACACAACAACATGACACAATTACACACAACAAAATATAATAAATAAGTGCAAGTGTGAAATGTGACAAATGAAGAGAATGCACACATATGCAATGAATGTTAAGTGTGTGTGTGCAACTAATCTCTTCAAAGAAAAGTAAGCACATAGAAATTTACTTTCGGTGCTTATCAACACGAGGTCTTCAAAGGGCTTCGAACAATAAGACCGATACTTAGGCTACCCTTACAAAGAACCCCAACATGTGGTTGTCTACGAAATGAGCCAATCAACAAATGGGAACCTTACAATCTCCCCCTTTGGCTATTTCGTGACAAAACCACCACTCACATTGATTCCTCACAAAGAAATAGAAACTACGGGACAACTATGATATTCTACAACACAAAGAGATAAGAAAATAAAACTTCAAGTCTTCAATCTCTTGTAGAATAATCAAGCCCTGTAAATAAGATTTCTATGTTTTCCAATACAAGTGAAATGTGAGATTAATCAAGTGATATCAAAAACAAGCATTTGCATTTTTAGAATTTAGGCACAACATTACAAAATATATGCAATGTATGATAAATGCAATGCTCCCCCTCAATGTGTTATCTCCCCAATGTGCACAATTGCAACACCAATTTGCATCTCCCCTTACCATATATTACTCCCCCTTTTTGTCATGATATAGGCAAAGGAGTAGTCCCCAACCGGGTCACTCATAGTAACGAGAGATAGTAGCATGCAAGATTTGCATAATTAATATAAGTCACTTTATGCATCTCAATTTAATCGGAGAGAAACAAGGAGATTTATTTGAGAGAAAATGTGTGAATCAAACATGCTTTGCATACAAGACATGTAGCATTCAAGTACAAAATACAATGATATTTGGCAAAGCAAATGACAAAGGTTTCTAATAGGAATTCAAACCAATTTCACCAATGTCATGAGTAAAGCAAGGATATAGAATACATTGATTTTAATGTAAGAGCAACTATATCCAACTTTATAAGCGAAACATGGCATGAGCAACTTTGCACCCTTTTTGATTTTTCCGGATAAGATATCCGTATGATAGTAGCCATGTTCAACCAATAAAGAAAGAGAGACATTTGGAATATAAATTCCTTTGAATGGATACAAGATCCTTTATTCATTTTGAGTCTCATAAGCTTTAACACAAGTTTTGCATTTTTAAGAATATGCAATCATCAATTCATGCTTTTCATGTGAGCATGTTATATGAATTTCATGCTTTTTCATTTGACATTAGCATGTTATTAAAGAATCATCATGTCATGGAGATAATCATAGGTCATTCAAATCATACTTCCGATATACATCTCCTAGTCCAAAAATGCATGTTTGAAAATAAATATGACATGGATTGTAAACAAGCAAGGTTCACACTTATTGAATTGAAAACATATATACATATGTGCAACCAAGATTACTCAAGCAATTAAAAGAAGAGGCATAAGATATTTCAAATTTTTTGCAAGTGACAAGAATGCAAACTAGCTCTCTTTGCTTGAGTTCCCCATATGGGGTCAATCATAGAACATCACTCCACAAGACATATCCCAATAGATCTACTAAGAGTTTTAAATCGAGTAGCATCTAAGGGTTTAGTAAATAGGTCCGCAAGTTGATCATTAGTACCTACATGTTCAAGTACTATGCATTTATTTTCAACAAGCTCTTTAATGAAGTGATGGCGGATGTCAATATGCTTAGTTCTAGAATGTTGCACCGGATTCTTGGAAATATTAATGGCACTCATGTTATCACAAAAGAGAGTGAGAGTACCTTGGTTGAATCCGTAATCTACTAGCATTTGCTTCATCCATATAAGTTGAGTGCATCCACTCCCCGCGGCTATGTACTCGGCTTCCGCCGTGGACAAGGAAATCGAGTTTTGCTTCTTGCAAAACCAAGACACCAAGTTGTTGCCTAGAAAGAAGCAACCGCCCGATGTGCTCTTCCTATCATCACAATTTCCTGCCCAATCCGCATCACTATATCCTACAAGACTAGGATTAGTATCAAATGAGTACCAAATCCCATAGTTGGAAGTCCCATTCACAAAGCGAATGACTCTCTTAACCGAAGAGAGATGGGACTCCTTGGGATCGGATTGGTACCTAGCACAAACTCCTACACTAAAAGATATATCGGGCCTACTTGCGGTCAAATAGAGCAAGCTCCCTATCATACCACGATATAAGGTTTGGTCCACACTTTTACCGCTAGCATCCTTGCTTAGCTTCAAAGTGGTGCTTATAGGAGTGTCACAATGTTTGGCTTTTTCAAGACCAAACTTCTTCACAAGGTTTTTGGCATATTTGGCTTGGGTTATGAAGATCCCATTATCTAGTTGCCTAATTTGCAAACCTAGGAAGTAATTAAGCTCACCAACAAGACTCATCTCAAATTCATGAGACATAACATCAACAAATTGTTGGACCTTGGTGTTGTTGGTGGAGCCAAACACTATGTCATCGACATATATTTGAGCTATGAAAAGCTCATCATTGTCTCTCTTGATGAATAGTGTCTTGTCAACACTACCTCTTGTGTAGTTATTGTCAACAAGAAATTGAGTGAGGCGCTCATACCAAGCCCTCGGTGCTTGTTTCAACCCATATAGTGCCTTCTTGAGGCGATAGACATGGTTGGGGTGGTGAGCATCCACAAACCCCTTGGGTTGTTCAACAAACACTTCCTCTTGCAAGAAGCCATTGAGGAAGGCACTCTTGACATCCATTTGGTGCAATTTGAACTTGTGCACACAAGAAATGGACAAGAGAAGCCTAATAGACTCTAAACGGGCAACGGGAGCAAATGTCTCCTCAAAGTCGATACCCTCAATTTGAGAGTACCCTTGTGCTATAAGTCTAGCCTTGTTCCGCACTATGTTGCCATCCTCGTCGGATTTGTTCCTAAATATCCATTTAGTGCCTATGACATTAGTGGTCTTAGGCCTAGGAACTAGAGTCCAAACCTCATTCCTTTCGAATTGGTTTAGCTCTTCTTGCATGGCAAGAACCCAAAATTCATCATTTAAGGCTTTTTCAACCTTTTTGGGTTCAATTTGAGAGGTGTAGCAAGTATAGCTAATAAGATTAGCAAGTTGAGGTCTAGTCCTAACACCTTCATTTACCTCTCCAATGATATCTTCTTTATCATGGAGTTTCCTAACCCATGGAGCGGGTTTTTTAGAGTCCAAGAGAGGAACTCTAGCAATAGGTTGTGTGTCATCATTGTTGACATTAGATGTCCCAACATTAGGAGACACCACAACCTTCTCCAAAGGAGAACCATCACTAAAAATAACCTCCTCCTCATGATCATTAGACTTGAGCCTAGTATCATCAAATACGACATTGGATGATTCCATAACACTTAGAGTCTTTAAATTGAAAACTCTATAGGCTCTACTATTCAAGGCATAGCCAATAAAGATACCCTCATCACTCTTAGCATCGAATTTGCCAAGTTGATCACGGTCATTCAAAATGTAGCATTTGCTTCCAAAAGTGTGGAAGTAGCTAACATTTGGCCTCTTGCCTTTCCATAACTCATAGGAGGTGTTTCTAGTACCGGGCCTTAGGAAGACTCTATTTCCTATATAGCAAGCCGTATTGACGGCTTCGGCCCATAGGTTCCTAGGGACATTGTTGCTAAGCAACATCACACGGGCCATCTCTTGAAGGACCCTATTTTTCCTCTCAACAACTCCATTTTGTTGAGGTGTCCTAGGAGCCGAAAACTCATGGGAGATACCTAAACCATTACAAAAGGTTTCAAAGGTAGCATTCTCAAATTCCCTCCCATGGTCACTTCTAATCTGTTTTATGCTTTTAATATTATAGTTCATTTCATTTTGAAGTTTATTACAAAGCATTTTAAACTTATCAAAAGTTTCGGATTTTTCTCTAAGAAAATATGTCCATGTGAACCTAGAGAAATCATCAACACAAACAAAAATGTATCTCTTTCCACCCAAACTTTCGGTTTGCATGGGACCCATGAGGTCCATGTGGAGAAGCTCAAGAGGCTCCTTGGTGGTGAGATACTTACCCTTTTTGTGCATGCTTTTAGTTTGCTTTCCTTGTTGGCAAGGTCCACAAACACCATTGGCTTTCTTCCCAAGCTTAAGGAGGCCACGCACACACTCGAACTTTCCAAGGGTCCGTAGATCCCTAAAGTTCATGTGGCCAAGTCTTTCATGCCACAACTCAATTTGCTCATCCATGGACACATGATTAGATACAATACTAGCTTCAAGACAATAACAATTGTTGCTAGATCTCATGCCCTTCAACAAGGTTTGTCCATCGGGTTTTAGGATTGAGCAAAAATCTTTAGAAAACAAGACGGAATATCCCTCATCACTAAGATGTGAGATGCATATTAAATTGGCTTTCAAGCCATCAACAAATAAAGCATTGGATAAGGAGGGTAATCCGGGAACGGAAATGGTTCCTTTCCCTTTAACATTTCTTTTGGATCCATCACCAAAAGTGACATTTCCACCTTCCTCTATAACAAGAGTCTCGAAGAAACTCTTGTTTCCCGTCATGTGCCTAGAGCACCCACTATCCAAGTACCAAAAATTAGAAGAATTTGCCTTCAAGGCTATTTGTGCAACATGGCAAACATTTTCATTCTTTCTAATCCACTTAGCAACAATTTTAGCTTTCCTAGTGGTCTTTGGTACATGTGCTCTACTATTTCTAGGATCATGCAAATCAATATTTTCATTCCTAGAAACATGCATCTTGGCTCTATTCTTTCTCTTTTCAATCATGCTTTGTTTTCTACACATTTTAATATATTGAAAGCAATTTGGTCTAATATGACCATCACAACCACAAAAGTGACAAATAGGGATGAAATAAGGAATCATACCTTACCTTTGTGCACGTATGGGAGCTTGTCCATGTCTTTGTGGATAAGTGGGTTCAATCCATCTTCGTTGTTGAACCGATCTAGGTTGCTTCCAAGCTTGAGGTTGCATGATCGGTCTCTTTCCTTTGTGAGCCAATTTTGGAGGAGTGTTAGCTTGAGGGACCCTAGGGGGTTGAGCTTGAGATTTCCTTCTTGGCCCCATTTTCACTTGAGCATTAGAACATTGTCCTACTTCTAACTTCTTCCTAGAAGGTTGCACAAATGAAGTTTCTTCGTTCTTCAAGCTCTTGACAAACACGGTTTTGTTAGAGGTTGAGATTTTCTTGCCATCATTATACCCAAGACCTCTCTTGTCACTTAGACTCTTTCCAACACCAAGTAAATGATCAAGCTTCTTGGTGCTAGAATCTATCCTAGCCAAGGACCCTTTAACTTCTACAAGTTCCCTCTTCAAGCCTTCTTCACTTCTCTTGGATAAGTCTAACTCCTCAATTAACTTATCCTCTCTCCTCTTCAATCTTTCCACTTGTTCACTTAAGTGGTCATTGTGAGCCGAAAGTTCAAGGTTTTCTTCTTTCAACCTCTCAATCTTTCTTGTGCTTTTAAGTGCTAAATCATTGAACTCGGCATGGTATTTAGCAAGCACCTTTTGCTCCACAAATTTCTTTTTGGAACTAGAAGATGAGTCACTTTCTACTTCACTTGAGTCATTTTCCTCTTGACTCATTTCCTCTTTCTCACTACCAGTTTTGCTCTTATGTGAGGAGGCAAAAGCTAGGAGGTTAGCCATGAGCTCTTCTTCACTTGAAGACTCATCTTCCTCATTGGAGTCATCACTACTCCCACTCCAAGTGGCGGCCATCACTTTGCTCTTCTTCTTTTCATTGTGATTAGCACATTCGGGGGCAAACTGACCAATCCCACCACATTCAAAGCATCAGACCCCTTTCCTTTCGGTCCTCTCTTGTCTAGGCTCAAACTTCTTGAAGGAACTCTTTTTCTTCAAATCTTGTCCTCTTGACCCAAATCCCTTCTTCTTCTTAAACCCCATAACCTTGTTGAACCTTTTCACAAATAAGGCAAGGTCTTCATCCGATTCATGCTTTGCCTCCTTTGCATCCTTAGATGCTTTCAAAGCTATTCCTTTAGACTTCTTAGGAGGAGTAGTGGTGCTAGGAGCCTTCCTAGACTCATATGCAAGGAGACGCCCAATCACCTCACTTGGCTTCATATCCATGTAGCCACTATTTTCTTCTATGGCCGTCACCTTGGATTCAAACCTATCGGGGAGAGATCACATAATTTTTTGCTTGACTCTCCTATCCGAATACGGGTCTCCGAGTTGATTGCTTTGATTTACAATGTCCATCAATTTGATTTCGAAGTCATTGAAGCATTCATCCTCTCCCATCCTAAGTAGCTCAAACTGAGTTTGGAGGACTTGAAACTTGGACTCCTTCACCACCTCGGTTCCCTCATGTGCAACTTGAAGGATGTCCCATGCCACTTTGGCAATCTGAGTATTCTGAATAAGCTTGTACTGATTCTCATCCATAGCACACATAATGGCATGCATAGCCTTTGTAAGGATTCCCGTTGTTTTTAATTGGCTTATTTCGTGATCAAACCATATGTGGGGGTTCTTTGTAAGGGTAGCCTAAGTATCGGTCTTCTTGTTCGAAGCCCTTTGAAGACCTCGTGTTGATAAGCACCGAAGGTAAATTTCTATGTGCTTACTTTTCTTTGAAGAGATTTAGAAGCACACACACACTAAACATTCATTGCATATGTGTGCATTCTCTTCATTTGTCACAATTCACACTTGCACTTATTTATTATATTTTGTTGTGTGTTATTGTGTCTTGTTGTTGTGTTAATTCGTTTCCCGATAACTTTCGGAAACGTCCGCGCATGCACGAGAATGTGCTTGGTTTAGCGCGAGGACCGCCTATGGAGAATGCCCTTGGCTTCTCCTTGGTTTTCACCTTTCTAGGTGATCGGCGGTTATGATCGGCGGCCTGGCCGCCGAATTAAACCGCCGTTTCAGTCCAGATTGGTCTGAAGCTTTTCTGCGGTTAATATCGGCGGTCACGACCGCCGTTAGAAACCGCCGTTTCAAGACCTGATTGATTTATCTCTCGGTCTAATTCGGCGGTTGAAACGGCGGGCATTAAACCGTCGTTCGAAACCGCCGTTCTTACCTGGTCGATTTTGATCTCTCTGTTCTGTTTCGGCGGTTGGAATCGGCGGTCACGAAACCGCCGAATGAACCGCCGTTTTTGCTCTGTTCTTCACGAGCTCAATTCGGCGGTCATGAACGGCGGCCTGGCCGCCGATTGAAACCGCCGATTGGCGCGTTTCTTTGAAACTTACTTAAACGACCACACTTTGATTTGGCCCCCTATATATATGCCACTTTGACTTTAGGTCAATTAAGAGAGTTCATATTCAGAATTCATACTTAGGATATTTTTCAAAGAGAAGAAAAATTCCAAGAACTCCATTCTTGATTCTCAAACACTTTTCATGATCATCAATCATCATCTAGCATCATCTTAGATCATCTAGATGTCATTTAGCATGGAATCTTCATCATACTTTGCTTGGTAAGCTTTTCACTAATATCTTACATGTTTTGTGTTTCTCTTATCTAGCAATCTCAATTAATTACTTGTTTGTTATTTTGTATGCTTTAGATACAATATTGAGATGAGTATGATGTATGTTTGAGATTTTATATTGTGCTTGCATATTAGGTTTTGTGCTTAATATTGATTAGCTAAACTAATTGACATGTCATTTAGTTTTGATATCTAGGATTATACTTAATTGCATATTAATCATCTTAGATAAGCATATAGGGTTTCCCTTGCTCTATGTTGCATTTTGGATATTCACATATATTCACTTAGGGTTGTATTCTCTTCAAAGAGAAAGTAAGTCTTGTGTGTAGCATCCGGGATTAGGTTGCTTAGAACGCAAGCAAATTGGACTAGGTTCACTCATACCGGGATTAGGTAGGTGTGTGATTACTTCCGGGATTAGGTTGTAATCGTTTGCACATTTAGTGGATTCGAGGTTCGAGTGTGGCTTACTTACATAGCCCGTGGTTTTTCCCGTGAGGGTTTCCACGTAAAAACCAAGTGTTGTTTTAATTTCCGCACCATATTACAATTGCTTGGTTATATTATCTTGAGGGCATTTTCGTAATTTTGACTAACACGAAAAATTGGGTAAAAAGCGTAAAATCTATTCACCCCCCCTCTAGATAGCTTTATACACACCGTGCTATTATTTGTTTCAATTGGTATCAGAGCGGGTTCCTAGACATACATAGGTGATCCTTGCTTATTTTGGTGTGTTTTGCATTTTGTGTGATTTTTGATCATTCATACATTTGCATTCATTTCATTCATTCATAAACACTATGAGTGGAAACGGTGGAAATGGTGGTGGCCACGAAGGAGCTTCTAGCACAAGGCCTCCACTTCTTACCGGATTGAACTATTCCCAATGGAAAGGGAAGATGGAATCCTACATATGCCAAATTCATGACCGTGCATGGATGGCGGTGGAAGACGGATATGATCTCCCTATGATGACTCCCGATGGTGGAGGACAAGATGTTTTGAAGCCTAAGGCGCAATGGAACGCGCAAGAGTTTGAGGCTTCTAAGTGGAATAGGAAGGCTATGCATGCCATTATGTGTGCTATGGATGAGAATCAGTACAAGCTTATTCAGAATACTCAGATTGCCAAAGTGGCATGGGACATCCTTCTAGTTGCACATGAGGGAACCGAGGTGGTGAAGGAGTCCAAGCTTCAAGTCCTCCAAACTCAGTTTGAGCTACTTAGGATGGGAGAGGATGAATGCTTCAATGACTTCGAAATCAAATTGATGGATATTGTAAATCAAAGCCATCAACTCGGAGACCCGTATTCGGATAGGAGAGTCAAGCAAAAAATTATGAGATCTCTCCCCGATAGGTTTGAATCCAAGGTGACAGCCATAGAAGAAAATAGTGGCTACATGGATATGAAGCCAAGTGAGGTGATTGGGCGTCTCCTTGCATATGAGTCTAGGAAGGCTCCTAGCACCACTACTCCTCCTAAGAAGTCTAAAGGAATAGCTTTGAAAGCATCTAAGGATGCAAAGGAGGCAAAGCATGAATCGGATGAAGACCTTGCCTTATTTGTGAAAAGGTTCAACAAGGTTATGGGGTTCAAGAAAAGAAGGGATTTGGGTCAAGAGGACAAGATTTGAAGAAAAAGAGTTCCTTCAAGAAGTTTGAGCCTAGACAAGAGAGGACCGAAAGGAAAGGGGTCCGATGCTTTGAATGTGGTGGGATTGGTCACTTTGCCCCCGAATGTGCTAATCACAATGATAAGAAGAAGAGCAAAGTGATGGCCGCCACTTGGAGTGGGAGTAGTGATGACTCCAATGAGGAAGATGAGTCTTCAAGTGAAGAAGAGCTCATGGCTAACCTCCTAGCTTTTGCCTCCTCACATAAGAGCAAAAGTGGTAGTGAGAAAGAGGAAATGAGTCAAGAGGAAAATGATTCAAGTGAAGAAGAAAGTGATTCCTCATCTAACTCCATAAGTAGTTTTGTGGAGAAAAAGGTGCTTGCTAAATGCCATGCCGAGTTTAATGATTTAGCAATCAAGAGCACAAGAAAGATCAAGATGTTGAGAGAAGAAAATCTTGAGCTTGCATCTCATAATGACCACTTAGGTGAACAAGTGGAAAAATTCAAGAAGATAGAAGATAAGCTAAGAGAGGAGTTAGCTTTATCTAGGAGGAATGAAGAAAGTCTAAAGAGTGAGCTTGAAGAAGTTAGAAATTCTATGACTAGGATGGATTCTAGCACCAAGAAGCTTGACCATATGCTTGGTGTTGGAAAGAGTCCATGTGACAAGAGGGGTCTTGGGTATGAAGATGACAAGAAGATCTCTACCTCTAACAAGACCGTGTTTGTCAAGAGCTTGAAGAAAGAAGAAACTTCATTTGTGCAAGCTCCTAGAAAGAAATTAGAAGTAGGACAATGCTCTAATGCACAAGTGAAGATGGGTCCAAGAAGGAAACCTCAAGCTCAACCCCCTAGGGTCTCTCAAGCCAACATTCCTCCTCAAATGGCTCACAAAGGAAAGAGACCTATCATGCAACCTCAAGCTAGGAAGCAACCAAGACCGGTTCAACAACGAAGAAGGATTGAACCCTTTCATCCACAAAGACAAGGACAAGGTATGATTCCTTATTTCACTCCTATATGTCATTTTTGTGGATTTGATGGTCATATTAGACCACATTGCTTTCGATATATAAAAATGTGCAAAACTAGAAGCATGATAGAGAAGAAAAAGAAAAGAGCCATGATGCATGTTCCTAGGAATGATAATACTATTATGCATGATCCTAGGACATCTAGAGCCCATATACCAAAACCACTAAGAAAGCTAAGATTGTTTCTAGGTGGATTAGAAAGAATGACATTGTTTGCCATGTTGCTCAAATAGCCTTGAAGGCAAATTCTTCTAATTTTTGGTATCTAGATAGTGGGTGCTCTAGGCACATGACGGGAAACAAGAGTTTCTTCGAGACTCTTGTTATGGAGGAAGGTGGATATGTCACTTTTGGTGATGGATCCAAAAAGAAAGTTGTAGGGAAAGGAACCATTTCCGTTCCCGGATTACCCTCCTTATCCGATGCTTTATTTGTTGATGGCTTGAAAGCCAATTTAATAAGCATTTCACATCTAAGTGATGAAGGATATTCCGTCTTGTTTTGTAAAGATGATTGCTCAATCCTAAAGCCCGATGGACAAACCTTATTGAAAGGTATGAGATCTAGCGACAATTGCTATTGTCTTGAAGCTAGAATAGTCTCAAACAATGTGTCCATGGATGAGCAAATTGAGTTGTGGCATGAAAGACTTGGCCACATGAACTTTAGGGATCTACGGACCCTTGGAAAGTTCGAGTGTGTGCGTGGCCTCCCTAAGCTTGGGAAGAAAGCCAATGGTGTTTGTGGACCTTGCCAACAAGGAAAGCAAACTAAAAGCATGCACAAAAAGGGTAAGTATCTCACCACCAAGGAGCCTCTTGAGCTTCTCCACATGGACCTCATGGGTCCCATGCAAACCGAAAGTTTGGGTGGAAAGAGATACATTTTTGTATGTGTTGATGATTTCTCTAGATTTACATGGACATACTTTCTTAGAGAAAAATCCGAAACTTTTGATAAGTTTAAAATGCTTTGTACTAAATTACAAAATGAAATGAAATCTAACATTAGAAGCATTAAACGGATTAGAAGTGACCATGGGAGAGAGTTTGAGAATGCCTCTTTTGAAAGCTTTTGTGATAGCTTAGGCATCTCCCATGAGTTTTCGGCTCCTAGGACACCTCAACAAAATGGAGTTGTTGAGAGGAAAAATAGGGTCCTCCAAGAGATGGCCCGAGTGATGTTGCTTAGCAACAATGTCCCTAGGAACCTATGGGCCGAAGCCATCAATACGGCTTGCTATATAGGAAATCGTGTGTTCCTAAGGCCCGGTTCTAGAAACACCTCCTATGAGCTATGGAAGGGTAGGAAGCCAAATGTTAGCTACTTCCACACATTTGGAAGCAAATGCTACATTTTAAATGACCGTGATCAACTTGGCAAGTTTGATGCTAAGAGTGATGAGGGTATCTTTATTGGCTACGCCTTGAATAGTAAAGCCTATAGAGTTTTCAACTTGAAGACTCGAACCGTCATGGAATCATCAAATGTGGTCATTGATGATACTAGGCTCAAGTCTAATGACCATGAGGAGGAGGATGTTCTAGAGGATGACACTCCTTTGGAGAGGGTTGTGGTGACTCCCAATGTTGGGACATCTAATGAAGTCACACAACCCATTACTAGAGTTCCTAACTTGGACTCTAATGAACCCGCTCCATGGGTTAGAAGACTCCATAACAAAGAGGATGTTATTGGAGATGTAATGAGGGTGTTAGGACTAGACGTCAACTTGCTAATCTTATTAGCTATACTTGCTACACCTCTCAAATTGAACCCAAAAAGGTTGAAGAAGCCTTACATGATGAATTTGGGTTCTTGCCATGCAAGAAGAGCTAAACCAATTCGAAAGGAATGAGGTTTGGACTCTAGTTCCTAGGCCTAAGACCACTAATGTCATAGGCACTAAATGGATATTTAGGAACAAATCCGATGAGGATGGCAACATAGTGCGGAACAAGGCTAGACTTGTAGCACAAGGGTACTCTCAAATTGAGGGTATCGACTTTGAGGAGACATTTGCTCCCGTTGCCCGTTTAGAGTCTATTAGGCTTCTCTTGTCCATTTCTTGTGTGCACAAGTTCAAATTGCACCAAATGGATGTCAAGAGTGCCTTCCTCAATGGCTTCTTGCAAGAGGAAGTGTTTGTTGAACAACCCAAGGGGTTTGTGGATGCACACCACCCCAACCATGTCTATCGCCTCAAGAAGGCACTATATGGGTTGAAACAAGCACCGAGGGCTTGGTATGAGCGCCTCACTCAATTTCTTGTTGACAATGACTACACAAGAGGTAGTGTTGACAAGACACTATTCATCAAGAGAGACAATGATGAGCTTTTCATAGCTCAAATATATGTTGATGACATAGTGTTTGGCTCCACCAACAACACCAAGGTCCAACAATTTGTTGATGTTATGTCTCATGAATTTGAGATGAGTCTTGTTGGTGAGCTTAATTACTTCCTAGGTTTGCAAATTAGGCAACTTGATAATGGGATCTTCATAACCCAAGCCAAATATGCCAAAAACCTTGTGAAGAAGTTTGGTCTTGAAAAAGCCAAACATTGTGACACTCCTATGAGCACCACTTTGAAGCTAAGCAAGGATGCTAGCGGTAAAAGTGTGGACCAAACCTTATATCGTGGCATGATAGGGAGCTTGCTCTATTTGACCGCAAGTAGGCCCGATATATCTTTTAGTGTAGGAGTTTGTGCTAGGTACCAATCCGATCCCAAGGAGTCCCATCTCTCTTCGGTTAAGAGAGTCATTCGCTTTGTGAATGGGACTTCCAACTATGGGATTTGGTACTCATTTGACACTAATCCTAGTCTTGTAGGATATAGTGATGCGGATTGGGCAGGAAATTGTGATGATAGGAAGAGCACATCGGGCGGTTGCTTCTTTCTAGGCAACAACTTGGTGTCGTGGTTTTGCAAGAAGCAAAACTCGATTTCCTTGTCCACGGCGGAAGCCGAGTACATAGCCGCGGGGAGTGGATGCACTCAACTTATGTGGATGAAGCAAATGCTAGTGGATTACGGATTCAACCAAGGTACTCTCACTCTCTTTTGTGATAACATGAGTGCCATTAATATTTCCAAGAATCCGGTGCAACATTCTAGAACTAAGCATATTGACATCCGCCATCACTTCATTAGAGAGCTTGTTGAAAATAAATGCATAGTACTTGAACATGTAGGTACTAATGATCAACTTGCGGACCTATTTACTAAACCCTTAGATGCTACTCGATTTAAAACTCTTAGTAGAGCTATTGGGGTATGTCTTGTGGAGTGATGTTCTATGATTGACCCCATATGGGGAACTCAAGCAAAGAGAGCTATTTTGCATTCTTGTATCTTGCAAAAAATTTGAAATATCTTATGCCTCTTCTTTTAATTGCTTGAGTAAGCTTGGTTGTACATATGTATATATGTTTTAAAATTCCATAAGTGTGAACCTTGCTTGTCTACAATCCATGTCATATTTATGTTCAAACATGCATTTTTGGACTAGGAGATTTACATTGGAAGTATGATTTGAATGACCTTGATTATCTCCATGACATGATGATTCTTTAATAACATGCTAATGACAAATGACAAAGCATGAAATTCATATACCATGCTCACATGAAAAGCATGAATTGATGATTGCATATTCTTAAAAATGCAAAACTTGTGTGAAAACTTATGAGACTCAAAATGAATAAAGGATCTTGTATCCATTCAAAGGAATTTACATTCCAAATGTCTCTCTTTCTTTATTAGTTGAACATGGTTACTATCATACGGATAATTTTATCCGGAAAAATCAAATAGGGTGCAAAGTCGCTCATGCCATGTTTCGCTTATAAAGTTGGATATAGTTGCTCTTAAATTGAAATCATAATCTCTATATCCTTGCTTTTCCCATGACATTGGTGAAATTGGTTTGAATTCTTATTAGAAACCTTTGTCATTTGCTTTGCCAAATACCATTGTATTTTGGACTTGAATGCTATATGTCTTGTATGCAAAGCATGTTGGATTCACACATTTCTCAAAATAAATCTCCTTGTTTCTCTCAAATTAATTGAAGTGCATACAGTGACTTATATGTATATGCAAGTCTTGCATGCTTCTATCTCTCGTTGCTATGAGTGACCGTGGGGACTACTCCTTTGCCTATATCATGACAAAAGGGGGAGTAGGATATGGTAAGGGGAGGTGCAAAATATAGAAGCTATTGTACACTTTGGGGAGGACATACATTGAGGGGGAGTAACCCGTTGAGGGGGAGCATTGCATTTATCATACATTGCATACATTTGGTAATGTTGTGCCTAAATTCTAAAAATGCAAATGCTTGGTATTGTTCTCACATGATTAATCTCACACTTTCTCTTGTATTAGAAATGTTAGAAACTCTTTTCAGGGATTGATTATTCTACAAGAGGATTGAAGACTTCTAGTTGCATTAGCTTATCTCTTTGTAATGTAGAATATCATTATAGTCCCGTAGTTTCTATTTTTTTGTGAGGAATCTTTGTGAGTGATGGTTTTGTCACGAAATAGCCAAAGGGGGAGATTGTAAGGATTCCCGTTGTTTTTAATTGGCTTATTTCGGTGATCAAACCATATGTGGGGGTTCTTTGTAAGGGTAGCCTAAGTATCGGTCTTCTTGTTCGAAGCCCTTTGAAGACCTCGTGTTGATAAGCACCGAAGGTAAATTTCTATGTGCTTACTTTTCTTTGAAGAGATTAGAAGCACACACACACTAAACATTCATTGCATATGTGTGCATTCTCTTCATTTGTCACAATTCACACTTGCACTTATTATTATATTTTGTTGTGTGTTATTGTGTCTTGTTGTTGTGTTAATTCGTTTCCCGATAACTTTCCGGATAACTCGTCCGCGCATGCACGAGAATGTGCTTGGTTTAGCGCGAGACAGACCGCCTATGGAGAATGCCCTTGGCTTCTCCTGTGGTTTTCACCTTTCTAGTGATCGGCGGTTATGATCGGCGGCCTGGCCGCACGAATTAAACCGCCGTTTCAGTCCAGATTGGTCTGAAGCTTTTCTGCGGTTAATATCGGCGGTCACGACCGCCGTTCGAAACCGCCGTTTCAAGACCTGATTGATTTATCTCTCGGTCTAATTCGGCGGTTGAAACGGCGGGCATTAAACCGCCGTTCGAAACCGCCGTTCTTACCTGGTTCGATTTTGATCTCTCTGTTTCTGTTTCGGCGGTTGGAATCGGCGGTCACGAAACCGCCGAATGAACCGCCGTTTTTGCTCTGTTCTTCACGAGCTCAATCGGCGGTCATGAACGGCGGCCTGGCCGCCGATTGAAACCGCCGATTGGCGCGTTTCTTTGAAACTTACTTAAACGACCACACTTTGATTTGGCCCCCTATATATATGCCACTTTGACTTTAGGTCAATTAAGAGAGTTCATATTCAGAATTCATACTTAGGATATTTTTCAAAGAGAAGAAAAATTCCAAGAACTCCATTCTTGATTCTCAAACACTTTTCATGATCATCAATCATCATCTAGCATCATCTTAGATCATCTAGATGTCATCTAGCATGGAAATCTTCATCATACTTTGCTTGGTAAGCTTTTCACTAATATCTTACATGTTTTGTGTTTCTCTTATCTAGCAATCTCAATTAATTACTTGTTTGTTATTTTGTATGCTTTAGATACAATATGAGATGAGTATGATGTATGTTTGATATTTTATATTGTGCTTGCATATTAGGTTTGTGCTTAATATTGATTAGCTAAACTAATTGACATGTCATTTAGTTTTTGATATCTAGGATTATACTTAATTGCATATTAATCATCTTAGATAAGCATATAGGGTTTCCCTTGCTCTATGTTGCATTTTGGATATTCACATATATTCACTTAGGGTTGTATTCTCTTCAAGAGAAAGTAGTCTTGTGTGTAGCATCCGGGATTAGGTTGCTTAGAACGCAAGCAAATTGGACTAGGTTCACTCATACCGGGATTAGGTAGGTGTGTGATTACTTCCGGGATTAGGTTGTAATCGTTTGCACATTTAGTGGATTCGAGGTTCGAGTGTGGCTTACTTACATAGCCCGTGGTTTTTCCCCGTGAGGGTTTCCACATAAAAACCAAGTGTGTTTTAATTTCCGCACCATATTCAATTGCTGGTTATTATCTTGAGGGCATTTTCGTAATTTTGACTAACACGAAAAATTGGGTAAAAAGCGTAAAATCTATTCACCCCCCTCTAGATAGCTTTATACACACCGTGCTATATATTTGTTTTCAGCCTTCTATTACAATTAGAAGCCTCAAACTCTTGCGCGTTCCATTGCGCTTTAGGCTTAAAAAAACATCTGTCCCCACACGCGGGAAGTCATATAGGGAGATCATATCCGTCTTCCACCGCTATCCAGGCCACGGTTCATGAATTTGGCATATGTAGGATTCCATCTTCCATTTCCATTAGGAATAGTTCAATCCGGTAAGAAATGGAGGCCTTGTGCTAGAAAGCTCCTTCGTGGAAACCACCATTTCCACCTTTTTCCATCATAGTGTATGAATGAATGAAATGAATGCAAATGTATGAATGATCAAAATCACACAACATGCAAAAAACACACCAAAATAAGCAAGGATCACCTATGTATGTCTAGGAACCCGCTCTGATACCTATTGATACAAAAATTATAGCACGGTGTGTTAAACTATCTAGAGGGGGTGAATAGATTTTAAGCTTTTGACCCAATTTTTCGTGTTAGTCAAAATTACGAAAATGCCCTCAAGATAATATAACCAAGCAAGTGTAATATGGTGCGGAAATTAAAACAAACACTTGGTTTTTACGTGGAACCTGGGAAAATACGGGAAAAAAACCACGGGCTATGTAAGTAAGCACACTCGAACCTCGAATCCACTAAATGTGCAAACGATTACAACCTAATCCCGGAAGTAATCACAACCTACCTAATCCCGGTATGGAGTGAACCTAGTCCTATTTGCTTGCGATCTAAGCAACCTAATCCCGGTGCTACACAAAGACTTACTTTCTCTAGAAGAGAATACAACCCTAAGTGAATAATGGTGAATATCAAAATGAAAACATAGAGCAAGGGAAACCCTATATGCTTATCTAAGATGATTAATATGCAATTAGAACAATCCTAGATATCAAAAACTAAATGACATGTCAGTTAGTTTAGCTAATCAATATTAAGCACAAAACCTAATATGCTAGCACAATACAAATTTTCAAACATAAATCATACTCATCTCAATATTGTATCCAAAGCATACAAAATAACAAACAAGTAATAATTGAGATTGCTAGATAAGAGAAACACAAAAACTGTAAGATATTAGTGAAAAGCTTACCAAGCAAAGTATGATGAAGATTCCATGCAAGATGACATCTAGAAGATCAAAGATGATGCTAGATGATGATGATGATCATGAAAAAGTGTTTGAGTAATCAAAATTGAGTTCTTGGAATTTTCTTCTCTTTGAAAAAATCCTAAGTATGAATTCTGAATATGAACTCTCTTAATTGACTAAGTCAAAGTGGCATATAATAGGGGGCCAAATCAAAGTGTGGTCGTTTAAGTAAGTCAAAGAAAAAGAAACGCGCCGATCGGCGGTTTCAATCGGCGGAAAGGCCGCCGATTATGACCGCCGAATTGAGTCGTGAAGAACAGAGCAAAAATGGTGGTTCAGTCGGCGGTTTCGTGACCGCCGATCCCAACCACGAATCAAAACAGAGAGATTAAAATCAATCAGATATGAAACAGCGGTTCGAACGGCGATTTCGTGACCGCCGATTCAACCGAAGTAAGTAAACTGAGAGATAAATCAATCAGGTCTTGAAACGGCGGTTTCGAACGGCGGTCGTGACCGCCAATCTCAACCGCAGAAATGCTTCAGACCAATCTGGACTGAAACGGCGGTTTCATCGGCGGCCAGGCCACCGATCATAATCGCCGATCACCTAGATAGGTGAAAACCAAGGAGAAGCAAGGGCATTCTCCATAGGCGGTCCTCGCGCTAAACCAAGCACATTCTAGTGCATGCACGGACGTTTCCGAAAGTTACGGGAAACGAATTACACAACAACATGACACAATTACACACAACAAAATATAATAAAAAGTGCAAGTGTGAAATGTGACAAATGAAGAGAATGCACACATATGCAATGAATGTAAGTGTGTGTGTGCAACTAATCTCTTCAAAGAAAAGTAAGCACATAGAATTACCTTCGGTGCTTATCAACACGAGTCTTCAAAGGGCTTCGAACAATAAGACCGATACTTAGGCTACCCTTACAAAGAACCCCAACATGTGGTTGTCTATGAAATGAGCCAATCAACAAATGGGAACCTACAGAGAAGACTTGGTTAGTAAGTACATGATCATGCTTATTGACCAGTCTTATGGTCTAGGGTGTAATCATCTATTATTGTCATTCTATAAAAAAAAAATCATAGTGATAATATAGAGTGGTAGTTGGTGAAACCTATGCCATAGAACTAGAGAACTTAATGTGATCAATGGATATATCCCTTTCATTTATCCTTGCTCTTGCATAACCTTGCAAGAATTAGTTAGTTAAGTTAGTTGTAGTAAATTAGTGTAATTTAATTGTAGTGATTAGTGTTAATTTACTACTTGTACTTAGTTGC